>OY754303.1:25859347-25955621 GCA_963573255.1 Chironomus tentans | reverse complement strand
AAACTCAGGTGATTTTTGTTGAGAATACAGAATGATGCATTGCCTGTATTAAATCGTTGCTATGCATTGTGTCTAAAATGCAGCAAAATCGACTAAGCGTCATTTTAATGTTGTATTTATTTATTTATTTTTTTACTATTTTAATTTATGTGCTAAACAGTTTTTCTTGCTTCATTTTATTCGCCTTGCCTTAACGTTTCTCCGTTTATGGGGAAAAAAACAGGGAAAAAATGTTTTTGTAGAGAAAACAATTCACTGGAGGCATCATCATCATTGTATGAAGAGAATATTATTCAGATTTTATCCATTTTACTATGCTGCTGCAAACGAAAACAGCGATAAATGCTTTTTTCACAGTTTGACTGTAAAATTACCACAGAGGTGGCGTCAAACAGGTAAAATAAAGAATACAAATGCTTGAATGATACTTCTCTCTGATTTTGTATCATAGAGGGTGACAGAATGTAATCGGAACGTAGCATTTTGCTTTAAAAGTCATAAAGTTAACATGCACGCTCAAATTGAGTATTTACATTTTGCCCAATTTATTTCACATGCATGCAAAGTTCGCTCAATAAACTATTTGAGTGTTTATTAATACTTTTATTTAAATCATGTGACTGAATAAATGTACAAATAATGTTTTTAAGCCATAAATTCAGCTTGACAATTTCAGATTGGAAATTTTAATATATTTTTCTAAGAGATTGAAATGTAATGATGAATCCTTAAATATACACTAATATGAACAAAAAGATGCCACAGACATGTCAACGTAGCACAAAGAAAAATTATCATTTAAATATCTAAGCGTGTAAATGAGAAAGAATTGTAAATGAAACATTCAAGTAACGAATAGGTGAGAATACGTTTAAAATCGACATAGGCGAAAAGCAAAAAGAGCTTCTGCCGTAAAATCACAATAGAATATAAAATAAGCATAAAATTTATTTACAATTGGGAATAGTATGTTGAGTCTCTGTGTGCACGCTTTCGCTTTTCATTTTCACCATCATTCGTTGTTCATGACTGAGGAAAAAGTTTATGTATAACATCGCGATATTACACGTTGTTCGAGGCCTTTTGAGCTTTTGTGTTTTGATTTTGTCGTTTCTCTCACGTCGTCGACTTTCTCCACAGGACTTTGTCGCTTCTATTATTCTGTCTCCTCCCACGTAATTGTTCACCTCCCTTTGACAGGTAATAGCATGATTTTATAGCAGGGCTCCATAAAATTTAGGCATTTTATAATATCGACGATGCTCCTTGATATGCTAGCATATTTTTACTCATTGCTGTTTGAAATGATTCTTCTATTTTATCATAATTGAAAATCTTTTGCCATCACTGCACACTTAAAAGTAACTGAAAATTCTAAAGAAGGCAGATTCCTGACTTTATAGCATATCAAAGGATGTTTTAAGTATGGCATTGTGTTATTTAGGCAAACATTTGTTTTGGTAATCCAAAAATTATTCCTTTGGGAATAAATTGAAATCTTTTTGGATTACTGACATTTGATTCTTATATAGTTTAATGACAAGCTAAGTGAACTGCAATTCTTGAACTTCTATTACATGAGTCCATTTTTATAGTCCTTGTATTTATTCATAGATTTAAAAAAAAACATGTGCCATTATTGTTCAACTGACTGGCTTTAAAAAGAATAATAGCGGCAGAAAAGTTAACAAGAATTTCGTCCCTCATTGTACTCATCCAGAAAAATGAAAAATTTCCTCATTCCGTTTCACAAGATTGACCAAATATAAATCTTAGTTTCCTAATACAACTGTGGTGCTGTGTGACTTTTCCTCCCATTATATTTAAGCTCTTTTTCTGCTTCAAGAAAAATCTTGTATTAAAAACCATACGTCATATCTTGATGTATAGACATATATGGAAAATGCTAACGATCTTGTTTTTTATGCTATGAAGCAGCAGAATATTATATTTTTAAGATTTTCTTTTTATTCCTTGGGAAAGTGGAAAGTTTCTTTACGAAAATATCATGTTATTGAAATTTTATTATTTTTAGACCCTGATGCCTGATTTTCATCTAGTTTTTTTAAGGGGGAAATGATAAAAGTTTGTTATTCTACATGCTACATAGATACATAAAACTTATATTCATCTATGCTCTATGCATATGTGAATTTATGTGTATGTGTATACAAATATGAATTTGTTTTAATCTTGTTACAAGTGTGTTTTTATGGGATTTACGAACAGCAACATGGGGGGTAATTTTGGAAAAGAGTAGGAGGAAAGAGCGGAAAATGTAAAATAATTTTTTTCCTGGGTGTTTTTATATCTGGACAAATTTGCTTGCGGTTATACTTATGTGTCATGGTAATCACTGCTGTTTGCCTCTTAACATATAAATCCATGAGTGCATTCACTAACACACATCGAACTACTGACAATTAACGCTAAAAAAATTACAGAAGTCTTCATTTTGGATCGAGTGACTTAAGTGCATTTTTGTAGCAGTGATCAGTATTTTATTAACAAATTAAAACAGTCGAACAAAAAAAGCTTTCATTTTGCGAGAAAGTTTTGAGGTAATGTCATTTTCATCATTTGGTCGATGGTTCGATGCTGTCCATGCTTCTTCAAGAGCTCCACATGTAAACGAAAGAGAAAGAAAATGTGAATAGACAGAACACTGAATTAATTTTCAACAGGTTTCTGCATACATGAACATGTTCAATGCATACAGAACATGTCCATGTATCCCAGGAATCACCAACGAGGAGGTACCTGTTATAGATTACCGCCCAACCCTCCATATTTTTATCCCTTTCTCCCTTTTTGGCCCCGTGGTAAATTACGATTTTCAAAAGTTATTCCGAAATTCCTGATGCTATGCTGACTTCTCCAAATCCTTCATTTAATGTTCCATCAGGACTATACAATGTTTCTGACCCATGAAAATGGGAGAATGATTCCTTAGTCGTCGAATCTTCGATCGTCGAGCTGTTGACATCAAATTTTCCCTCGCTAACATCTGCAAGCGACGATAAAGCACCTATAACGACAATAAAACAAGTCAAATTAATTTTTTGTGATAAAAAATTCTCAAAATCAACAACCCTGAGGCCACAAAACTCTCAATCTTCGCAAAGTCGTAATAGTTTTACAAGCGGGTAAATTTAATGAAAGTTTAATTTGTGTAAAATAGATTATGAAAATCAACGATTTAACTCACCCAATAAACTTTTCTTCTTCAGATCAGTTATCAAATGTATCCTCTTCAATTCAGTCTGAATGAACAAAGAATTATCCTCGTCAGATGCCATAGCTTCACCAGATTGATCATCCACGCCAATTTGATCATCCACGCCAATTTGATCATTCCCATCAGATGCCATATCCACGTCAGCTCTTCTTCCTTGTCTGGCTCCTATGGAAAAATTATTTTAATGTCATTCTTTGTTGATCATTTCAAACACTTTTTCTTACGCAAATTGGTCCTTTTTGCCTTAGCAATCTTCGTTTTCAAATTTTTATTTTCGATAAAATTTTTGATGAATGGGACTCTTGAAGTCCCAAACTTTTTACCACATTCTACAGCAATCAAAAAATCATCGTAATTTTCAGGAAGCAAATTCCCGTTCAGATCAAAATACAACAAATATTTCACTTTTACTTCTTCCACAAACTTCAATTGGTTTTTTCCAACCATTTCGACTTCTCCAACTTTTTAAATTTTTTTTAGCACAATAAATTATCAACTGATTTCAACAAAAAATTTTTTTCAATGAAGTTTTCTTCAATTTAAAAATCAATGGTATCTTTATTAGTGAAAATTTCAATTTGAAACATTGAGTGGAAATTTTTGAGAATTTTAGAGGAATTGAGCTGATTTACGTCGAGGTTTTCATATTAATCCTTCCGCTAAGCATGATTTATCCTCTTATTTCAATTGCAGTTCCTTTAATGAATGAACTTCTGTGTCGATTTTCTTGAAAAGAATTTTTGAATCCTGGCATAAATTGAAAAATGCCTTTTTCAGCCGATTGCTTCCAAATTGTAGGAAATTTCAAAGCTGATCAGTTCCATTTTTGGTTATCATCAATGAAGATGACTGACTTGTTCATTTTTCATAAGTTTTTCACTCTTTTTTTCTTCTTAATTTTCATGAGTTAAATAAAAAAATGATTCATTAGCCCTATGCCTGTTCCTAAGTATATCCAAAAAAAAATTTAAAAGCTCACAAATCTCAAATTTTAATAAATTTGGCATAGAAGCCGTGGATGCCGACAAACTCTGTATTCAGGTACATCCAACAAACCTATGTACACAGACAGTAAATGCTCATTGTTCCATATTTGAGAATAACCTGAAAACATACATACCAAATTTTACTTTAAAGTAAATAAATTTATTTCATAAATTGTAAAGGAGAGTCAATTAAATCGGAATTGGTTTATAATACAAGTAACTTAAATTAGCTTAAAATTAGAGAAATATTTATCCTGAGGTAATTTACATTAGAGAGCTGAAAAAGATTATTCGTTTGTCATTTTCATAGCAAATTGTCTTCGCTTCCTTTTTATATGTAAAACGAAGGTGATATCTAAACTGATCAGAACTGATCTAAACTGAAAAAAAGAAAAGAGAGAAGGAAATGGAAAAATCAGAAATTTTTTCAGATAAACCTAGGTGTCCAAAATTCAAGAGTGACTCTCTTCTTTGAAAAATATAGAAATATATCCATAAAATTTATTGCAAAACCAATAATTCGATGATTATTTCTGGAATGATTGTCTTCGCCGTTAATTATATCAAATTAAGACGTTCATTCCACATTTTTATAGGATTTTTATTATACATTTATTTATTACTTTGTTTACCAAATAATGTAAAGATTACACTCATTTTATAACTTTTCGAACTTTGACGTTGTTACATCAGAAAAGTTCTTTGTTTTTATCTACTGAACAATATCACGAATACAACTTTTCTGAAACTACTCATCTTTTAAAATTCACAAAGCCATCAATAATAGTGATTCAGCCACAATTTACTTTTTAAAATGTGGTAACATTCCGAATTAGTTCTAAAATTTTAGCACTTTCTGACAACATAAGTTAAAAATTCCAACGGATCCTGAATCATATGATGAATTCGACCAAGGGATTTCACGGGAGTTTCTGACCAAAAATTAATTTTTGGAGTGTTAACGTCTTGACTTTTGAATATTAAAAAAATATTGTAATCGAAATTCTATTTATTCTTTAAATAATAAAACTACAATTAATGTTGTACTTTCATCAATAAAAATGTCAATCCCCTTGTGAATTTATTTAAATGCTGACATGAAATTATGTAATTTTTTCCTAGGAAACTTTTATAATCACAAACAGACACATGCTTAGAAACACTTACAGACACCTGTTGGAACTGATGATTTTCGACTTTTGATCAGTGTTTCTAAAACTTTTTTCATTTGTGGCACATTGACCGTCATTTTAAATCTGGTGGCTCAATTTTAGTTAATACAGTAGGCTTCAATATGATTGGTACATGTATATCTCACGGTACACAGTTTGAGAACCACTGTGCTACATTGTAATTGATTTGATACAATGAATTACATAAAATTAATTTTAGCTATTTTTAATTCTTGATTGCCATTATCAAGTCAGTATGAAACTGTATCTTTATAATTACGAAAATTAAAATAAAAACTTTTATTTATGGTTTGTTGAAAGTTTCCACTCCGAATGCATTCCATCATTAAAATTTTATTTTTCTGTAGAAGTAATACTTAAGTACTTGTGGTATTTGAAAAGTGTATGCAAAAAGAAACGAAAGAGTCTCTTAAATTTTCATTCATTCATCCTTCCAATGGTGAAGTCATACAATGGAAAATCAAAAACATGACACTTCAGATTTTATTCCTTTTCCTCTTCTCTCTCCCTTTCTTTTTTGAACGATGAAAGAAAGTTTGTACCACATGCTACGATAGAGTATTTTACTTTTCACAATTTCTCTCCGTTAATAATTTAGATAATATATTTCGGAAATCGATAGAAAATATAATTAAAAAAGTTTTTTATCATCAATATTTTCCTCTAGTATGCATCAGAAATTTTCCATCTCGTAATTTTTTTTCGCTTTGTCAATTTCTTTTTCGCCTTTAACTTTCCATTCATAGAAAAAAAAGTTCTTATGAGCTGCCAAAAAAATTTTCTTTGAAATAAAATTGACAAAATTTATTTGCATATTAATTGACTCATCTCTTTCGATTTATGTACAGATACACGAGAAGAAAACAAATAAGAAGAAAAATACAACGCATAAAATCTTGACAGCATGAAAAATGTGATGCTTTGTTGCAGGTATCAAGTTCATTTCGAAGACCATTCATTTAACTCTCGTCTTCCTATAAATAAGAAAGAGAGTGTATCACTATTGTTATGCATATTGTATGAGAAATGAAAATTAAATACCACGCAATTTTTCATAACAATGAAGAAAGAAATGACCATTTTGATGAAAAACAGCACAACTTTGTGGCTTTTCCTTTATATTTTTTTCTTTTCGTTCAACAAGAATAAATTATTTCGATTTTTTGAACAATTTTCCACCACAGTGAGTAGCTTTTTTTATTTTGACTGGTCGAACGGACTCAAGATTGTTCTTATTACAGTTTTACTCCCATTTGGTTTTTCTCAATTATGGAAACAAATTATTTTTTGTTTATTTTATATCCCAGAATTTAGCTCAATAAATTTAATATAAAATGCACTGAAATATTAGCAACCTAAACTACGCTCTAAACAAAATTCAATACCAAGACTTTGCAACATACTTTTTCTACAAATAAAGCTACAAAGAAAAATTGAATGGCTTCAAAGACGGAAAATTAATGACTTGTGTTAGTAGCAATGAAGCTAAACAATGTATATTGACTTTATGTTATTGTCCTCAAACCCCAAAAGAAAAGAAGACAAATATTTTTCATGCTTTTTGTTATATTCAAAAAAAAATGAAAGAAATAATTTTTTTGAGTAATCAGAGACATTTTTCGAAATGTAAATATTTTATTCCCATCTGATGTCAATAGAAGCTTTTGTTGGCTATACAAAAGCATGAAAGATGCATGCACAAAAAATTATGAGAGCATTGAAAATTTGAATATTGCTGTGAGTGAGCACAATAAAAAGGATTTCAATTTCTTTTGAATTGCTCCTTGAATTATATAAAAAAATATATATATTGTACGAAATGAGTGGCTTGTAGTACAACATCATCAGCCTTTAACATCAAATCATTTGAGAGGCATGCAGAGAACAGCAGAGGAAAAAATTAATGAGCATTTCAACTAGCATCACAAAAAAAATCAAAAAAGAGAAAATAAAATGAAAAAAATAAATTCAATCTAAAAAAGAGGAAATGCGAATCGAGCATAGATAAGTTGAGAGGAGAAAAAAGTTTTTTGTGTAAGATTCAAGATACAAATCACGTTTATAAGCTGCAGCAGCATCCGCTATAGTGCATTCAAAATTCTCTTTCATTCCTTCACAGCAAATAATTCAAATGATAGCTTGTCGAGATATATCTCGTTCTATCTGGTTCTATCCTTTTTCTTTAAATTAACAACAAAAATGAAATATTAGCAACAAAAGCGACCTCAATGAGAGAGGTCTCCCTTATATAATTTAAAATTTATTTTCATTTAGAAATGTTTGACAAGTTCTTCGAGTGAGTGTTTGAAAAGAAAAGTTTTTTCGACCACCTTCTTCACAATTGTTTACCAAAAAAGCACCTTAATTGAGCATTTCAAACTTTTCTAGCCACGACCCTTACTTTAACCTCAAAATGGCCTCTATTCTTGTTTTATTAAGCAAATTATTATGAAATTGGATATTTTTATTTACAGTTTGTCTGCTTGGGCATTTCTTTCAGCAATGCTGTTCAAATTTTTTATCTTCATACGAATAGGGAACTTAGTGTCTATCATCCTGAATATAAATGCGTCTTGTTCACTCTCTTTGTGAAACATCTAGCATGATTTTCTATACTCTTTTTCTCATTTTGGTTATAAAAATTCACGAGTGTTCGTAAAATTGCCCTCTAACTATTGAGCCAACAAACCGTTGAATGAAAATCGGTTACCTGATAAAGTTTATCAAGGCAAATTAAGTTAATTAGATAAAAAAATAAATGGAAGAATAAATCTATAGTGCCTTAAGCAATACATAAAGAAGCAGATGATAAGAATCTTCAATGCCAATATAATCTTAATTGTTGTTTTTTTTCAACGAAAGGATGAAAAAATCTTGAGTCTTAATTAAGCGAGGGAGTGGAAAATGAAAGAAAGGAGAGAAAAATATAAAGGTTGAATACCCGATTTACAGGAATATCATAATTTAAATCATATTAGAATGAACTGGTGCTTTATGCTAACTAATTATTTAATTAAATTAAAGTAAAGACGACCAAGGTGATTATGCTACTGTTGAGAAAAATAAAGACTTATGGAACTTGTACTCATCATATCTATCTTCGCTTTCCTCCTTCTTTCTTGAAAATCTTCTGAGTTGTTTATAGAGGATTATAAGTCAGAAAAGCATGAGTAGGTTCGAGGTGGAGAAGTTTTGATAGTTAATTTCTCACGTCACGTCTTTTTCCCCCACAAAGCTATGTCTGAAAGATATAGTTTAATATTATTTATATACGTTAAACGTACATATGCCTGCATAACATTTTATATAAAAGCATAATAATTTTTATTAGTTATTCAAGTCATGTTTTTTCTCTAACGAGGCTAGACCACGTATTAATTTAGTTTTTTGTTGTTTATGTTCCATTTTTGTTGTTGTTCAAACAGTTTCATGCTTATCCTTGCAAGAAAAAATAACATACAATAAGATGATTCATTCCGGGTGATGGTTTAATGAAGGAAATTTTTTTAAAAAAAAAATGTTATAAAGAAATATAAAAAAAAATCTAAAACCACAAAAGGAAGAAGAAAAAGTGAAAAATTTAATTATAAAAAGTGATTGACAATAATTTATTGCAATTGGCATTTTCCACTTTCAATTTTTCATGATTTATGTCTCTTTATTTTTAAGGGGAGAACATTTTTTATAAAATAAAATATTCTATGTGGAACGAAAACCGCACATAGCTATTAATTCAATTCTTTCCTTTATTTGTGACAATGCGAAATTTTTCTCTTAAAAATAATATTAACCCCTTCAACGTGTGCTAATGAATTTAAATCGCAAAAATTTCAGGTAAGTGTGACTGTTTTCTAAAAATTTGAAATTATTTTAATTAAATGATGTTTGATGGCAAATTTTACAGAGGTAATGACTTTGGTACTTTTTTTTCTACGATGATGCATTTACTAGCTTTATGAACCTACGACATTTTTCAGTTAAAAGCCTGTTTGAAAAGTTTTTAATCTGCAGGGTCGTTCTAAAGTGAAACAAATCAAGCTTAATTTCCATTTACTAGTTTATGTAGGCTGTTTTTTTATCATAGTTCGTAATACAAGCTCTTAAGCCTTTTAAGAAACAAAAATTAACATTATATTTCTTAGGAAATGTTAGTTAAGTGATTCCGTGACTGACGTAATTTTCAGATTTTTTAACGGTTATTTTCCCACTTTTTGTTTCGATTCTTGACGGAATTTTTGCGGTTTGGAGGACCTCCGGCTGTTCAAATTCTGAATAATGAACGGATAAAATTTATTCATGCTTCCTTTCATTCCTCTCCCTATTTTGTTACTCGTTTTAGAATGAATAATTTCAATTCGCAATTTTTTAAGTGTCTTGAGGTAAAAAAGTTCTATGATGTATCTCATTTCATGAAATATGTTGCGTTATTAATTTATTATCTAATTAGATCAACACTCAACCTTCAAAAGCACATTTTACATAATTAAAATTTATTATGCAGAATGAATACAAGAAAATGAAAAGAAAAACACACATATGTCAGGCACATGCTAATAAATGTGTACAAAATATCTTATGTTCATTACTGTTAGCATGTTGACATTCTTTTAAAATTTACCTTCACTTAAAAAAATCAAAAGGAAATAGATAAGAGGGAGTAAGAACATTATATAGAAATGCCATACATATTTAAACATAGAAGCATTTCACATTCAATTTTGAAGAGTCGAGAGTTTTATCATCGCCACATAAATATTCTTGTCGCATAAAAGGTAAAGCAAGTTTGCCTTTTGCTTTATTTGCAAAACACACTACGTGAAATGGTCTAATAAATCATATTTTTTCGTTTTTCATATTTGTGATTTAGATCTTTGTTTATGTTTTACTCTTGCCTTTGATTTTTTTTTCTTCTCTATATTATTCATCAATGATTTTGACAAGGCGATATTTATCCAAAACTGATTATGAATTATGTACCTAAATGTTAGCTTCTTATCAAAACTCAAATTATTATTTGCTGACTGAAACTCAATTTTAAAATTATATTAGAAATGTGATAAGATTTCAATTCACTTTAAGAACCTACACTATTGATGATCCCATCACAACTCTTGACATTATTTGCTCTAGAAATATGGAATCATAGATATATGTTTTCACACTCAATATTTTATCAAGTGTGCGTATAAGCAATGTATGTACTTTATATATTGCACAAACATCCCAAGATTTTTGCCTCCAGTATTATCACATAACTATTATTTAAGGAAGTGTTTATCGCCCTATAGAGTAAATCTCACTTATAAGAATAATAAACAATTTATTTTTAGAGCATAAATTTTCAGCGGATTTTCATTATACTGTGATTAATTCATAAATTTACATGAAAAATTATTCTAAAATCAAATGATTAATCATAAAGGAAGGACATTTTTGTGTGTGCAGAAATAAATTGGCTATGGAACATTATTCTAACATGACATTAGTCAACATTTAAATAATAAAATAATTTGCATAGAAAACAAGTGCAAAATAATATGAATGGTTGTATAATCAATATAAATTAATGATGCGTTCAGTGTCAGTGATGAAAACACATAATACTCTAATGAATAATAGGAGCAATTTAATTTTATTAGATCACTCAAATAAGTGTTTCATTAAAATCATCGAAAAATCTTCAGTAAGCTTCTCTTCTCAAAAAAATGCTATCCAATAATCAATTTATGGCTTCAATTGCATTATAAATTTTTTGATAGCTTATGAATGAGAAGTGTATGAAAGAGTGGAAGGACAGTAATAGCATAAATATAAAAGTTAATCTCATGAATATTCATAATTTAAGTTACAATAACAACGGATGTATGAAAAACAACAGCAGGGTCAAATTGTTGAAGCGTCTGCAGATTCAGCAACATTGAAATCATTGAAATCGAAAATTCCTATAATATGTACGTACGTACGTATGTGTACATATAATATGAATCCAATCAATTCAAACTTACATATTTATAATTGTGAGGAGCACTGAATAGTTGTTTTTGTTGAATTCATTCATATGCTTTATCCCCTCGATTTTTTTTGTGTATAATACAATTGAAGCAAATTGAACAGAAAGAAGAAAAAATGAAAATATTATGGAAAACAATGTAAGAACATAAGCACATTTTTTATGCCACACAATTTCCTTTATGTCAAGCAATATTTTCCTATATCAATTTCGCGAATCAATCTTTTTGCGCTCAACCTTAAAAATGCTTTTCATTCGTTCTCCCTAATCTTTTGGCCTTCTTAACTTTTCAAGTACTGTAGCATGTAAGTTTCATGCCTTTTCAGCATTTTATGTTTTGTTTTGAAGCTCATAAAGTTACCAGCACGTGAATACTCTTACTCTGTATGATTATGCGAGAGGAGTTTCAGTACTAAACTGAATTTTTTTTTGAAAATTTATTATCATTGGTTTTCTCAACGAGCTGCTTGAAAAACTCATTGACAATGTTTATATTTCAATTATTACCCTCAAAAATATTCAATAGCACTAGAATAAAATTTTCCAATTACAATGTAATTTTTAAGGGAGGTTTTTACGGTGAAAAATCAATATTTATCCAATTTTCAAACAAAATGCTAATTCGTAAAATGAACAATGAAAACAATGGATGGATGAAAAACAGGAAGAAGGAAGTTAATCTAATTAAAATAATTTTTTAATTGCTGTAGTTGATTTTTTAGATAAAACATTAAATTCTTAAAATGCTTTCATCAACCTACGTATTACTTCAATAGTACTTCACTCATCCTGGAAATTGCATTATCACAAAAATGTATTTGGCCCCTTTAGGGTATTTTTCATTTCATACAATCATAAAAAAATTTCACTTTATGATTTTTTCTCTTCTCTTTCAATTTTTTGTTCATTTTTTTTTTCGACACAAAGAGGATGTAAATTCCTTTTAATGCCATTTTATACCTTCGGGAAATAAATGATAATTTTTTATCGTGTAAAATTAAGGGGAAAATTTGCTTTAACTTCATTTTTCATTTCTTCTTTTACATTAATTCAATATATTGAACTATTATGCAAAATATTTTTTAAACTTTTTTTTGTACTTTTTGATCAGAAATGTAAAAAGCGCATTTTTAATAAAAAATCAATATTTTCAAAACCATTTCGTTATGATCGTGATTTGAAAACCTTTCCCAAAAACATCCTAAATACGCCACTGAAGTCTCGAAACCTCGATCATCACGCCAGGGATGTAGCAACGGTTGGTAAAATGGGTATTTGCATGCGCCGCAGCTTATGTGATGCAAAATTCAATTCATTTTTACACTAAGTATTAAAATTACACAAAGTAACATTACTAAGTATCTTTTTTGGTCGGAAATCTCAAATAAAATTTCTCATTGTTCATTCTTCGTTAAGCTTATAGTAGGGTAAATTAAGTGTGACACCAAACAAAAATGTGTCGGAGAGATAGTTTGATAAACATTGATTTTAACCCCACATTAGCAGACCACTACGCCATGCCACCTTAAATATAACAATCATCTATTTTTGTAAGTAAACATATTAAATTCAAATGTATCCATATGTAGTTAAATTATCTGAATTTTATCAGTTACGACAGTTATTACCAAAGCGTGTTCTTAGTAGATTTCATTCAATGATAATATGCTAAAAAAATGAAAGTAGATCATGAATGACATATAAATTTTCATAATTGTAAAAATGTTAAAAAGAAAAGAAATCTTGTCATTATTTTGTAAATTGTTATGACTGAAGTTTTGAAGCTAAATGGCAATCATAGAGAATTATTTTATTGGTAATGAAATGAGTTTTGATGAATATGAATTAAAATTACGAGAAAAGAAGAGAAGCAAATTTGTGCTAATGACTTGGGGCTGTGCGGAATCATAAGATGGGAAGAAAGAGTTCATTAATGGCAAATTGACTTACCTTTTGTTATAAACATCGTTTCTCATTGTGAAGAAGCGACGAAGTAAAGCGTTAAAACTTTTTCTCATAAATTTAATCTTCCTACTTGCACATTTTCATCCTAATTTATTACAGAGCTGTGATTCCATACAATTCGAAAATTGATAGTAAAAGATCAACCAAGATATTTTACCGAAATTGAAGAGGAAAATTAATTGGAATCAGGTAACAAACTATTGGCAAATTCACGTAACTTAAACATTAGAATAGGAGAACACAATTTGTGTGTGTGTATGGAGCTTGTTATATCTGCAGAAAGAATAAACCCTTTATAGAATTCTTAATTACTTCGTCGATTTCTGTAAGAAGATAATTAGAGCCGAATTCCTTGGAATGAGCGTGGAAAAACTTTTTCTGCTCTTATTTACTATTTTATTGTTTGCGACAATAGATGCTTGTGCTATAAAAGTGGAGGTGAAAAACAGGAAACATAAAAACTCTGATGTATCTTTTGTTTAAGAATAAGAAGCGTATAGAGTGCTTTATTTTAGACTTATGAAAATTTCATAACTATTTTTATTAAATTATTTGGAAATAACGCTTAATTGATTCTAATGCATGTTGATTGATAACAACTATTGTAAAAACAAATAATACATATACTGATAAATTTTCTATAATATTTAAATACAAAACATAAACTTTTTGAAAATAGGCTAATAATAGAAATATATAAGCCCAAATAATACATTCAGTTGAATATATAAAGGACATCATCTATTATTACCCGACGATTCATTTAATTTCATTGATGATCATAGTTAACCTTTTGTATTTTTTTCCGGACAAACGATGATCTGATGCGAATAAAAAGCTTCAATTAATCCCAGTATACATATATAGAATTTACTTGCATAGGAACAATTTGAACTTCATTCAAATTGTGTAACCGCGTAGTTGCCATTGTCTCATCACTGTAACTCTAAATTATAAAGAGCCGTGAATAAAAGGGTGCAAGATTTCATATAAGAGGGTCTTAAATTTGTTAACGTGTGCCAAAAACACTTGTCACTTCCCCCACTTAAGGATTCGTTGATAGAAGGAACATGATTTAAGTATAAAGTTGGGAATTACAAAATGTGAGCGAACAATATTGTTTTGCATTCGTGAATTTCTGAATATTTTTTTCTAACTTCATATCAACTGAGATTAGTACTAGATATTGATGAAATTGTGCTTTAGATAGTTAGAGAAAATGTTTGTATCTCAATATCTATAAGTAAAAATAGCAATGTTTCTATATTTTGACTTTGTTTCTAATAAAGCGTTCACATTTTCTTCACTATTGTTCCACCCTTCAATATTTCCTGTTTTTGTGAAGCACAATGAATTGATAGTAACGATTCAGATTTCGACTCTGAAAAAAATAAAGGAATCAATATTTTTGTGTGAGCATATATGTATACATATAAGTTTGTTTTTAGCTGATAACATCAAATGAAATTGACCTATGATATTTCTTAGTGTGTCAACAATAATGTATATTGGACATCATCTATGATAAAGAGTATCATTTCATGTTTCTCGCTTTCCATAAGATTTATTGCGTTTTCTTGCTTCCATCGATACACAATGAAGTGAAAAGTTTTTAGAAAAAAATTAGACAAATGCCAAAAAAAAGTCTACGATGACAAGTTAAACAATGAAACTCTAATTTTCCAGCGTCATAAAAATAATTTCAACATTATTGAAACAAATAAAGCTAATTATACAAATTGGTACACAGGCAATATTGCGTATATGAGGCCAAAAATAATAATAATGTCTACCACCCTAATTTACGATTATTGTACAGTTTTATGGATAAACTTTTTTCCCTCTCACTCACATTTGGATCATTTAGACAGAGAAAAGAGGAAAAGGAATTTTTCTGACTGTTTTTATTTTATTCAGAAATATATATATATTTTTTTGCTTTTGCTGCAGAACAATTTATATTTTCAAGCGTGACAGAAGCAGCAATAAACCGTAATAATTGTCCAAGAGCTTAAGAAAACTTTTCATATTAATAATTATCATTCATTCTGACAACAGATTTATGTAACTTATTCTTTACGTTTTATCGTTAGCACAAAGAGAAGTCATAAGTCAGAGAAAGAAAAGAAGAAGAAGAGAAATTCTTCAAAAGTAATAGCAGGAAGTGTTGGTACTATTACATACCTAATTGTAAGCTAACGAAAAGGAAACAAGCGAAATGTTAAATAAAAATAAGGAAACAAAAACATTTAAACTTTTTTAATTTAATGTTTTATTCTCGACAATTTTAAATTAGATAATTTGAGAATTTCTGTAAATTGCATCCTTCTTTATACTTAAAGTTTATAATAAAGTCGGAAAGTTTCATGTTATTAATCAGTCTTAGAAAAATGTTCGAAAAAGAAAAAAAAATAATAAGCACTTTTAAAAAAGCTCACAAAATAATTATTTCTTATTCATAAAGGAAGTGTTTAGAATGCATGAGAACAGTCTTCAAATAATTTAAACGTGGCATTAAGTAAAAACTGTGGCGTCCATTAAAGTCACTGGAATCTTAAAACTAATTTTTTTTTAAAAAAAAATCATGAACTTAATTCAATAACTATCTTCTTGCTGTAAATTTGAGTGAGTATGTTTCCGGAGGAACTGCGAGACATGCTTTATACATCTTAATGTTTTCAGTATTTTCACAGGATACATCGAAATTATCAAGAATATTTGTCAGCATGAGAAACGAGTAAGATTTCACAAGATTTTGTCCAATGCATGTTCTTTTGCCAATTGAAAATGGGAGAAATTGTGGAATATTTTTCTTTACACGAAGAGTCATTGATGAATCCAGGGCAGCATCCTTCTTTACTTTATGTATGGGAACATACTCTAAAAATCTCTCAGGATTGAATTCTTTTGGATTTTCCCAATATTTCTCGCTCATATTCAATTCATAATTATTAATAAATACGATGGTATCTTTGAAAATTCCGTATCCATTGATCAAGGAGTTTTCTGTTGCAACATGCGGTACAATCGGTGATGATGTATGTCTTAAAATTTCGAATAAAGTTGCAATCGTATAAGGCATATCTTCTGTGTCATGTAGTGTGATTTTTCGCTTTCCATTTTGTGACATTGCATGGATTTCTTCTTGAATTCTTTTCCCAATTTGTGGATACTTTGCAATATATCCCAGGGAAAGATACACAAGGTTTCCTGTGTTTTAAAGAGATGAAAAGCCTGTAAATTTAAAATTATTTTGAAAAGTTATAATTTTAAATTACCTATAGCACTGTGTCCTCCTAAAAAGTCTTCAAGCATGAATATTATTGTATTTTTTGTAACATTTTCTTCTTTTGCCAAAGATCTTAAAAGTGCGTCAGTAAAGTCATCATCACTCTCATTCTGCATTCTTATCGTTTCGCTTCTATTGCCAATCACTCGATCTAAGATGAATTTTCGTATGACTTTAGCCCATGAGTCGAGAGTTTGCATGTGTTTCTTATAAAAGGGACTGAGCCATGGAAGAAAATCAACGGCATAGCCCTGATTTATTTCCCAAAAAATTTCATCAAAACTTCTGACCATGTTCTTAAAATCAATATCATCATATTCAAATCTTGTTGAGCACATATAACCCAAGAATAAATTTGCACATGTTTCCATAATCAATGGTTTCATATGAATTTCTCCTGCTGTGTCTTGGACCATTTTTTTCATACGCTCAATGCATTTTTCAACTTCTGAACATCCCACTACATTCAATTTTTCGAAGTAATCAGAATTATTTCTGGGTGAGCAATGTTTTCTAGCTAAATTTCGTCTCTTTTGCTGAAGAGTTGACCAGTCACATAATGCAAGAGCTGTAATTAAAAGAATATAGAATTCGAACTATATTTTTTTACATAATTAGCGAAATTGCAAAAAATTAGATTTCATAACGCAATTGATTTTGAAAAATGATCATAAGCATTTCCAGCACTTACTAAGTTTTTTTTCATTTACATTAAAAGTAAAATAAATCAAGAAATAACAAAAGACTCACATTCTTTCTTAACTGACCTACGACAACAAACTTATATTCAGCTAGAGATGTAAAATGACCATATGAGTATTATTTTACTTACATAAGATCATTTATATGAAGGCTAGTGATGTGATTGCATTCCACGCAATAAAAAGCCTGTTTAATAAGAGGAGAACCTGATGCATAAGAAGTAAGAATTATCTCAGTTGTTAAGGAAGAACTCACATTTTATTGCTTAGTAAGTCGAGAAAGTCTATAGAATATGTTTTGCCTAGTTTATAAAACCAGCTATTGCAGACCATCATCACGGTCAAGTTCAACAAGATGGAATATTCCATGAAACTACTTTCTTATATAACTCATTAAATTATTTAGTGATAGCATAAGAATACTTGTATGGAATATAACAAACGTATAAGATGCACGACAAAATAATTTTTTTAAATTACATTTTTTTGGAATTCATTATTCCAGAAACTGCGTTGTAGGTCAAATTGTTGTTAAATTATAATTCTTATTTATTACACTTTCGAAATATTAAGAACCCGTTTTGGAATTTCAGCATTTCTCCATTTCTTTCTTTTCTCCTGTTTACTTTTTTATTTTCTTTTTCAAGAACGGGATAAAAATTATTATATAATCGTCAAAATGTAAAAAAAAACAAGTTTAAGGCAAGAAGTCTTCAAGTTCAAGATTTCGATTTTTTTTCTTGTTTCCCACACGCCACCAATAAAGCATAATAAAAAGTAACAGTAAATGAAAGTATAAGAAGGAAAGTTGTCGACTCAAAATCAATTCTAATTAGAAACAAAATTTATTCGCTAAATTGCTGTTTGATTCACTAAATCTAATAAAAAAATCATTACTTACAATTGTTTCGATCACCTCCAAAAATTCTATGGAACCTCTGTTGGAAAGAAAAAATAAATAAAATAAAATTAATTGTTGAATTGAAAAAATTAATTAAATTCTTTTTTACCTCAAAATCTGGACGACCACCAAAAAATACACCATTCTGATTGAGGACTTCCTTGATTGTTTCCAAATTATTAACAACGACACACCTTATTGTCCCGAGAGTTAAACTGTAGACATCACCATAAATCTTGCTCAAAGCACTAAATCCTTCAAAAGGCACATCATATTTTCCCAATAAGGCTAAATTTCCAATCACTGGAAGTGGCAATGGGCCAGGTGGCTGCACCAAATATTGATCACTAGTTTTATTATTTTTTTCGATATGTTTCTGAACATTATCAGAGATTTTTACAGCACGTTTACATTTAAATATCAACTTTAAATAAATTATCAAAAATAATACAAGAATGACATACAGCAAATAAAGAGTCAGAAACGCCATTCTGTTTAAACTACTTCTATCAAATAATACTTTTTGTTTTAATATCACGGTTCACTTATAACCACGTACAAATTACGACTGATCACTTTGATTACTCGTCACAGGCTTTATATATCTTTTATTTCGTTCAAGAATTCTTTTTTTCGTTTCGATTACATTTGTGTTAAAAGGAATATGTAGATAACAGGGCAAACATACACTTTCAGAACTTTAAATCAGCAAATTTAGAGGTAATCGTTATTTTGTCAATTAGTCCATCCACATTTTTATGAAATATATTAACAGATTTTTATCCAAAATTTTAAATTAATTTTGCTTAATTTTTTTTTATTTGTCATCATGTGTTGAAAAGTCTATAAAAAATACAATAAAGTAGTGAAAGTTTTCAGAAAAACTAAAAACGTAAGACAAATTTGATGTTTTTGTGACTAAATCTTTTTGGACTCTATTGCGTTAATTAACGCATTTCATTTTTGTTACTTAATAATTTACGAAACATGTCAATCATAAAATAGACTTTTAAGAAATTTTCTAGCCATTAGAATTTAAACACTTACATACACACACACACATTTCTTTTATATGTATTTGAATTTTATTTCATATGAAAAAAAAGAATCGACGTTTTATTTTATTATTGACCATACTTGTATGCAAACATATTACCGGCTTACACTTTACCGGCGTTGTTGCTGTATTGAAAATTATGAATGAACTACTACATTATGATGTAATATATTCACGTACAATACACAAGAAAATATATGCTAGACGATAAATTTCTAAGGAATGACAGTGTAAAGGAAGAACAAAGAAAAAGGTTCCTTTTCATCATCAATCAAATCGACGACAATGAGAATAAAAATGAGTACAAACAGCATAAATTCATCTTAGTAGAAGAAACAGGTCCTTTTTGACGTTTTCTGTCCATTTGAGAAGATTCCTTTTATTCTCTCTTTTTGAGAAATGAATGATCGTGTATGAATGCTGCTTACAAGTATTCAAATGACTTTCAATTCAATTTATTTGTTATAGTCAATATCGTCTATATTGATCGTCTGTCAATATCGATTTAGTCATTTTCAAACGAATTTCACGCCTTAAGTTCTCGTTCTTGTTGGTAAATCCAGTATCATATGATTTTGATTTGAAAACATCAGACAGTTGTGCAAGTTTATACCAAATTAACTGAAATAAATATTTTTTAACACAAATAATAATTCCGTTTTTAGGTTTTCACTTTTATTTTATTTATTTTCAAGAAGCTTCTCTTGCGGTTTTTGTAATTAGTAGTCTCATCAAAATCACTACTTTAATGGAAGTAGGTCGTACCTGTAGCCCTAAAATTTTTAATTTGATTAATTTGCAATTTTATATTTCCCCAGTTTTGTATCATTCAAAAATTCCAATTTGCACACGAAGCATTTAATTTGATTTTTGCATTTAATGTCATGCATAAAAAGTCCTTAAATAAAAAGATAAAGTCGCAATTTATTTGCAAAAAAAATCATCAGAACAGGAGCGTATTCAGGGGGGATTGAGGGATTTGCCCCCCTCTTCAACAAAAAGTTCTTTAATCTGCTATGGGTTTTAAGAAAGAAATCCCAAAAATCCCCTCCCCCATTTTTTCCATGCAGAATTTCTTAAAAATTTCCCAAGGACAGGAATAGTTAATTAGGTTTCTCATTTAAATTTAATTAGGTGATTTTTATTATAATACAATTTGATTAAATTAAAATAATGGACGTGTGTTGTCTACGAAAAGTTAATAATGCAATACCTATTGAAATTAATAAAATAATTAATTAATGAATTAATGTAGAAAAGCATCCTTTATAAAACATAGGAATTAAATGAAAGATTGAGAAAGAGTAAACAAGGTGTTGTTGTTGTTCTCAAGAGTAAAAAGAGAAAGTTGAAAATAATAAACAGTTATGTTATCACAAATTCAGCAATAAAAACAAAAAACAACTTTTAACTGCGTTCTTTAAATGTGGAGAAAAGAGAAAACAGTTCTCAGAATTGCACAAGAATCAACAGAATCATCAAGAATTTTACAAAAATATTTGACCATAAATTTATTTGACCATAAATTTATGGAAATATGTTCAATGAAATTTGAGTATCCACGCGCAATACTTAATACTGTTAACGGGGGGAAATAAATTTACCGGATCAGCAAATTCATTTAATTTTTTTAATTGATGAATTTTCAAGTTTGTTCATGTTACAAAGACAGTAAGAACAGCTGAGTATTGTATGATGTAAATCTTTTATTTGCTACAAGTGGAAACACGAATATCTAACCAGACACATGTATGAGTCCCCACAGATCATAATTTAATTTGTGGCTCCTTCAAGTCTCCTCTGTCTGAACTGGTTTTATAATTCAATTACCTTCATTCATAAAATTTTGGTATATGCGTAGCAACAAAACTATTATAATGATTTCCTGAACGGATTCGTATTAGTTGACTAATCTCCTTCTTTTTCTTCAATTTTTTTGCCCTTCTTTTAGTTCAACGGCCAATTATTTTGACTTTTAATAAATTTAAAGAAAGATTTTGACAAAATTTTGGACTCGATACTGAAGATACACATTTAACACCAATATTAAGTTCTTCAATTATAAATCAAGTTTTCTGACATTATTATCGAACAGGGTCGTAATCAGAAATTTATCGAAGAATGTTTTCAATTTTTGTTGTTATAGGCTAATTAAAAACTTGTAAAAAACGTAGCAAGGGCAAGTTATCCGTCGACAAGGGAAGGGGTTTACGGCTACTCCCCCTGATTATGTTCTTGTCATCGAAAAATATTAATGATTCAATATTTATAAGTTATTACATCCTAAATTCCCATTCAATTGGGACTCCTTCAAATAAATGATCATGTGAGTTTTAAAAGTAACAAGTTAAGAACCAATTTCTGTGATTTACACTAAAATATTCTTTCTTTGTTGATCTTCAGCTGTCCAAGTTTCTATTGACGTAAGGGATTTCAATTGTAAAGATATATTTACTACGTATTAGTTTACGTCATATTAGTCAGTCATAAAATTACAAAGCAACAATAATTTAAGTCCTGACTAAACAATTTTCAAAAGCTTGTCTATACCAACGTTTCACACCTTTTATTATATTTAAAGAATTTAATTCGATCGCACTGACATTATTTTACAATATTTAGGAAGTCGGTAACTAGAACTGCCAATTGAAGTCACGTTGTGCGCTCAGTAATGAAATATCCAATAAATTAAGCAAAATATAATTAATAAAATATTGCAATTCATAGCTATTGTTGCTATATGTTTAAAGGAATACCCAATATGCAGTAAACTGATGACGATGCACTCAGAATTCTAAGAAATGTTTAAAGTAAATATTTGATTTGAATAAAAAATCGATTTATAAAACTTATTTCCTATATATTTATTAGAATTAAACTAATTAAATTAAATTTTTTATTATTTTTATTATATTATGCAGAATATTTGTCAATGGCATGTGTGCAAGGAAATATATTTTATTAGATGTCAGAATTCTAGAATTCAGAATTTAGATAGAGGAAAAATGTCACCACAAAAGTTAATGCAATTTTTCATATACATGAAAAAGCTAGATCCATTTCGGAAATTAAATTTGAGGGAAACCACCAAAAAACTATTGAATAGTATGCAAAAAAAATGTGCAGTCATTAAATCATCGCTATTGTGATTGTAAACATGCTGACACTTGAAAGTTTTTTTAATTCAATTATTGTGGATAGACTTTTATGCATTTTTTTTAAGTCAAGCTAAATCCATAAATCGTTGACTGCAAAAATATTGATGATTTTCTAACAAAAAACGGAACGGAGCTTTAAAAGGAAGTAGGACAAAAAATAATTTTTAGGGTGCTAAAAGAGTATCTGCTTTATCTTCATCAAATCATTTTTCAACGAAACATGCTCTTGAATATCATTATATCCTCGTCATCCGCAACATCACACACTCTCTCATATAACATCACAGCCATTTCATTATAATAAAAAATAATCTAATTTTAAATACGTTTTCAAATCCATGGCTGGCAACAGTTTGCCCTTTTTTATCTTCACACTTATATTCTCGATTCTCATCACTTATACATTGAAGAGCTAATATTCCTATGTTAAAAAGAAGAGTTACTTTCATGTACATATCTATCTCTATATTTTATAAGCGGTACAAGTGTATGGAAAAAAGTGATATAATCACAATTAACAAGTTTTCTGTTTACTTCGCAAAACCATTGTATACATATTACCTTTTTAGTCTCATAAAATGTTTAATGTTGAAAAGAATGATGTGGTGGAAGCTAATTTTGTTTAAATATCCTGCATACTTTGCTTAATTACAATGACATTTTTTTTAATTCAAGAAACAGCAAACCCTTCCATTTATTATTAACAGACTGTATAATATACTCGAATTGTGATGTTGTGATGATACATAGTGATGCATGAAATTCCATTAAAAGTTAGAAGTCAAATCAAAAAGAAGAAAAGGGAAGCTGAAATTGTGTGATTCCTGCACGTTCTATGCAACATTTTTTTTCTCTCATTCTTCTTCTTCTTCTTTTTTATCTACTTTTTGTCTATTCTACTATCAGTTATCAAGAGTATATAGATGGACTTTTCCATTTTCTGTAAATTTTACAACAAATTTTAATTCAGAGTTTATAAGGAGATTTAAAATTTTAAGGAATAAAACTGTTTAAATCCACTGCAGCAAATAATTTTTAAGGTGCTTAAAAAAGTATAAATATTAGACAACATATTGTACAGTAAAAAACATTCAACCTCTGGACCTTTTAAAATCCAAAGAGATAGGAGAAAAAAATGGATGGAAAGTAAAAGAAAGGCTTAAAAACTTACACACATACACAAAAATGTACAAAAAAGAATTTCATCACTCAGAAAAATCTCTTCTCATCGCCTTTCTTTCCATTTCCAGAATCAAATCGAAAAATATTACAACAAATACTCTTGCTGTAATTTATTACAAAACTTTTATGCGAGTTTTTGTGTTGTTTAATAGGTCTTTGGAAATAAAATTTTTCCTCATTCTTATCTATTATTAAATGCTTGCACATTAAGATAAACATTGAAGGAGAAAAATACTGCTGTGAAAAAACTGGATAAGATCAAAATTTAATAAATGATAAAAGTTTTAGTTAATCTTATCATTTTTACATTTACTTCTTTCTTTTCATTTTCCTCCAATGTTGCAATATTCTTTCGTCTAATGTTCATCTACTTCTGATTAAATTATACGTCAATTTTTGCAGTAAGTTGAAGAAAAGTATAAAAGATGATTTTTCTCTCGATATCATGTAATATTACAAAATCTGTAGGTGCCAATCAAAAATCTCGCATCTTTAAACCCACATTGAATATAACTAAGCACACACAATAAAGCATACATACATTTTTCATGAGAAGGTGATGCATATTGAAGTCATTTTTAAGGAATAAATATTCACACTAATAAAATTTCCACGCTTGTGATCAGCCATTAATCAATAACTGCTGTATATTTCCATGTATATCCTTAATCAAACAATTTGTTTGATAAACCCCAAATCCATTTGATATGTTGACTGGCAATATTCATACGGGTGAATATGGAGAAGAGAGGAAAAAAATAGAAAGACAGTGTTGTGTGGTGGATGAACATTGATTATTTAAATTCCAGGCACGAGTTGTATGTTCGCGTTAACACATTTTATTTAATATACGATGTTCACTTTTCATTTTCACTGATTTTCAGTTTCAATCTTTCTCTTACTTTCTATCCATGTATCCTTTCATAATGTAATGTGATTTTGAGACGAAATATATTAGATTTCTTACATTCAATGATAATCATATTATGAAATCGATTTCAGTCACGCATTCATAAGGAAATATTTTAAAATATTAATATTATTTTGAAATTTTCTCTTATTTTACATGTGCTTCATTCTGCGTTATTCACCTGTGTAAAAAATATAATAATTCTTAATTCAAGAGTAATGAATATAATTTGATCATTCGATGTAATCCGTTTATTATTATTGTTATTACTGTGTTTGTTCGTGCATCAAACTTTACTGACAAAAAATTCTGAAACAGCTTTGGAACATTTGTGTTAAGCTTCTTGACATATGCTCTTCTTAATTTTAAGAATCAAGTCTTTCTAACTGATGGAATGTTAAATTTGATTTTTTTTCTAGTATATCATAAAACAACGCGTCAAATAGGAGACGTTAAAGAAGTTGACCTTCCATACCATATTATTATGATGATGATCATTGATCCTTTATAACAGTACTGAATATTAAAGTTTATCTAGTTCTTATCTTCTCAAATACGACTTTGAAATCTCTATCAAAAGTGTTTTCGATATTTTCAAATTTTATGAGCAATTTCATTGTCAATCTAATAAAATGTGAGATAAGTATCAATAACGTATTGTCAAACGTGTATTATGCACAGAAAGTATCGGACTATTTGCCATGTCATATGTTCGATATTACCATGATACACACAAGCATTGCATGTATGTTTTATTCATCAAAATCGATGAATAGATTGCTAACTCTGACGTTATGATATTGAAGTCTAGATGATATACTACTATGGCAGGCCTTTCAAAAAATCTTTCTATGAAATCCTTTTTCATATGATTTTTTTTTGCTCATTTAGATTCAATCAAAATGTTAATAATGGGAAATACAATATTGTAGTGTGAAATACTCGTCATAAAGTGTCGAACGTGCTTGTAAGAGTAAAATAACCATGTGACTGAAGAGATAGAAAAAGAGAGTGTATGAAAATGTAAACATTCGACAACATGTGACTTTCTAAAGGTAGTTAAGTATAAAAAAAATGTACAGCAAGCATCGTCGAAAAAGAAAATGATCGTACAAAATTTTACTTATAACGCTATCTATTGGCAAATGTCGTTGTTTTATAAGCAAAAGTATAATGTTTATATATAAACATATACCACGTTTACATACATATTATATAGAACTGCAGACGATAGCTGCTTTTTCCTTTTATATTTTTATACATAAATGCGATAAAAGTTCCCTCTCAAAAGGAATTTCTCGTTCTGCAATTCATAAAGACTTCTTTTACGTCCAAAACTCATTCGTAAACTCTTTCATGATTTTGTACAAAGTAGTAGAAAAAAGCACACCGTGCAAAAAGATGAAATTCAATTTTCTTATGTACATAGCTGAATGTCTTGAGTATTGAAAGCATGAAGGAGAAAATGAAATAAATAATAAAAAAGCTTCTATACACACTTACACTTATCTAAATCCCTCCCAAATTCTGAAAAAAAATTATATGATTGGTCGATTGTGCGCAAATTCCAACTGACTTCGGCTCTTTGAAAGCTTCGTGAAAATGAGAGGAATCACACGTGAGAGAAAATTTTCTAGAGATTTTTTTATTCTACCCTTCATAAGATACACATAGCATCGTGATAGGGATACTGTGTGTGCAAAATTTTTCATCTCTCCATTCATAATGAAAAATTCTTTTGCACGTCTATGAATTGCTCAGTTTTTATTGAGCTTCGTTGCGTGATAGTCGTTTATGAAAAGTAAATATAATTTTAAAATACAAATATCATAAAGTTTATAATTATGATGATTCAGATGAAGCATGATTGAAATAACGTGACATTGTGCTTATGCTTCATTTGAAATCATCACTACAAACACCATCTCTTAAAAAGCCGCATTTTGTTATTGACAAACGTTTGCCAGTATCGATAGATCTCATAATCTGATTACCTAAACGAATCAAGCATATTTGTTTTTTTTTCTGTTGTTCAAAGAAGAGACATTCATGTGTCGCATACATAAAATATAAACTGTATAATGATAATCGTTGATAGCACAGAGTTTATCCATTTGAATAATAATAACAATAAAGTGAAAAAATACAGTAAAAATTGTTTTGATCAATTTAATTTTTTCAATAAACGACTCAGTGATTTCACATAAATGGATTCTGCAATTTAATTTATTATAAAGTGCTGCAAACAGATGAACTGAGTGGAAAATTGAATCTGCCAGAGACTTTTGGTGATAGTCAACTGCTACTCATAATTAATTTATGGATGGAGATGAGATCATATCCATGATTTATTTATTCCATTCAATTTCATTATTTATTTGAAATTAATAAGGATTTACATGCTCAGAAATTTGTCGCGCTTATTTTATTATTTTTAGATTAGTTCTGATTATTTTGGAAAAAATGTGGGTGAAATTAAATTTCTTAAAAAAAAATTTCTGAACAAGATTAAAAACTGCTTAAAGCAATTCCATTCAAACAGTCTTCATTGCCGCATATTATGAGAAAGTTTAAACGCAAGCAGAAAGGAGAAAAAAATAATAAATTTCAAAGTTGTGAATTTGTTTTCAAACGAAAGAGTTGAGGAGAAAATTAAAAGGAAAATAAAAAGACAAAGAATGAAAACTTTTCAATTAGTTATGATATCTTAATCATGGAAATGAGTATGCGGCAATAATATTTGTTAAGAAAAAAGGAAAGAGAGCAATCTCTAAATGAATTTTATTGTTCAAGTGTTATGAAGAAATGAAACTTTTTATTTGTGCAGACATTTTTCATAGCTATTTTCCTTTAGGTCTCTATACGCGCTATAAATAGTTTAAGAAAATATTGTTTGAATCCCGAGAAGCACTAAAATTTCATGACAATCAAGTGGCAACATGTGTTGTCGTGAAAGTTTTGTACTGCTTGGTGAAAAAACGATAATTTTTGATATTGTAGTCACGTGCTCATGTAATTTAACCGAGAATAGATAACTATGGATTTACTTATAAAAATGTGAACACAGAAGTTGGATTGTGAGGATCATTAATGAAATGCACTATGTTTACAATGACAATAAAATATGCATAAATCAAATTGTGAACATTTTTACTACTTTATTTTACAATGAAAAATAATAAATTCTCGTAGAGTGCACTCAAACCACTAAAATCATAAACATACGTATGCACAAAAAATATTTTGGCTACAAATACGTACATGTATATGGTGTGTGTTTATATTAAACTTTGCTGAAAAAACCATTAAACCATAAATTAAGTGCTAAAACAAAATTAAATAAAATAATTTTATTGTGCTTCCGCTTTGGTTTTGCTGGAAAAATTCTGAAAGTGTTTTCAAAATTTTAATCAAATGAAACTAAATCAAACAGAGTGCAGCTGATGGTTTTACGATATTATATTGGAGCCCTTGTGTTGCTAGTTTCATTTCTAGCACCAAAGGGAGTCTCCTCAAACTCCAATGCCATTATTCCGTCGACCAATGGTAAGTGACATATTTTTCATCTTTCCATATGTTTATAGAAAAGATTATACAGCCACAATACGACTTTAATTTCACCGTGCGGATATGCTTAATATACCATACATATATTTTGTTACATTTGCTATTTTTATATATCACAAATTTCAGAATTCTATATACAGAATTCTATTTGTTCGTTGACTTCTGTACGTCACCGCATGCAACGACAAACATGAAAACAATTTTTGGTATTGCAAAAAAATATGTTAAGCTATACAGCAACAGTAAAAATCATTTTTATGTGTTTCACCAACTATGAATGTAATTTTAATTTATTTTTATTGTTATTTCTGCAATGACTATAATGGAAAAATTACATTCAACCATTAAAATACAACAAAAAAGTTAATTTTTTTAAATGCCGAGAAATCGTAACAAAAATTTAATTTTTCAGCAATTTGTAGAATTTTTTATTCCATAATTAAAATGAAATTTTTACATTAAAAAAAACCAAAATGTTTAATCTAAAAGTTTCATTACCACATTTTGTTGTAACCCAATTCAAGGACAAGAAAATCCTTTTCTGTTGTATTTGTTGTTGCTTTAATTGCAAAGAAAGGAACGAAAAGAAGAGAAAAGAAAGAGCCGGTGTTGTTACGCTAATTAACTGATGACAATAATAATCTGACTGTTTATCTACAGTGCGTGAAAATTGGGGTTGAGAAAAACATGTTTTTCATTAACCATAAAAGCGGTTCACATTAAAGTGCTGTGGCACTTTTTCCATGATTGGGGTGAAATTGTGAATCATCTGAAAAATAGTAATCTTTCCATGAATAATACGTTCAATTTAAAAATACAATAAGCCAATACTACGAACAGCGAATTGCAGCTCAAGAATATATCTTGTGAAAATTTTCAAATCATAAATTTCAATTTCAAACGAATATAGTTGTTCAGTGGCGTAGCCAGGGGGATGAATGGGTGAAAAGTCATCAACCCCCCTTTCAGAAAAAGTTGGTCCAAAAAAATTATTTAAAATTGCTAGGGTTTTTGTAATGAAAAAAAAATTTCACTCCCCTCCCCCTCCCTCCAAAATTTCTGACTACGACGCTCTCGTGGTGCAAATACTGGTCGTCTATTTGTAGAAAAATAATTATAAATTCCCATTTGAACTAGAATTAACTAGTTCTTAAACAAAATCTAACTTTTTTATGCTCAATTATTTGAAATAATTGAAATTTGAATTTAGCGAATGTTAAAATCTTTTAATAGGATCAATGACCATCCCGAAAATCAATAGAAAATAAGAAACAGAGCTGAATAGAATAATTCAATAATGAGGAAAATACACTTTAGCCCGAACTCTACTTACTCTATAGAATTTTTGAACTTTATATAGATGACCCTACTAACAAAAACCGTTAAGAGTTAGTTAAAAACTAGCTGCAGCTAATTTTTGAATAGCTTCTAGCTAACTTTTATCGGTTTTGGTTATTGGGGTGATAATAGTATTTCATTTGAGTTCCTACTCTAAATATTAAAATTAAAAAAAATAGGTGGGGCTTTTTTCACCGAACACACAATGTACTCAATTTTTTTAATTTTATTGCAAATTTTGGCAAAATTTCATTACTTTCTGATTATTAAGTGATAAGCTAAATATTAAAAACATTCGAACTCGTTAGTTTTAGTTGATAGCTCAACAATATATGTTTTAAAAGATTTTCTTTCATAGTTTTATATTTTGTCTTCAAGTATTTGGTTTCAAGAAGTTAAAGTCACTGCCCAAACTAAACTAAAATTGTAAAGTTGAATTGTAATCAAAACCGTAAAAATTTAATTCACAAAGAATTTTCCTTATCTTTAAACTTTTGTAAGTGCTTTAAATCTCTTTTATAGAAACATTCTATGCAGAACAGACAGAAGCATAAATAAAAATTTCGCGGATGTTTCATCTCGACACAGGAATTTATGAATAAAAATCTGAACTCGAAGAAATTTTTTTGGGATTTTAATCTCCATTTGAAGATATAAATGCGCGATTTTATGGTTGAGTAAAGGAACAACATAAAAAAGTACATTTTGAATATTTTCGTTTCCTGAATTTTCTAAACTTAAATTCTCCCTTTGTTTTTATTTCCATTAAAGATTTAAGAAGGTTGAAAATAAAGGAGAAAGAATTTCTTAAGTAATTTCCTAATATCACATAGATAAGTTTGACAGTATTTCTATGCACACTTTTATTTGGATTTTCTTTTCGATTATTGTCAGTCGATAAATGCTCGCAAAATTCACATAGATTTAAAGAAATCTGATTTAAATTTTGACACAAAAACCGAAAGTAACAAAGTTAAAGCACTTAATAAGAAAAATCGATAATATTCACCAACAGGAATATTTTATTAAAGTTTTATCAAGCACACAAGGATCTTTATTCTTTTATGCTAATATTCGCAATATGGTGATGTAAATATAGCATATTAATTTGGCTTTCCAAAAATATTTTGGTCAATGTTGGAAGATCAAATGACCTTGAAGCCACGTCTGTTCGTTATTACGAAATAAAAATATAAACAATATTTTCTGTCTCACATTTTTTCATTGCAAGCGGATTTTTTACGGACGTTGCAATTTTTCAGATCATTAAATATTTTAATTATTTTCATATTCATTCATTCATTCGTCGCTTGACTCGTTCGCTTTGCGTTTTGGATGAAAAATATGTATCAGATTGTCCTTTCATGGTGTGAGATTGATGCACAATCAAAGGAAGACAGCATATAATATGGAAATGCAATTAATGAAAATTTACAATTGAAATGCTGTGCAACGTGATACATAAATTGAAGAATTAGTATTGATTTTCATGTGTAAATTTATCGATTGTGGCTTTAGAACTTTTCATATATTTACATAAATGAAATGTCATTCACTTACCTTCGATAAATTCTCTTTATTGTCTATGTTTTAGTGATAACTGAGGAACCAGAATTTACAGACGTAATCGAAAATGTCACCGTACCTGCAGGTAAATTTAAAAATCTTGAATCCTTGTCAACGTGATATTCTCTAAAGCAGAAAATTTCCTATCGTAACATTCTTGTAGGAAGGAATGTCAAATTGGCGTGCTCTGTAAAAAATTTAGGATCTTTTAAGGTATGAGAAAAATTCATTTTTTATTTTAATTTATACATAGTGGAAGGGCAAGAAAAGATTTGATGCTATTAAAATCACGTTACATTTTAATTAAACAACCCTTCCTCGAATATTTAATCAAATGACCTAAAGGATGAAACTACGTTAAGAGATTCCATCTTTTAATTGACTAGAATGACAAAAAGAAGTGATTGTGAATTGCAGACACAATAGCTTCTAGTGATATTTATACGCTTACCCACGTTAATGAACTGAATGATTCTTTTGCAAGCTGTATACTGAAAAGTGTGTAGGATAAAAGTAAATGCAAGTCATATTTGAAAAACAAATGGAATGTTTAGGAGGAACTTAAAAAGTTGAACAACACATCTCTTCTTTGTAATTAACAATACTATAATCTCCTGCTATAGTCCTGACAATGTTTACATTATTTATTTTGTATAAGTTAGTCTTGATATCACAAAGCCTCACAAAGAAATATAAATTTAAGATAATTACAAGATAAACAAAATACAAAACTAATTATGAAGTTTTAAACTCTTCCTTGAATACATAATTGCTCGGCAATAAAAAGACCATGAGCATCATACTATTATGCCCGATTATTTGCAGTTTAATGATCAATCTCTGTAATTGATGGAAACAAGTAAAATTTAATTCAGTGATAAAATAACAAAAACAGAAACGAAAAACAAAAGCAAAAACAGTTGAAAATCAATCTGTTTGTCGGCAACAGTCTGTAAAAAATACAATAGTAGATTGATGGGGAAAGAATGGGCATAAAATGAAACTGAAACAAACAAAAACATAAAAACCAATAAAATCTGAATAAAGGCATTGAACGATAAAAAAAAGTTTTTCTTTGCAAATTACCAAAAAAAACTTTATACATTTTGGATAGATAGATAGACAGATAAAGCATCTCGTGGTGCTGAATGCAATTAAAAAATCGTTTTTTACAATTCCTTTTTTACACTTCTCTTTCAACCGAAAAAATTCCACATTTTTGTGCTCTCTATATTGCGCTGCTCTTTTCTGGTGATGATTATGGTTTTTATGTTCAATTACCATATACATACAATAGGTGAATATATGTTTGTTGTGTGTACCAACCACATTTTGTACCACATTTCAGGAAAAATTCAATTACAAAATTCAACATCTCCCCATAATACCTACAATATAAGTATTCAAGGACGCATATTGTGTATTTAAATTCACAAAGATGAAAATTTTAGGGTGGAAAATCTTTTTTATGATTCCTTAAAATGACAAAAGTATACACACAACAAAAGTATGTTTATTTACTGACTTTCCTGACTTGTTCACTCTCTCTTTTTCTCAAATCTGTGCAATCTGTGAAAAGCCGTAAAATGACAAAAAATAGTCTTTGTTGAAAAGTAAATTCTTAAATAACTTTAGCAGTAATGATAAAAGTGTTGAAATTTGATTGAAAGGTTCGTACGTAAAATGGGGAATTTAATTGAAAGAATTCTTTTTTATATAGGGGAGAATTTTTTCCACATACACAATCCTTAACTTTTTGCAGACTCTTTTTTATTCTTTGTTCTATTTCTTATTTTCGATACTTTTTAATTCATATTGATTTTAAGTGCATTACCCGAGAGATACAAAACAAAAAAATCAGTCGTATATATTCTACATGGATTACAATTTAACTCCGAATTTCATTACGCTAGACGTTTTGCGACTTATAATTGTTTAACGAGTGAGGGTTCGCCAAGCCACCACATTCATGCTAGACCTACAGTTATAGTGAGATCTGAACCACTCCCTTGATGACATTTCTGCCTGTAGCCTACAAAGAAAGGCTGTGAGCTTCATTTTATTAGGTCCCGAAGAACTAAATCACTACGCCACTGAGCCACTTCAGCTCACTAATTTCTTCAATAAGTTTCTAAATGGCATAATATCTTGAAACTTTAACGATGAATATTATTAAGATAACAGATTTTTGATCCTTGAATGGACTAATTATTCTAGCACTAAACTAAAATTGTGATTTAAGTTCGCTAGTAAAATTAAGGGTTGAAAAACCCCTTATGGTTGCGTCCCATGCCAGTAGATAACATTGGGCATTTTCATTCAAATGGGTTATTCATTTATTACGTTAAGTCGAAACTTTTTTGTTTGATTTGTTACGGAATCATTGAGTTTAATCAATCTTTTACAGTGTAATCCTGAAAAATCCAAAAGAAAATCTCAAAAGTTCTCAGAAGAAGACCTAAACAGTTTTTGGCTCAAATTTTTTTTTAACTGTTAACGCCTTGGATTTAGTAATATAAAAATCAAGCCACTTCTATAACCAACTCTATTTAAACATAATTATCGAAACCAGAGACGTATCAAGAAATTTTTGTAGGGAGGAATTTTGAATGTTTTTGTATGGACGGGAAAATTTACGGGGAGGGGGAGGTTTCTTTGGGACTTTTTTCTTAAAAACCCCTAGTAAATTGAAAAAAATTACCAAAAAGGGTAGGGGTTTTGACCCCAAAAACCCCTCCTTGAATACGCCCTTGATTGAAACCAATTGCTTATATCTACAAAACAAAGTCTGCTGGAATTTCACGAAGATTGTAATGTTATGGTAGATCAAGAGCAGTACTTACAGAAGATTTTATTCACATAGATCACTTACAACAGCATATTACAATTTATTTTAATATAAATCACCAAAATCTTTATTGCATAGTCTAAGCTAAAAACATACATAGAAAAGGGTAATTTGAAGCATTTGTTCATACTTTTTGGATACTTTAGTAGTATCATGTTCTTTTTCGAAACACACAAAAAATTCATACATAAAAAATACAGAAAATGTTGTCTACAATCGAGTTTTAAAGTTCTCCCCACAGAATGACTTTGTGAGTCATGTTGAAGTGATAAAATCTGGCAGCATGAATCCTTCAAAAAAATTTAACCACAAAATTATTCGGTTTTTGTGTTTTATGCTTAAAAGCGCATTGTGGTAGAATCATTTGTTGAATTCCTTAAATTCTACTTCCAATATACTGTTTATAAGTATGGTAAGAAAAGGAGATCAACGTCAGATGGTGAAACAGGAAAAAAGTCGAGAGCAATAATTTGGCAAGTTTGTTGTGATGACTTATGAACATATGTTTGAAATTGTTTTTATTCTTTTTTTGTTTCTATTTCTTGTAAGCACAAGAAAATAATATAACATGATGATATTTAACATCTTCTGTAGATGCTTTTATTAAATAAAATTTGGCGTACTTCTTCTTTTTGCGTTCCTTTGTATTTAAGGCATTCCATTTGTTGAGTGCTGACGGCATTATAACATAATCAAATTATGCGCTACTCGTTATCTTCTTTTCGTTAGTTTTCCTCCGTATTTTCTTATACGATTCCCCCTTTTTTTAGAAAAAAAGGCAGCCAACAAACACATATGATTATTTTCTATACAATTTCTCTAGCATTTCGTTCTCCATTCTTATTCATAAAGTCAAGGTAAATTACATACTTGAGTGAACAACATTTTCTCATGAACAGGTTTTATTATGCCGACCGACCCATTCTTACCACTTTATTTTATTTTGCAGGGCATTACTTTTTATCAGAAAGTTTGTTTAGCTATTTGACTGTTTAGCAAATATTCTTTGAGAATAAGCTGTGAGACAGGAAATATTTTTTGAGCACTAAAACTTTTGTATCTTTTTATTCCGTAACATTAGACCGAGGAACGAATTAAATTTGTAATTTTCAGCCATGAGAATTTTAATCAGTTTGCAGCTACAAATCTTGTCAAACTTAATAAAATGCGTTGTGTAAATGCCATATTAATTTCTTACTTGATGATTTTCGTTCTATTATTTGTGTAAACCATCAAATATACTTGTACTGACATGTTCATATGAAAAGGAATCTAACTAATTTTGTGCAAATATTTGCTGTATGTATACACACATCTGTACAACCAATAGCATCTTCAGAATTTTTTATTTTGCCCTTTCATCAAAACATTTTTTGATTCTGAAAAGAAAATCTTTAATTCTATTATCCTTTCCTTGCTGTAAGCATTATTATCATTATTATTGGACAAACATATTCTTAATCATAATAATACAATCTATTCACATCTTATAGGTTGCTTGGATGCATTTCGAACAATCAGCAATATTGACTGTACATAATCACGTAATTACTAGAAATCCACGGATATCTGTGACACATGATAAGCATGATAAATTCAAGACATGGTTCTTGCATATTGCAAATGTCCAGGAAGACGACAAAGGAAGGTATGTAGCAGTTTCAAGAATAAATCGACACATGACACTGCATTTTTTGTTAATTTTTATATTGACTAGGGACTTATTTATTTAAAAAGCACTAAATTTAACAATATTAACTATGATATAATTATTTATTTATCTCCTCATCTCTATCGCTACAGGTATATGTGTCAGATTAATACGGTGACTGCAAAAACTCAGTTTGGATACGTCCACGTTGTAGGTGAGTTTCTGAGTTTCTTCAAAATTATTGACGCAAAACTTCTTCTTTCACATCCGAAAAACTTTTTTAACAAGTTTCTTGAACCTCAATAGGAGATATACAAGAGCACTTCGGATTCAAAAAAAATTATTTTTGCATTTGAATTTTTTCTTCCTTACTTTTTCATATTATTCTGGGTTTTTTAAATTACTTTCTCTTCAATCATTTCTTTTTAATATTTTTTTCCTCACTTTTATTATGAAACGTAAATCATTGAAGCTGTTTTCTTTTTTCGCTTAAGCAATTTCTATTTAAAATATAAGAAAGAAGAAAAATTCTTTTTCAAATGAGATTTCTTACGGTGGAAAAAGAAAAAATGCGACTGCAGATTTGTAATGAATTTTTAATTGAAATACACAAATTATAATCCATTTGAACTTTGAATGAAATTTCAATTAAATTTTTATTCCTTTTCTCCTGTTCTGCATGAAAAAAAAACTTCTCCATTATTCAAAAGAAGATGAGACGTATACTGTTTACATAACTAGTTACAGAGGATTCCTTCGTAATTACTTTCATATTATGTAAATAAATCATTGATGAGTAATCAAATCTACACAAAAAAGACGCGTACAAGAGTTATGTTTTCTAATCCTTGGTATATTGGCAACACTTTTTGGGCATTACTCCAAAAATGGCAAAAATGAACAGTTTTTTCAGACTTGCTCTAAAAAAGTTATGAAACTCAATATTTGAGAAATTTTTACGTGAATTTGGACAAAATAGATTTTTTTGGCGTGTTTCAAAAATTCCATTGACTCAAAAGTGCAATAATTGACAACTCTATGCAATGGAATATTCGAATTCCTGAAAAAATATTGATATGTAACAATTGAGACGAGAATGTTTAAATTTTAGATCAAAATAATTATGATGATTTAATAATTCAGATTATTATCAGAATTCCTGTCTTGGAAATCATTAAGGGCCGGGAAATCGAAAAATCATTATAAAGAGATCTGTGTCTGGTGGAAATCATATCTAATTTCCGACAACAATGGTTACATATTACAAGTCTATTGCCTTATCATTCGACCACAGATTGAAGTGTCAAAACATATTCGATATCAAAATGTGGACAAAACGACTTTTTTAAATAGCCACGAATGAATTCTGTAAATTTATAAAAAAAAAAATCAACAGACATGCTCTTCAAATCCATGACTTCAAAGCCATTTCCTTAAGGAATTCCGAGCATCGATACAGAATAAATTATTTGATACGATGAAACGAAATGTGAATGAGAATTGTGGTACAAAATGTATGTTGAAAGTTTCCACGATTTTTGTACGTTTTCAGAATTAAGAGTGAATTTTACGACGAGATTAAAGTTTCATCGAAATCCTTAAATCCAAAGTTAATAAAATAAAATATAGTTAAAAGAAACTTTCAACACAAATTAAATGTGATTTCATTGAATGTTAATGGAATTTATTGAACTTGAGCTATAAAATATGAAAAAGAAATCTATTGAATTGTCAAATAAATCTTTATCAATGTCTCATTCATTTCAGTTCCTCCCAATATTGACGACAGTCTGAGTTCAAGTGACATTATTGTGCGAGAAAATTCGAATGTTACACTTAAATGTAGAGCCCACGGATCTCCACAACCCACAATCAAGTGGAAGCGTGATGATAATTCAAAAATAAATATTAATAGATCAACGAGCGGTATGTAAATTCTATTTTAATTCAGTATTAATTTGTAATTTAATTTATTTCATACTAATCAATAAAATTCCTCCCACAGTTTACGATTGGGATGGGGAAATGTTAGAAATCACAAAAATATCGCGCCTAGATATGGGAGCGTATTTGTGTATTGCGAGCAACACCGTTCCCCCATCGGTCAGTAAGAGAATCAAAGTCAGCGTAGATTGTGAGTGATGATCTATAAAAATTATTCTCTGCTGCTCATTTTATTTATTTTTTGTTGGTAAAATAAATTTGTGAATTTTTATGTGTTTAATTTCACCTTTAAGTTAAGTAAATTCAAATGCAAACTTATTGATTATGAAATATTCAAAATAACACCACATTTTTAAAATAAATATTTGAAATTTGATATTTCTTAATTCATCAAATGCATTATTGGGTAAATAGCATTAACATTGGGGTGACGAGCCTTTTTTAATTCAATTTAAAAGTCAAATAAATAAACCACGAGTATGTTTTTTAAACTGAATGGTCCTTGAAAGGAAAATAAAGCCAGTAAAAAAACAAAACTCTCTGAATGTATGCAGCATCAACAACTTTAATACTGAAATGTGACCAAAAATCGATATGGTTAGTCAAATGATTTTCAAAAGTAACCAACATGACTCTCACAATAATGCGGAAAATGTGAGTGTGGTAACAGATGGAAATAGTATTTAATTATTGAAATCTTGATAGAATTTTATGCTCCATTTGTTCTTTCTCATTTTTCATTGTTCAAGAATGAATTTTATTTTAATTCAATTGCATGAAATGAGCAATATGTTATTTTATATGGAATATGTTTGTTTTGATATATCACATAGTTGCTCCTAAAGCTTCAATGAAATATTATTAGTCATAAAGTTACTGCTAAACATAATTTATATTCAACAAGCATGCTTGCTTCTGGTGAAGAAAAACACTTTGAATAATTTCCCCCCATAACAATAAAGGAAATAAAAACAAACAAAGTGGCAAACTGTTGTTATGTATCATTAGCTGTCACGAGCGACATCCCACCATCAAAATCTACTCGGGGCGAGAAGAGCAAATGTAAATATTTTATTAATAATTTTTTTTCTCTCTTTTACTCAACCTCAATTGTTAAACAATAACTAGTTCCTTCCGTTGTGGCTCCCAAAAAAATTTTCATCCTCTTAGTTCAAGTGCTATTAATAAAACCTCGCCGTATGGAACCAGAAGAAAAAAAAATTGGAATAAAGAGGGAATTTTTTTAAGATATCTTTTCCCGTTTTCCACTCTCCATGAAAGGTCATGTCAAGCATAGTAGCAACATTATGCGGAAAATATTATTCAATATATTAAAACAATATGGAACACTTGTTTTGCATATTATTAGAAAACGAGAAGGAATTTTTCATTCTGCACCAAAACAGTGTTTCAATCATTCCATTTCTCTTTTTGTCTCATTTCTCTTTATCTCCCTCACTTAAGGCAATTCTTCCATCGCATCGCTGCTGTATAATATGTTTAGATATGTACACAATGAATTTCTTAAGATGTTTGGCTTTCTTTTACTTTGGTTAAAGAAGTTAAGAAAGAATAAATATTTACATAAGAAATCTGTTAAACTTCTTCCTATTTCGCTCTTTCATTCCTTTCTTGTGTTCAGTTCTGAATATTTCCCATGAAAAGAGAGGAGAAAATAAAAACCAAAGTAAATTATTGCGTTTGTTTGCACAGGGAAATAGCGAAAGGAATGAAGAATTAATAATAAAAAATTTATGAATTGGGATCAAAAGTCTTAAACTTCAATTATTTAGCAACTTCTTTGAATTACTTCAAACAGCCTCATGCCTTGTACAACAATTCTGTATGTTTTCTTTTGTATCATAAAGCACGGCTAAAAAGTATCAAGAAAAGAAAATTAAATTTGTTTAATTTTATTTGTGCTTATTTAATTTTGCATGCTTAATTGGAAAACAAAAACGTTTTGAATATAAATTTTTACAGAAATCGATAAGTCGCTGTCGGTCTAGATAATGCTTTCTAGTCAAACATTACAAGAAAATAAATTTAAAAGAATAAAAATCGAACAACGTGTAGTGTTGAATGTCAATGAGCAAAATTCCTGCATCATGATACATTTTAAAGTTTTTTTTTCTTCTCTTTTCTGTTTCTTATTTTTCGCCTCACTCCCTCTTTGTTCGACATGTTAATGGAATGTCTACTTTAAATTTTTTTTATTCTTCTTATTTTGTTCTCATCATTTTACGTTGCGAAGGCGAACTTTGTACAGGAAAAATCTTTAAATAAAATTTCCCGTGTTTGAGTTTACTGACCGGAAGAAATTATTATGACACAATATCTACATCTAGTTTGTAAATAATATTATTATTTATCATATTTCCAATTTTATTTCGCTATAAAAATTCGAGAAAATCAGAGATGAAGTACGGGATGAAATGAAAAGTTTTAAGATAAAATCAAAACATTTTTTTTAAAAGCATACGATTATTATGCATTCAGTTGCTTTCATGTGTCGACTTCATTTTAAATAAATAGATAGGAGAAAAACAGTAGAAAAGTAGTACTTAGATATATGCGAATGATACAAGGAACGTGTGTGAAATTGCACCTACTGTTTTCCAATTTCCACACATTATTTCCTTCACTCTTTTCCCGCTTTTTCACATCCATGAAATATTTTCTGTTAAAGCTCGAGGGCACTATCAAAGGGAAAAAGAACATAAAATAAATATGAAAAAGGAAAGAGAAAGTGTGAAAAAGAGTAATAAAGATAGACATATAAAGAAGAAAAAAAAAGTGTGAGGGGTGAAAATTTTACAAACGGAATATAAGAATTATTTGTCTTACGCACATTTCTTTCATCTTTCAATGGGGCTCATAATAAAGTGATTTTTCTGGTAACGTTAACATACATATATGTATGCTGTAAATATACAATCTATATGTGTGCAAAAAGAAATAAGAGAAAAATAAGAAGAAAGAAAAACTAGAAGATAATAAATGGTAAAATGAAAATCTACTTCATGAATACCAAATGAGATTGGAGAACGTTTTCATTTCGACATTAAGTTCATAAAGATATGCCTGTGTTTCTTTATGTACACATATTGTATCTTTATACGTTTTCATATATGTTATTAGATTTGATTACAGGAATCCTCCTGATTAGAGCCGACTAACATAATGTGCAAAGTGTGTTAATTATGAATTCTATCCTATAAGATATCGATCTGGCAAGATTCTCTCTTTGAAGGCTTTTATGAATCTCAAAGAAGGTTATAAGTATGATATAATCATTTCTTAATTATCATTAATTATTATTTAGATTTAAAATTTCATTCCATGTTATGCATGCACACTTTTTATTCCTCAAATTGAGTTTTTTTTATTCCCGTCCAAATATCAGTAGGGATTATTCACTTCAACAGAATGCCTGCAGGATAACAAGTGTTGAAAATCAGTAAAGAACGATGTCGATAATCCTCTACAATTTGCTTCACTTAATGTCACATTTCTCTTGTTCTCATGGGAGTAATATTATTTCAATTAACAAAAGTACAAAATAGTTATGTAATAGAATGTGTGAATACGGTGAAACATCAATAATTAAATTTGAGCAACAGATGGAAATTATTATAACATAGAAAATACTTTTTGATGATAGATTGCAACCAGTGGCGTACATAGCCATAGATTCGAGGACGCAATCCGTGAATTAGAGGACGCAGAATAGATGCTTATTAATTTTTTAAATATTGAAATTATTGAGGAGTGCAAATTTTGGATTTTGAACACCCAAAAACCCTTCGTACGCCACTGGCTGCTACATTTTACCTTCAGTCTATTATGACATTGATAATACTGTGATTTGCATATTTCGTCTACCTTTGTAGATTAAAAGTCACGCTTCATTCCATTTAAAAACTCGTTATTATGATTACAAAATTTCTACTTAATTACCAACAGAGTTCTTCGGCAAAGATCCTATAAAAATTATGGTGAAAATTCCTTTCGGTAGAAATCCCAGTTCATGAATAATAAAATATTATTCATAAAGCATTCAACAATAAAAAGAATATAGCTCCGGATTTTTCCTATTAATATTTCCGTATCTTGTTCACTTTTTTCGTTTTATTTTTTGTTGTTATATCAAAATGCTCTTTCTGGCATTTGTCTCTGGTGAGTTGTATCATTTCATTGCCATTATATTCATCATATTCTTTTAAACATGAATACCTTTATTTTCCGCCCCGATGAGCAAATTCTTTCTATTTTTATGCAAGGCAGGAGTAAGTACATATTGTGTTTTACAAAACCGCAACAAAATTCATAAAGTTACCTAATTATTCTTTTTGCGGCTATTTCACTGACACTTTGGAGATTTTCACATTAATTTATGATTTATCCGGAATAATGAGCAACGGAGATATAACTTTTCTGTTCATAAAATAATGAAACATCCTTCCATTACTAATTTAATCTTACTTTTCCGTTCTTCATTTCAGTTTCCCCAATGCTTCAGGTTGGATCATAAGTTTAAAAGTTATAGAGACGATTTCATGATAATTATTATAATTTTAATATAACCTTTGCTCTTTTACTAGATTCCTCATCAACTTGTTGGTGTTCCTTTAAATTTTAACATTACATTGGAATGCTTTACTGAGGCTCACCCTACTAGCTTAAATTATTGGACTAGAGAGGATGGTCATATGATACATGATAGCAAAAAATACAAGTAATTCTCTTAAGATTTGATTAAAAAACCAATATTATTCTTATTTCATACATATGAGTAAAAGAATAACAAGAAATTGCATAAAGCACCAAATGTTGAAGTATAACGTGTGTTTATATAAACCCAAAACAACAACAATAAATGCAGACATATGTTTCATAACTACAACACATCACTTGAAGCTGTCGACAAATTAAATTATAATTTTTTCTCTCTTCTATTTTTCCATGAATGAAATTTTTATATAAACGATTTATATGTGAGTCGCAGCACTAGAACAGATTTTATTATGAAAATAGGAAGAAAATTCAAAAAAAAAATTTAACTAAAAAATAATAAAATTCAAAGTCATGGCCCCTTTTTCCCATTTATGGAACTAAAAGAATCCATTAAAGTCTGAGTTTTATTAAAAATTTTGTGCAATTTATATGAACGAAGTTAAATGTATAATTTTGGGAAGAGGAAAGGAAATTTTGAAAAATACTTAATATGGAATACACAAACATAATTTTTTATGTAACAACTTTATTGCAGAACTGAGCAGAGCGTTGGAATGCCATCCTATAGGACACATATGCGCTTAACTATTTACAATGTACAACATTCAGATTACGGAACTGTAAAGTGTGTTGGTACGATATTATTTTCCTCAGATAATTAAAGTTCTAAAAGTTTTACTAAATACAAACTTTTTCCTTATTTCAATAGCAAAAAATCCTCGAGGAGAGACAGACGGAACAATCCGACTTTATCGTAAGTCAAACATCAATTTTTTTGTTGCATGTTTTCATAAAAACATCTTGCGATTATGCAGTCATACTATAAACTTTCACATTCGCTAGAAAATAATTTTGATATATGCCTCGATTGCTTATTATCATTTTGATGCTCACTTATGCTGTAAACAATACGATTTGGCATTTATTGCATTGAATCAAAATTTTTGCTCATACATTATTTGTTTTATATGAGGCATAATAAAAGACATAATCATGAACAATTTATAAATCACACTCGCTCTCTAGAACAATGGATGGGTGAAAACATTTTCGAGTGAATGGAAATAGAAACAGCTACCCCAAATAAAATATGTTCAACATGTTTATATTCTATCTTACTATCGTTCCTCTTGCTGCCTGTACTGTATGTGAAAACATTTTAGTTTTTGGGTTGAATTGATGGTTTCATCGGTTATTCCTTTCAACATAAGCATTTATTTCTATGCTTTGGAAAATTTGATTTAAATTTTTTCAAAAATTTCCAGTTCCTATTGCTAAAAGGTAGATGGGTATACCTGCAGCAAGACAAAATTTAGAGATTGTCATAGATGCAAATTCTTGTGTCAAAAAATATTTTCTTGTTAACTCAATTTTGAGATTGTTTACAATCCACTTCATTTTTATGTGGTTTGAAGGATCAAAAAATAACAATTGTCTTGATTAGTCCCCTATTCATAATAACTGTCTCATAAAACTCCTCTAAAATGTAAAAACTTTCTGTTCCAATATTCAGAAAATTTTAAATTAAAATGTCAATTAATAATGTTACCAGAGGACACAAAACAAGTTCATTAACGATGACTTATTGGAAAATTTATGACCGAAATATGCTACAGCAATTTTTTCACCGTAAAATTTTCTTATTGTTAGCAACTACAAAAAGAAGGAAGAATAACCGTATGGTAATAACATTGAAATACAAAACAATGTTATGAATCATGATTGTCTTGCAATACAAAAAGTATAGTGGCATTGTGAGGCGCTTTATGATTTAGAAAAGGAAGAACGAAGAAAAAAAGATGAATGAATGTAAAAATTTGAAAAGCTCATAAATCATTTTTGAAATTATGATAAGAATTTTTTCATTTTACTCGCAATTAAAGGCGGTATGAATAGCCTAAATGCTTTTCTCCCTTTTAGCCAACTTTCTACTTTTTTATGAATATATACAAATAAGAGTTGTTCAAGAAGAAGAAGAAGAAAAGGCAGTTAAAAGTTTTTATCATCTTAAAGTCTAATCAAATAAAATAGAGGGGAAGGAAACAGCAGCCAGCTTCTTTCTATAAAAATATAAAAAATTCCTTCATTCTTTTTAATGGTTTTTCACCTTTCATTGTTACGATAACAAAAGGGCAGCGATAATAACAGAAAAAGTGTAAAGTCATTAGAACATGAATTTTTCAGAATAAAAAAAGTTATATCTATTATATATACTGATGATGGTGAATCGACAATGAGTCAATGAATATTTGCATCATTAGATAATTTCACAATTTTCAGGCAATAAAATGTTTAATTTTTATGCGGCGTTAAATTGAGATTCATGATATCTTGAGATGTATATTCACACAGTAGCATAACAAGAATGAGGGGACTAAAAGTTTGCTTCTACATCGTAATGTTCCCAATCAGTTCACAGCTATTTCTGAAATTAAAAAATAAATTCCTCAGAGCAACATCTGAGATTTCAGAATTGCCATAATAAACATTTTTTTCTAAAAAATAAATTAATATAAATCATTTCATTTAAAATTAATGATGTTCTCATCAGCAGAAACAATTCATTCATAATGGTTACAATTAAATGATAACATTTAAATTAATTATTCAATTAAAATTAACTGCTTATTATTTCGTGTCGTCACGCGCAAACAATATGTGAATGTTAACAATTATTACATTAAATTTTTAATAATAATTCTGTTACCTTAAGCCTTTAATGTACACACAATATTATTTCCATTTTCATTGTGATGATTTCCTTTTCTTGTTGCTTTTTCCCCTTTTCATTCTTGACTCACTTACTCATTCTTTCATAATGTGTTAAAAGTACATAAACATATGTATGGGAATACTTGATGGATAAAAGAAAGTTATAAAAGTTATTTCAAGTGCTTTTCTCGACAGCTCATTCATGTCAAATTATTGTCTTTCCTGTACTTGTATGAATACAATTTGCGGTGCGGTATGGAGTGGTTTTAGGTGTGAGGAACGAAAAATATTTCTCAATTTTCATTTTCATCACATAAATCATCTTTATTTTCGTGCAATGAAATTAGTAAAGTTCCATAAAATCATTTATCCATTCTATCTAAATGCTATTGCATGTATTTATGCATGAATTTGAAGTGGAGAAAAAGAATTAAGCATTTTATGACAACAATGCTAAGAGTTTTGAGGCATGAGTACTCTAGGCATAGCAATATACAAAAGTGCTATCAATAATAAAAGGCAATAGAGGAAACAATAAAATACCATTTGAATTTAATTTATTCATAATTCATTGACAGGTGTTTATTCATGCTATTAAATAGTACAATATATACCGAGGAAATTTATGACTCAATTTTAAGATATTTTATTGCTCGGTTAGTATGAGTAGACAGGAGCTATGGGGTGGAACATTTTTTCTCACCCCTTCAGGTTCAGATTTTCTTTGAAATGTTAAGTTTGCTCTCAACACCGCAATAAATCTGACTTGGAAGGTTTGAAAAATTGCACTTTATTGCCTTCATGATTCTCCTTCAATCTCCAAAACATTTATAATTTATTACCTCAATTTCGACGGTTCATCAATCGACACAAAATTGATCATATTTATTTTCTTCTTCATAATGCTCCCCTTCGTAGTACTTCATGTTTCACTGACAAAATTAGCTTCTTTCATACACCATTTAATCTTTTAAAAGTTAATAACAAAGTCGATCAATTTATTTTATTTTATTCTTGACTTTTGCTATTTTTCTCATTCGCTGTAATTTCTCATTCAATCAGAATTTTATTATTATTTTCGTATATGAGCTGTACAAAGGGAAATGCTGATTGCGTTTTTTTCATATTTCTTATTATGTTTTTCTTCTTTAACCATAAGAACTACGACGGTAGACTTTATCATAAATGGTTGCTTCCAAAAACATATCTTGAATTATTTCATGTTTGTTAATGTAATCAGTTGGGGAAGAAATGCAAGCTTTACCATAAAATTATTAAATTTTTCTACAACTTTTCGAGAAAAAATAAACTCGTAAGCAGACAAAGATATTTTAGACCATTTGGTACTTCTTGGCTTATTCTTTCTAACGTGTAATATTTTACGTGTCACTTACTTAAAGGTACACAATTTCCACATGAATTATGTATTTACTAACAACTAGACAATCTTAAAGAGAACATGAACGTGGTCTGTCAAGTCACAAATACACAGAAAATTACCAAATAACAAGGAGGGTGGATTTTCCTTCTCATGTATTATGAACTATATATTGAAAATTTACTTACAGCAAAGATTGTTATGGTATCTTATCGCAACAGTGGGAACCATAAAAATTACAGTTCTGAGAGCAAAACTAGAAGTCTTTGGATTATAAAAACCCTCTGAAGACATTGTCAATTCAACTTATAATCAGTAGCAATAAATATGATAGCATATTTTAATAAACTTGATCCCTTAACAATATTTCTCATACTTTATAATCCTTTGACAATATGCAAATTGAAAAGGATCTCTATTTATCATAAGAGTCGTGTGTAAATAAGGGGGTATACATGTAGGATATACAATTAGATCATATGTTGTCATCTTCAAACTACAAGAAAGAAAATTTCTGCGTAAAGGGCTTTCTTATTTTCACTCTGCGGTAAATCTGGTAATTTAGAATGCGCGATTACTGGTTTATCCTACCTTACCCAAATTTAAAACGAATAATCGATAATTTGAGCACTTTTCTTTCTACTTACGTTTTTATCTCTTCTTAAGAATTGAAAAAAAGGCATTGAAAATTTTATAATTTTTACTACCGACATTTTTCCCCTTAAACTTTTTTATATTCTACTACGGCTGTTTCCTTTCTCTGCTTGTAATAATAATATGTTTTTGTATCATCTCTTCTCTTCTATTTCATGTTGAAATTTATAAGGTACTATAGCTAAAATGCGCCCAGAATATAAATCGCAATCACGAGATTTTCTCTTCTGTTATTCTTTCTTGTACTGAAGACTACTAAGGCATCCCTTACTGTGTGTATTGAAATTGTGTTTGTTGTATAGCACATTCCAACGTGTAGTCTCATATTATTATGGCAGCATACAGACTTGCAGTCTTTTATTCTTATTCCTCACTACTCTCCACTATGTCTTCCTTTCAACTGGGTCATGCTAAATATTTTATTTCTCGTTTTTCTTATTTTTATTCATTTCCTTTCATACGTTGATAGATGGAAAAATTAGTCATTTGATTAAAAAAATCTGTCGTGACATCGAATGTTGCATAAATTATAAAATTCACTTGTTGTGTATATTATTTGTTGTACATAAGTAAGAAGGAATGGCAGTGAACATAATCTATATTTTAATACGAACAAAGGAGCATGTCAGACGATAGTCATTGATGAAATACCATTAGAGCTATCTTTCCTGCAGAATGACAAAAAGGGAGGATGGTAAGAAGAAAAAAAGTGAAAAAATGGTTTTAGATGAAAAGTGAATGTGTACATAAAAGATCTTTTCTGTCAATTCTTGATGATTGCTGAAAGTGATAATATTACTTTATTAGGTTTTCCTCGCTACATTTCTACCCTTATATATTAGATATCCCTACAGTAAACTAATTCTCAACATTAATTTAAGGCATTAATTTTATTTGCGCCTTTAGACACGAGCATCTAAAAGCTATCTTCAACCCCGATTTCTCCATATAATCTCTATTCTCATCATTCCGACACTAGATGTTTTTATGCCTTATAGCTAATGTACTGATAACAAAATTTTCTTCTTATTTTTACAGTTTCAACACCACCAACAAATTCGCCTGCTTCTACAGTGGAAAATTTCAAAGACTGGTCGGACATAAGGAGTGATATTATTGCCAATAATACAATCATCAACGGTCAAATTCATTCCAATTCTGTACACGTTTCTGAGAAAAGTATGCTAATTAGACAAATGCTACATATTTTTTTAAATAAAAAATCGACTTTAACTTTGTGACACTTATTTTCTTTTAATGAAATTTAAGGATTGCTTGCATTCTAAGAAGATTCTGGCTTAATTAGTTTTTTTTAACGATTTTCTTTTTTTTTATTTTCAAATATTAGACATCAAACACATATCCAATATTAATGATATCGACAGATTTGAGCAGAAATCATCAGAAAAGAAATTGAATTGGCCAATAGAAGAGAGTAAAGCTGGTGAGTCTAGAAGATAATATGCATATAAAAAATAATGATATACCCTGTAAGGGTTTGTTCGGATATTACGTAACACTAAAATGTCCATTCTTGACCCCTCCCCCCATTATAACAAATTTTTTTAAAATTTTTTTTATAAATTTTAATATGAAGCGAAACAAAACCAGATACACCTCCCTAAGCGTTACATAATATCCGAACGACCCCTAAGTTGATTTCAAATTTTTGATAAATTTTATTTCCTTTTCTTACAGATTACGTCAATAAAATAGAAAACGTCATTTTAGGAATGGTTCTATTTCTTGGATTTATGATACAGCAGCGAATTATATTAATAAACTAAATGAATTTTTATTTTTCTATTTTAACATGTAACTACGTAAAGTATAACTTTGTTTATTCATTAATTTTTGAAAATTTGTCCAAAAATCTAATGCAGGGTCATTAAATTAAAGAAAAAAATATAGGAAAAAGTGTTTTCGAATTTTGTAAATGATATCATGAAAATTGTTAAAGTAATGCTCTTTGAAATGACTTTGTGATTTTATTTCTAATTGAAAATATCAAATTCTTACGTGTCCCACCTTGTCAGTAATTTTTTTTTAAAAAAATGTTCATTTCGATTCTAGAAGTATTTCAGAGAGCAGCTACGGAAATCCTTTTCAATTAAGTCAATCAAAAAAAAAATCTAATACGCCAAATTAAAATTCATAAGGTTAGTAAGTGCATTTTCTGAAGCATTAGCCAAGCATATCTAATCTACTATAGTATTTGTACATTTATCGTAAAAATATACAAATATGTAATGTGGCTTATACAATATTCAATATTTTAAAATGTTCTGATCAGACTTTCAGAGCTTTAGTTTAAAAAAAATTACAAAACCTTGTGATACATTTCTATTGCAAATGTGAATAGTTTACTTTCCATACTCGCCATAAATCGTACTTACAATGTTCAATCTTCGTTATAAGCCCACTCATTTCACTATCTTTATGCATTATAGTCAAGTATGAGTATTGTACAAAAGGATAAAGTTTTCGTTCTTTAGTTTTTGGGGAAAAGTTAAAGAGCACTTATCAAATTTGCTTCAATTTTCATTTTATTGGCAGATACAAGATTCAAGATGAGAGGCTTTATAATGATGGAAATTATTATGAAAGTTGAGGACTTTTGAGAACGAAAATTTTCCTTAATTATTTTGATTCTTGATGATGCTTGAAAAATGAGTTACTATTTGCCCAAGATTACAAAATTATGTTATGAAATGTCTATAGAATCAGAACAAGAGGCAGCAAAACTTTCGAAAGAAGATTTTGTACACACAGTATAACACAATTTAATAACTTAAAAACATACGCTTCACATAATATACTATAGATTGTTATACATAAATGCATATAAAAATATATATAAATTGCATATATACATAGAATACGTAAACCCAAATATAATTAAATCAATGACGATGATGATGATGATGATAAGTCTATAATATTTTAATTATTGTATCTATGAAGTACGAATATATACAAATATATACTGAAGATATGATAGAATTCAAATAAAATTTTAATTGCATTTAGACATACATGCAAATATAAATATACTCTCCACAAAAGATGAAAAAATATGCCTGTCTATATGATCTCTACATTGATTTATGTTATTTTTAATGGTTATCATTTTCTTCCTTTTTCATTCCAATTTCTTTACAGTTTATTCAACATTAAAATGAAATTTTTAATCAAACATTTTTTCTTTACAAACACCTACATTGCAAATCGATTTTTCATTCAATTTCATTTTATCGTGAGACTTTAATCAAATCAACATAAAAACGTGTTGAAAATCACGCCTAAAATGTAATTCACGATTCTTTTTTGGTATTCAAATTCAGTGTTTTAAAATCAGAATATTTATTTGTTGAAATTTTGTCATTATTTTCGATCGATGTGAGATGTGTTGAATGCTAAAATTTACAGCTTTTATATCTAAGTATAGCACTGTTTGAGCTGAAGTGGCTCCGTGGCGTAGTGGTTTAGTTCTTCGGGACTTAATTACTGCCCACCGACACAGCAATCATGGGTTCGAGACTAGGAAGAGGAAATTTTTTACTGGTCCTTTTTCGAACCTTATGTACTGAAAATGAAGCTCACAGCCTTCCCTTGTAGGCTACTGGCAGAAATGTCATCAAAGGAAATGGTTCGGACCCCACTATAAGCTGTAGGTCCCAGGCGCTGAGCGATATGCTTATCACATATTCTCACATTTATACCTGTGTTAAGTGATATTGTAACGTTGAAATCAACGCCCCAACACTTCTTAGAGGAGTACAGGGACCTACTTATCTTATTTTTATAGCACTGTTTGAGATGAAGTGTGAAAAATTTCTAGCTGTACCACTGCAGTTCACTGGCATAGTTAACTTTAAAAGGAAAGATCCCTAAATATCTCAATAATTCTTCTTAGTTTATAAAAAGCGAAATATTTAAAGATTTTTTTGATGATAAAAAATCAAGGAATTGGATCTGAGTTTTAAATACTATAGTACTGATACATGAACGTGTTTTACATCTATTGTCAACGGTAAGTGAAAAACATAAATGTAAAGTAGAAATCACGATATTTGGGGATTTAAAATTTTCTTTACGCATTTCAAGTTTATTGTACATTTTCAATTTTTTTTCTTCTTTACTTTCTTTTCTATATTTTAATATCACCCTCGCCGACATGAATGCACATGAAATGAAAATCAAATCTTGAAAAAGAATGTCGTAAAAATTCTTTTATTCTCCCAGTGAAGTTTGTATAACATTTTTTTCCTCTCTCTTTTTTTGTTAGAGAATAAAATTTAAATAACTTCTGAATAACACGAGTTCTCTTGCGATTCTTTTGCTGTTCATGTCGTTACATATAAATGAAAGGAGATAAAATACTGGATGAAATCTTTCATTTAAATTTACTACCAAATAAACAGAATTAACAAAACTTTATGGACAGTTTTAACGAGTTACAAAAATTTAGGATTAAGTCTGACATTAAGTAAACTTTAGCTAATGAAAAATTTAACTTTGAAATTTGAACTATTTCACAATTCTTGATTTCTGTTAAATATCTAAAAGCTATCCAATCAATTCCTGTTTATGAATCACATCGATTTTTTTTTCATTTCAACATTCCGAGTCTATCTGCACTTTAAAAGAATTATTGCTTGCACACTGTATCAATGCCAAATATATTCAGCACCGTTATATGAATGAAAAGGGAACTGCTCGCCAACTAAATTGCCCATGAAATTTGCTTTTATAACTTTTTGCATTTCGAACATTTTCACGTAGTTTAAATAAATAATTACGTTTCTTCTGTGCTGCTTTTTTGGATCAAAAAATTTTGATAATGCACAGGAGAAATGGTGCACACCGCCAAAAGTGACGTAATGTTGAAGCACAATTGTATACAAGTAGTAATGAAAGAGCAATTGAGCGCATTTTCTAAATATTTAAAAAATATATAGGATTTTATGAATCCTAATAATTGCACAGAGACATTAGAAAGGACACACAGATTGCAAAGTATGTCGCGAGACGAAAAGGTTGCTACATAGTGGCATATCCAGGGGCTTTGAGGATTGAAAGTTTTTCATTTTTATAATCTAATATACCTAGTGAACCTTGCCACAATATATATGTCCCCAATAAGTTAATGATACCAGATACAAATACTGCTTATAAGACAAAATCCTGAATATTCAAGTCCTATACTGATTGCAAGACAAAGTACTAATTGCTTATTTTACACTATGTTGCATAAAATGTGTTGAAGAATAAAGGAAAGTCAATTGAAGTCGACACATGTGAGATTTGTTTAGTAAATTAACAGCAACCAGATTTACGAAAACATTGATTGATTCTGAAAAAAAAAGATTACTCAACGGATGGATCACAAATATGTAAATAAATCTATCACTTTTTTTGTTGTTGCTTTCATGGAGTTCAAATTGTTGTGTTGCAGGAGAAATGAATGAAGGAAAATGCCAAAGCAATTTTGAATCAATGCTGTTAGTCATTTCCTTTCTATTAAAAATGGAATTCTATTGTATCGTTATCAAATTTTCGAATTCTTTCTGTATCGTACATATTTTCTACCTTTACTGATGATACAGTAAGGAAGATATTGCTATACACCTAATATATACAGAAGGAAGGATGAATAAATATGGGAAGGGGGAAAATTTGCATTGTAATAGACTTCGTTCGGTTTTTTCAGAATTAAATTTTAATCTCTGTACTCTACCACGAAGATTAAAATTATTTTCATTTATTATTTCCGCATTCTGAGCACGCCGAAGGTTCTTCACTGAATGATATCACGGTAAAATATTAACTTTTGATAATTCCCAACATCATTCTCCGAATTTTTACATTATTTATGAAATCAGACTACATCAAAATCTTAAAATCGATTTACTTTCCCGATGATATTGCTGTTGTGAATTTTTTTAATCTCAATTTATATTTATCTATAGATGAATGAATCATGAACTCATTCGACTAGTTATTTTCAATAATTTTTTTCTCTCTCGATAGAGTCAGGGTTGTTACAGGTATGTGAATGGCATTAAGATAATTCCATGTAAAATATGATTATAAAGTGTGAAATGCTTTCAATCAGAAATTTCATAAAATACTTGACAATTTGATTTATAACACAGACATTCTTTTTACGTTCCATTACTCTCCATTTCTTTCACTCAGCTACAAATCCTGAACCGAACAATTTGCATACTTCCGCTATATAGCATTTTAAGTCATTAAATATTCAAATTGATAGATGTGACTAATTTTACATCAACGATTTGTTAAAATTCGTTGATGCTTTCACATATAGAAAATTTTATCTGCTGCTATTTTCATGTGATGTGAATTAAGCAAAAAAAAAATCTCATGATGTTTCTAAAAATCAATAAAGCATGCTGAAAGTCACGTCAAGTGTATACAAGAAAAAAAAATGTCGAAGGAACGAAAGTGCTGTTTCCAAAAAACACTGCTTAATGTCAATTTAGTTTGAGGGATTAGTTTTAACACTATAACGATGTCATTGCAAAAAGAACAAGAAAATTCTTTGAATGAAAACTTTTGCCTCTCTAATGCCACATTTAATCTTATTTTCGACTGCGAAAATCCAATACAGCAGCAGGAAAAGAGGAAAAATAAATGTACAGAAATAGAAGCATGTACGAAAAATAAGATTTACCTTTTCCTTAAAGTGAAAAAGTCTTATGAAAAAATTATGTGCTGCAAGATAATACAAATTTTCTTCTATCGTTTTCCGAAGGAATTTTCATCGTGAAAGCAAAAGAAGTAAAATTATTGACTTTGAGACTTTCTTCTTGGGAATTTACTTTTAATTTATAGGTTCGATTTAATGTTGTCACCAAAATTATATCCTCAATAAAAACGCATCTTCTTAATACCTATGAAATAAAAATTGGAGCTAGAAAATATTTCTCAAGATTTAGTTTATGTGATGTAGCCAGAAGGGTTGACGAATAGGAGGATAATCACACCCTTTCCTTAGTTAAAATCATATTCCTGGATGCGCTGCTGTTTGATTCTAAAAATTATTTAAGCCAATTGGTTTGGGATCTTTGAAATGCATACAATATTATTAGTGATAATACCGGCATATTTTTCTGAAAAGGATTTATTATTACAGTCTTTATGATAATGCAAAGGCACTATATATAGATTCACAATATGGTCTTAAAAGAGATTTTATCGAACGATCGATCGCGGCCTCGGGTGTTGTATATAAAGTAGCGCAAAATCCCAATAAAAGGAAGTCCAGATTTTTGATTTAGCCCCAGGAACCAAAAACCCTTTGCGATTATTTTGATGAAATATTTCAAGAGGTGGACATTGATCAATTTCTTTAAATTTTTTAAAATCTAACATTTTGACCTTAAAATGTAAGGAAAAAGCTATAAAAATATACAATCATTATCAATAATTTTGCAAAGAAGCCAATTGGTAAATTGGAATCAACAAAAAGGGATATTTTTGTAGTATTCTTAATAGAAAATCATATGAAGAAAACCACTTAAAATCTACGTGACATGACTAAGTTAGAAGATTTGAATTGAATTCTTAAAAACGCAAGACACATAAAGGTTTTAAAATATGAAAATCCCTTTCCATCAAATGAAGCATTTATGATAATTTGTTTTACAAATATAATCCAAATGGTCTACGACAAATGGACGTTATTATTGAAACAAATACGTAAGATCATCCCTTTTTTGCTTCATACCACAATACATGGATGGGATAATAGATTCTTTTTATGTTATGCAATAAAAATAATGTGGTTCAACAGTAAAACATGCTCAAAACAAATAGGGGAGAATTGCTACCGTAACCACTTGTTCATTTTTTGAAAACAAGAAAAGCACAAAGAAAATCTTGGCGTCACTTTTATGTTTTCGTTTGTTTGTCCTTTCTTCACTTATTTTGCAGAAAAATACTGATTTTTTTATTGATGTTTTCTTCTTTTATTATATATTGCATGCATATGGACATACAAATAGTAAAGTACATTACCATTATGACGATCTGAGCTCATTCCAAATTGCTGTAATTTTTGAAAGTGTCGGAACAATATTAATAAGTAATTATTGATTATAATCATAATTCAATAAATGTCGTCCTGTCATTTCAAATAAAGATACTAATAATTAGCCATAGGAATTTTTCATATAGCAATATCTCTGTTAAATTGCACAACAAAATCAAATTATTGAGGTAGTGAAATATAACAATTTACAGCGGGGAGAATGGACATTTCCAGTGACTATGAAAGATAAATTTAAATTGGAAAATTCATATCGTTGATTTCAATCTGTGAATGCTTCTGTTTACTTCGTTTTGTTAGGGGAGAATTGTTTTCAAAATAGCAATAAAAATTTCTGTACAAGACTAAACAACTTTAACGGACATATTCATTCCGTGATCTTGAAATTTATTTTTACCACGTTTTTTTTTACCACGTTTTTCTTAACTTGCTTTCTTGTCTGTTTGTTTGTTTGTTTGTTTGCAAAAAATTTCAAATTTTGCAATCCATTTTTCGACCACTTCCACTGCTCCAATCGAGCTGAAATTTTTCATGCATGCGTATTTTGGATGACAATGCAATCTTTTAGCATTTTGGAATCATAATTTACTATATAAAAAAATATTTTTTTTAAAAAAAACCACGTTTTTCCCGTGGACTAAAAAGTAGAAAATAACTTTTATTTTGTATTTGTCATACATTAATTTTAAATTTTCAGATTTTATTTTAAAAATTTTATCCTCTTCCATGAATTCATGATCGTCTATGAATTGCGAATAAGTACACTTCAAAATTATCGTATAGTTCGACTACTAAAAACGTGGGCGCATTTTATAAGAAGTTATAAATTTAATCAGGGTTTCAAATTTACTAAATTTCAATTGAGAATTCAGCATTACAATTTATAGTATAGAAATTTCTTAAGTTACTTCTTATAAAATGCGCCCACGTTTTTAGTAGTCGAACTATACGATAATTTTGAAGTGTACTTATTCGCAATTCATAGACGATCATGAATTCATGGAAGAGGATAAAATTTTTAAAATAAAATCTGAAAATTTAAAATTAATGTATGACAAATACAAAATAAAAGTTATTTTCTACTTTTTAGTCCACGGGAAAAACGTGGTTTTTTTTAAAAAAAATATTTTTTTATATAGTAAATTATTTTCTACTTTTTAGTCTTTCGATGATACTGTTGAATCAAATCACAACATTTCTGAAGATTTATTTATGATCAAAGTAATCATGGAGATTCTTTGAAGTTATTGTTGAATAATTGATGAAATTGTTAATTATTGAGAGATTATTCTCTAAAGAAATTGTCATTCGAAATACAGCTCACTATTAAAGTTATTGTTATTGCTACATTTTTCAGATAAATATAACTTTTAGACTAAAAATCAAGTATTTTACTATTTTGTTCATATGATTGATAATAAGTTGACAGTTTATTGATCACAGTATTGTTGGACTCCACTTCGCTCCGCTTCGTTCGTCCAACTGTTATAGATCACAGTAGTGTTGGACTCCACTTCGCTCCGCTTCGTTCGTCCAACTGTTATAGATTACAGTAGTGTTGGACTCCACTTCGCTCCGCTTCGTTCGTCCAACTGTTATAGATCACAGTAGTGTTGGACTCCACTTCGCTCCGCTTCGTTCGTCCAACTGTTATAGATCACAGTAGTGTTGGACTCCACTTCGCTCCGCTTCGTTCGTCCAACTGTTATAGATCACAGTAGTGTTGGACTCCACTTCGCTCCGCTTCGTTCGTCCAACTGTTATAGATTACAGTAGTGTTGGACTCCACTTCGCTCCGCTTCGTTCGTCCAACTGTTATAGATCACAGTAGTGTTGGACTCCACTTCGCTCCGCTTCGTTCGTCCAACTGTTATAGATCACAGGGGTTAACTCAAAAATTTCTTATATCCGCAGTCTACTAACGACTTTGTAATAGTTCGAACTATTATAACTCAAATCCCAAACACTTTCTCACATATCCGCAGTCTTCTAAGGACTTTGGAAAATTTTCACGCCTTCACTCGCTACGCTACGTTCAGGACGTAAAAATTTGTGAGCTACGCTCAACCTAGTTCGAACTACGTTCGAATTTTTATATTCGAGCTCCGCTCGAACTATTATTACTCAAATTACCAACACTTTCTCACATATCCGCAGTCTTCTAAGGACTTTGGAAAATTTTCACGCCTTCACTCGCTACGCTACGTTCAGGACGTAAAAATTTGTGAGCTACGCTCAACCTAGTTCGAACTACGTTCGAATTTTTATATTCGAGCTCCGCTCGAACTATTATTACTCAAATTACCAACATTTTGTCACATATCCGTAGTCTTCTAAGGACTTTGGAAAATTTTCACGCCTTCACTCGCTACGCTACGTTCAGGACGTAAAAATTTGTGAGCTACGCTCAACTTAGTTCGAACTACGTTCGAACTTTTATGTTCGAGCTCCGCTCGAACTATTATTACTCAAATAACCAACACTTTCTCACATATCCACAGTCTTCTAAGGACTTTGGAAAATTTTCACGCCTTCACTCGCTACGCTACGTTCAAGACGTAAAAATTTGTGAGCTACGCTCAACTTAGTTCGAACTACGTTCGAACTTTTATATTCGAGCTCCGCTCGAATTATTATTACTCAAATCACCAACACTTTCTCACATATTCACAGTCTTCTAACAACTTTGGTAAAATTTTCACACCTTCACTCGCTACGCTACGTTCGGGATGTAAAAATTTGTGAGCTCAACCTAGTTCTTACTTACATGGATCACAGTAGAGTCGAGCTTGAGCTACGCTCGCTCGACTTGTTAAGAATTACAGTTTTTACACGGATCACAGTAGAGTCGAGCTTGAGCTACGCTCACTCGACTTGTTAAGAATTACAGTTTTTACACGGATCACAGTAGAGTCGAGCTTGAGCTACGCTCGCTCGACTTGTTAAGAATTACAGTTCATACGTAATTCATACAGAGATCCAGTAAACAGCCTGCGTGTCCAATAAAAATTAGATCCAGATCCTGTCTCTAATAAAAATGAGATACACTAATCTAGATCCTCTATGTCCTATAAAATGAGATCCAGTTGGTCTATATTCATTCAAACAATATTTTTAAGTAAAATACACTTTACGTAACGTAAGATCTTTACGTAACATAAACAAAAGTGTTATCAGTTCTATACTCAGACACAGCTAAGGAAACCTCATACCAAATTTCAGCTCATTTTGTCAAAATACATCACATTTATAACTAAAAGTTTAACGGATAGACCCAGCTTCACTCGGTGTTAATATGAGGATTTTCAAGTTTTTGGGTCTTGTGGATAACCTACTTGCTTAATTAAGCAAGTTCCTTCAAGTCCCATTTCCAATTTTGATTCTCCTTGAACTCCATTACATAATTTTCATATTCAGTCGAAATTTTCAAAAATCATAGCAACCTTTGAATTTCACATTTTGTATGGAAAAGAAGGTTTTTTGCTTTTTTAGAAGAAACGGCTGTTTCTGCCATGCCCAAAATCTAATCAGTTTTTCTGTAGGGTGGCACGGATCGAATACAAAAAACTAGAAGTCTTAACGATGTCTCGTTTTGGCTATTTCTTGTTCATTAACTTGTTTGCTTGTTTGCTTACAGAAAGTGTATTTCTTGATTTTCTCGGCAATGCCTTAACCATTTCCTATTCGGTTTTTTGAATATGATGTAGAATTTCAGGCACAAACTTTTTTCCATAGAACATTTTTGGCTGTTTTTCTTCCATTCCTCACATAATACGAATAACTGATTTTTCAATCAGAGCAAAAACAAAATATTCACACGTGAATAACGGTGTGAATATAAAAATTTTCACACACTCTCTACCCAAACCAAAGCAATTTCATTTCTCACAGCCGTACACTGTTTTTTCCTCAAAATATATTCAACGATATCAATCTATGAAACGAGTTGCATGTATTTACACACTATTTCGAGCCAAACAGTTGTACGACTATAGATTTTAGTGACAAAAATATACGTATAAAGAAAGATTTTTGCTCTTGTGAAGTATATCGACATTTCATACAAAAATCAAAATTCACTCTTTTTTGTACTTTTTTGCTGTTTCATGACTTATAAAAATATAATTATGCATAAATAAATCATGAAATATCATAAAGCATCAAAAAAGTGTAAAAAAGAATCATAAAAGTTCAAAAAAGTTTTTTTGTCATTGGTGAGATTTGAACCCATGACATTTCGGAAAAATCAAATTATCTTCAAGAATGTCCATGAGAAAATGACATCATCGATATTGGATTATTTTCTCATATAAAAATTCATAAATTAAATTATACTATAATTAAGCATTTTTGTGATTCCAAAATGCTAAAAGATTGCATTGTCATCCAAAATACGCATGCATGAAAAATTTCAGCTCGATTGGAGCAGTAGAAGTGGTCGAAAAATCGATTACAAAATTTGCCCAAGACAAACAGATAAACAGACAAACAGATAAGAAAGCAAGTTAAGAAAAACGTGGTAAAAATGCTTAATTATAGTATAATTTAATTTATGAATTTTTATATGAGAAAATAATCCAATATCAATGATGTCATTTTCTCATGGACATTCTTGAAGATAATTTGATTTTTCCGAAATGTCATGGGTTCAAATCTCACCGATGACAAAAAACTTTTTTGAACTTTTTTGATTCTTTTTTACACTTTTTTGATGCTTTACGATATTTCATGATTTATTTATTTATAATTATATTTTTCTAAGTCATAAAACAGCTAAAAAGTACAAAAAAGAGTGAAGTTTGATTTTTTGTATGAAATGTCGATATACTTCACAAGAGCAAAAATCTTTCTTTATACGTATAAATTTGTCACTAAAATTTGTAGTTGTACAACTTTTTGGCTCAAAATAGGTCGTTTCATAGGTTGATATCGGTAAATATATTTTTGGGGACAAAACAGTGTACGGCTGTGAGAAATGAAATTGCTTTGGTTTGGGTAGAGAGTGTGTGAAAATTTTTCTTGGGTTTTTGCATTTCCATGATATGTAACAATGAACAATATATAACAAAGCTGTGCCAGTGAGATGGAGACGAGTAGAAAAAGTTTGGACATAACGATTCGGATTAGGTTGAGCGTAGCTCACAAAATTTTCACGTCCTGAACGTAGAGTAACGAGTTGGCGTGAAAATTTTTCTTAAATCTTTAGGAGACTGCGGATATGTGAGAAAGTATTGGTGATTTGAGTAATAATAGTTCGAGCGGAGCTCGAATATAAAAGTTCGAACGTAGTTCGAACTAAGTTGAGCGTAGCTCACAAATTTTTACGTCCTGAACGTAGCGTAGCGAGTGAAGGCGTGAAAATTTTCCAATGTCGTTAGTAGATTGCGGATATGTGAGAAAGTGTTGATAATTTGAGTAATAATAGTTCGAGCGGAGCTCGAATATAAAAGTTCGAACGTAGTTCGAACTAAGTTGAGCGTAGCTCACAAATTTTTACGTCCTGAACGTAGCGTAGCGAGTGAAGGCGTGAAAATTTTCCAATGTCGTTAGTAGACTGCGGATATATGAAAAAATTTGAGTTAACCCCTGTGATCTATAACAGTTGGACGAACGAAGCGAAGCGAAGTGGAGTCCAACACTACTGTGATCTATAACAGTTGGACGAACGAAGCGGAGCGAAGTGGAGTCCAACACTACTGTGATCTATAACAGTTGGACGAACGAAGCGGAGCGAAGTGGAGTCCAACACTATTGTGATCTATAACAGTTGGACGAACGAAGCGGAGCGAAGTGGAGTCCAACACTACTGTGATCTATAACAGTTGGACGAACGAAGCGGAGCGAAGTGGAGTCCAACACTACTGTGATCTATAACAGTTGGACGAACGAAGCGGAGCGAAGTGGAGTCCAATACTATTGTGATCTATAACAGTTGGACGAACGAAGCGGAGCGAAGTGGAGTCCAACACTACTGTGATCTATAACAGTTGGACGAACGAAGCGGAGCGAAGTGGAGTCCAACACTACTGTTATCAATAAACTGTCAACTTATTATCAATCATATGAACAAATTAGTAAAATACTTGATTTTTAGTCTAAAAGTTATGTTTATGGTATCTGAAAATGTAGCAATAACAATAACTTTAATAGTGAGCTGTATTTCAAATGACAATTTCTTTATAGAATAATCTCTCAATAATTAAAAATTTCATCAATTATTCAACAATAACTTCAAAGAATCTCAATGATTACTTTGATCATAAATAAATCTTAAGAAATGTTATGATTTGATTCAACAGTATCATCGAAAGACTAAAAAGTAGAAAATAATTTACTATATAAAAAAATAATTTTTTAAAAAAAACCACGTTTTTCCCGTGGACTAAATAAGTAGAAAATAACTTTTATTTTATATTTGTCAGAAATTAATTGTAAATTTTCAGATTTTATTTTAAAAATTTTATCTTCTTCCATGAATTCATGATCGTCTATGAATTGCGAATAAGTACACTTCAAAATTATCGTATAGTTCGACTACTAAAAACGTGGGCGCATTTTATAAGAAGTAACTTAAGAAATTTCTATACTATACTGTAATGCTGAATTTCTCAATTGAAATTTAGTAAATTTGAAACCCTGATTAAATTTATAACTTCTTATAAAATGCGCCCACGTTTTTAGTAGTCGAACTATACGATAATTTTGAAGTGTACTTATTCGCAATTCATAGACGATCATGAATTCATGGAAGAAGATAAAATTTTTAAAATAAAATCTGAAAATTTACAATTAATTTCTGACAAATATAAAATAAAAGTTATTTTCTACTTTTTAGTCCACGGGAAAAACGTGGTTTTTTTTAAAAAAATATTTTTTTATATAGTAAATTATTTTCTACTTTTTAGTCTTTCGATGATACTGTTGAATCAAATCATAACATTTCTTAAGATTTATTTATGATCAAAGTAATCATTGAGATTCTTTGAAGTTATTGTTGAATAATTGATGAAATTTTTAATTATTGAGAGATTATTCTATAAAGAAATTGTCATTTGAAATACAGCTCACTATTAAAGTTATTGTTATTGCTACATTTTCAGATACCATAAACATAACTTTTAGACTAAAAATCAAGTATTTTACTAATTTGTTCATATGATTGATAATAAGTTGACAGTTTATAGATCACAGTAGTGTTGGACTCCACTCCGCTCCGCTTCGTTCGTCCAACTGTTATAGATCACAGTAGTGTTGGACTCCACTTCGCTCCGCTTCGTTCGTCCAACTGTTATAGATCACAGTAGTGTTGGACTCCACTTCGCTCCGCTTCGTTCGTCCAACTGTTATAGATCACAGTAGTGTTGGACTCCACTTCGCTCCGCTTCGTTCGTCCAACTGTTATAGATCACAATAGTGTTGGACTCCACTTCGCTCCGCTTCGTTCGTCCAACTGTTATAGATCACAGTAGTGTTGGACTCCACTTCGCTCCGCTTCGTTCGTCCAACTGTTATAGATCACAGTAGTGTTGGACTCCACTTCGCTCCGCTTCGTTCGTCCAACTGTTATAGATCACAGTAGTGTTGGACTCCACTTCGCTCCGCTTCGTTCGTCCAACTGTTATAGATCACAGTAGTGTTGGACTCCACTTCGCTCCGCTTCGTTCGTCCAACTGTTATAGATCACAGTAGTGTTGGACTCCACTTCGCTCCGCTTCGTTCGTCCAACTGTTATAGATCACAGTAGTGTTGGACTCCACTTCGCTCCGCTTCGTTCGTCCAACTGTTATAGATCACAATAGTGTTGGACTCCACTTCGCTCCGCTTCGTTCGTCCAACTGTTATAGATCACAGTAGTGTTGGACTCCACTTCGCTCCGCTTCGTTCGTCCAACTGTTATAGATCACAGTAGTGTTGGACTCCACTTCGCTCCGCTTCGTTCGTCCAACTGTTATAGATCACAGTAGTGTTGGACTCCACTTCGCTCCGCTTCGTTCGTCCAACTGTTATAGATCACAGTAGTGTTGGACTCCACTTCGCTTCGCTTCGTTCGTCCAACTGTTATAGATCACAGGGGTTAACTCAAATTTTTTCATATATCCGCAGTCTACTAACGACTTTGGAAAATTTTCACGCCTTCACTCGCTACGCTACGTTCAGGACGTAAAAATTTGTGAGCTACGCTCAACTTAGTTCGAACTACGTTCGAACTTTTATATTCGAGCTCCGCTCGAACTATTATTACTCAAATTCCCAACACTTTCTCGTATATCCGCAGTCTACTAACGACATTGGAAAATTTTCACGCCTTCACTCGCTACGCTACGTTCAGGACGTAAAAATTTGTGAGCTACGCTCAACTTAGTTCGAACTACGTTCGAACTTTTATATTCGAGCTCCGCTCGAACTATTATTACTCAAATTATCAACACTTTCTCACATATCCGCAATCTACTAACGACATTGGAAAATTTTCACGCCTTCACTCGCTACGCTACGTTCAGGACGTAAAAATTTGTGAGCTACGCTCAACTTAGTTCGAACTACGTTCGAACTTTTATATTCGAGCTCCGCTCGAACTATTATTACTCAAATTATCAACACTTTCTCACATATCCGCAATCTACTAACGACATTGGAAAATTTTCACGCCTTCACTCGCTACGCTACGTTCAGGACGTAAAAATTTGTGAGCTACGCTCAACTTAGTTCGAACTACGTTCGAACTTTTATATTCGAGCTCCGCTCGAACTATTATTACTCAAATTCCCAACACTTTCTCGTATATCCGCAGTCTACTAACGACATTGGAAAATTTTCACGCCTTCACTCGCTACGCTACGTTCAGGACGTAAAAATTTGTGAGCTACGCTCAACTTAGTTCGAACTACGTTCGAACTTTTATATTCGAGCTCCGCTCGAACTATTATTACTCAAATTATCAACACTTTCTCACATATCCGCAATCTACTAACGACATTGGAAAATTTTCACGCCTTCACTCGCTACGCTACGTTCAGGACGTAAAAATTTGTGAGCTACGCTCAACTTAGTTCGAACTACGTTCGAACTTTTATATTCGAGCTCCGCTCGAACTATTATTACTCAAATTATCAACACTTTCTCACATATCCGCAATCTACTAACGACATTGGAAAATTTTCACGCCTTCACTCGCTACGCTACGTTCAGGACGTAAAAATTTGTGAGCTACGCTCAACTTAGTTCGAACTACGTTCGAACTTTTATATTCGAGCTCCGCTCGAACTATTATTACTCAAATCACCAATACTTTCTCACATATCCGCAGTCTCCTAAAGATTTAAGAAAAATTTTCACGCCAACTCGTTACTCTACGTTCAGGACGTGAAAATTTTGTGAGCTACGCTCAACCTAATCCGAATCGTTATGTCCAAACTTTTTCTACTCGTCTCCATCTCACTGGCACAGCTTTGTTATATATTTTTCATTGTTACATATCATGGAAATGCAAAAACCCAAGAAAAATTTTCACACACTCTCTACCCAAACCAAAGCAATTTCATTTCTCACAGCCGTACACTGTTTTGTCCCCAAAAATATATTTACCGATATCAACCTATGAAACGACCTATTTTGAGCCAAAAAGTTGTACAACTACAAATTTTAGTGACAAATTTATACGTATAAAGAAAGATTTTTGCTCTTGTGAAGTATATCGACATTTCATACAAAAAATCAAACTTCACTCTTTTTTGTACTTTTTAGCTGTTTTATGACTTAGAAAAATATAATTATAAATAAATAAATCATGAAACATCGTAAAGCATCAAAAAAGTGTAAAAAAGAATCAAAAAAGTTCAAAAAAGTTTTTTGTCATCGGTGAGATTTGAACCCATGACATTTCGGAAAAATCAAATTATCTTCAAGAATGTCCATGAGAAAATGACATCATTGATATTGGATTATTTTCTCATATAAAAATTCATAAATTAAATTATACTATAATTAAGCATTTTTATGATTCCAAAATGCTAAAAGATTGCATTGCCATCCAAAATACGCATGCATGAAAAATTTCAGCTCGAATGGAGCAGTGGAAGTGGTCGAAAAATGGATTGCAAAATTTGAAATTTTTTGCAAACAAACAAACAGACAAGAAAGCAAGTTAAGAAAAACGTGGTAACGTGGTAAAAATAGAGTGGCTTTAAGGAACATAGTTGAAATATATAATAATAAAAAAAAATAATATGATTAAAGGAACTAACAAAATAAAATTAATAATATCAATATTCTTCTTCGTTGAATGTATCCATCTTATGACTAATAAATCAATGTTGTTCTACGGCAACTTTCTTGTCAATTAATTTGTCATCATGTGCTTTACACTTTTCATTAATTATGTTCTTTAATGCCGTCTCATCTTCATCATTGTTAGTTCCGAGTGATTTGTGTATTATTGACGTTGCAATTTTCGAGATTCCTAATCGAAATGCTAAATTGGACATTGGAAACTGGAAGTTTGAAGAAAAAAAGAGATCATGATTAAAAAGGTCGATTAAGCATAATCAATAGCTTTACCTCTGTCAGATATCCTTAAACCAAAAAATGATCCACTTAACGTGGCCGCTTGCGCTTGAGCAAGCAGGCCATTTTTGGCTTTTTTGTGAAGCGGCGCAGACTTAGTTCCTCATGGAGCTGCTGAGCGCGCTGCTGAGCGTCCTGTCGTTGCTGCTCCATTGCTGCTTCAGCAGCAGCAGCCTGTCGTTGCTGCACCACCCTGACCTGCTCCACCGACATTATAGGTGGCAGCACTTGGAACTGATGGATCAGTTCCAACGCGTGCGCCACCTCATTCGGCCGCAGATCAGGGATGGTGCCATTTTCAATGACGTGAATCATTCTCTGCTGAAATAAAAATTTAAATTAAATTAATAATTGAGGTGTAAATAATAATTTAATTTTTTATACTTACAATAGACAAATAATTTCGTCGCATATCGGGTCCAATGAGCCGCGAAATTGCAAGGATGTCTTCACCATCCCTGTTCAAAAAATCATTCAACCGTAGAACGCTCAAATTGAATTGGAGTCGCGAATTGATCGCGTACTGGCGGTCTTCCACTTCCTCAGCTCGTTGCATCGCTAAAAAATAATAATTAATTTTAAAATATGTAATTAATTAATTAATTATAATTATTTAATTAATTTTTTTTGGGAATTTTCCTCACATTTCTTGAGGTTATTTTAGGGGAAAATAACCTAATTAATTAATTTTTTTAGAATTTTTGCACACATTTGTTTAAGGTTATTTTTTTCTGAGAATTCTTTAACTTTGGAGTCTCTCTGGCTGACTCACCTGTCTACAAAAATTCCATTTTAATTCATCTCTGACCCTCAAATATTGGAAAGATCATTTGATCTGTTTGTCGTCATAACTTTACATAACTTCTGAGACTCTTGAAAGAACACTTATAAATTTTACTTTTTTCAGGAATTCTAAGGAGATGACGCTTTGAGTTTTAATTCTAACCATCGAGTGGTAACCATCTCCACTTGAGTAGGGTGACCAGTTTTTTCCAAGATCGGTTCCTTTTTGAGAATTTTTTTTGTGTCATTATTTTTTGGTTCGACTAGTTTACAGCAGCTAATATTTAGAAATAGAGGACCGTCTTCTGAAAAACCAAGCAGATGACAGACCTAATCTTGAACCAAAGCTGCAGTATTTTGAAAGAGTATGACTAAGAGAGTACCACAATATATGTTTTAAATATCAACAATTTTTGGTCTTAAAGTAAGCTATAAATAAAAATAAAAACAATTTGTCTTCACATTTTCTCCATTTATCATAAATTTGCTATTTGTTGTCAGAACATGATTTAACTTAAGGAGGCATTTTACAAGCATGTAAGTAAATGATTCCTTTTAAAAGTGTGACACATGTACTTCTTTAAGATAAATGATGATAATCATATCAAATTTTACTTAAAACTCAGGATTAATCCCAGAATAATAGGATTTAACCCTACCAGGGAGGAAGCAATTTATGTATATTTCAGGATTTAACCCGTTTTTTTGATCCTAGACAATTCTATAAATTTCGTAAAAAAAATTTAACTTCCAATTAATTATAATTTTGTTTTGATATTTGCTACATATTATTTAAAGCAGCTTGTTTCCCAACTCTGCATAATGTGCCTAGACCCAATTTGCGTGAGCAAAAATCACACCAGGCCAACACCCTAACCTCTATGCAACAGCTGTTTTTCCACTGCTAATTCGAATCCAAATAGGATTTTGAGTTTCATGGAAAGGCAACTTCCAAAAGCTATTGCGAATAATTCTCTAAATCAAATTATCATATCAAAAAGCTGTCAACAGTGTAAATAAATGTGTTATCTGTAAGCGTCAAAATTATTATGTTTTATAATATAGAAATGTGTAAAAACCTTTTAGTGCCAACATATGTGTGAAAAAATCATAATTCTTATTTGAACTCCGACTGCTCGTACTCAGCATGAAAGGAATTTCAATGTGCTGTGGGGGAAAAATGAGAAAATCCCGTATAAAAATGTTTTTCCAACTTTTCTTCCTCATCACTACCTTAGGCACATTAAATGTATGACATATAATATTTTAATCCTCACACATGTCGTCGAATTTAAGGTATAGAATTTGCGTAAAACATGTTCCTCCTATTGTCATAGAATTTATGGGGTTTTCAATCAAATAATTTTTTCTCCTTATTTTCACAAATTTCAATTCAACAATTTTAAGCAATATTACCCGGTAATTGTATAGAAATCTTTTGAATTTTGAATAAAGTATTCATTTTATCTAAAATGTTAGCTTTTTGAGTTTTCTTCTCATATCTTTAAAAAAAAGATTATTTATACAATTCATTGTACTTTCAGCACATTCCTAAGTTTGACATGAGTCATCGAGAATAATGAAAAAAGTATAAGGTATGCAAATCTAACATGTCATTCATACAAATAAGAAGACAAATATTATGATGTTTATTGAGAGTCAACAAAATTCTCTCACATATACCTACATCCTTTTTCCCTACATTCTGGCATAACATCCAACCCTCTTTTACTTCTTTATTATAAAACGTGACAAGAACGAATGTTAAGTTGCAGTAAGAGTTTTCCGCACAAAAACTTTTTGCTCATCCAACATACGGATTCATAATTAACTTAATGAAACCGCTAAGAATAATATTAAAGGAACATTTTTTTTGATGTTTTGGATTCATTTCATTTTAAGCCTCTACCTTGTGGATTAATTTACTAAAAATTGTGGATTCATTCATAAAATGCGAACGATCTCTAAGAGCACGACTTTATAAAGCAGTGGTTCTCAAGTTAAAAATGATATGCCTCACTTAAATTTATCTCCATTATGCATATTTTTCGTAACGTATAAAATATTTTCAAATAATTTTGTACAGCTCGAACCCTAATAAGTAGGTAGAAAACTCGATAATAACAATGCACCTAGCGATGTTGAAAAAGTTGTCATTCAAGACACAATTCAGTCAAAGTTATATAAAAATGCTAAGAAATCCTGCAGGCGAAAGAAATAAGCAGCCAATTTTGGAAGCTTTACAACAGTATATTGATGTCAACAAAGATAGTAGATTGTTGGAAATATCATCAGGTAATAAATCAATTAATAGCAAAAAATATTTTATAGCAAGAATGTTTTTTAGGATGCGGACTCCATATTTCATTTTTATCTTCATACTTTCCAATGACAAGCTTCCAGCCATCAGAATATGATGTTAATTTATTTAAAAGTATTAAAGATTACACAAAAGACTGCCGGAATGTCAATGATCCTATTTTGATTGATATTTCAAAAGATCTGGATTCCTGGGAATCGGTGTACGAAGGGCAAATAATGAAGTCATGTGTACAAAGATTTGATTTTATGCTGAATATCAATATGATCCACATAACACCATTTGAATGTACTGAAGGACTGTTCTACAATTGCTCTAAACTTTTAAAGCCAACAGGATTGTTATTTACTTACGGACCTTACAGCATGAATAAAGTTTTAACGCCTGAAAGTAATGTTTCATTCGATAAAAGTCTAAGGCATAAAAATCCAAAATGGGGCATTCGAGACATCTGTGATTTGAAATCATTAGCCCAGAAAAATTCAATGGACTTACTTAAAATCCATGATTTGCCGTCGAACAATAAATTGTTAGTATGGAATAAAAATTAATTCCTTTTACGTTTACTGTTTTATTTTATTATTTAATTTAAATAAATCTATTTAATCTAAGCTATTTGAGGGTAGGGAAAACAGGAAGGATACAAAATTCTTGGAAAAATGTATTTTCGGAAAGAAAGAAAAGTAGGAAAATAGAAGCAAATGAAATTTATTGAAAAAAGGAAGAAAAATTAAGGATCGATTCAGTCTCTAAAATTATAATCTCGAATTTTTAGTCACAAATCTTGTTTTGCAAGTCTCCGTCACGCTTAGTATAAAATAAAATGTACGGCTTACATTCGGCTACAATTTGCTCATTCACTTCTTTAACCGAAGAATCATTGAAATGCATCCAAACGCCGCTGTTTAAGCCATAAGATGTATAATGACCATTCGATGTTCCTGAGCCATGATGTACAATAACTGAAGCCAAGTCAAAAATACTGTTAGAATTCGATCGACGAGTTTCAGGTCCACTGTTCAATACAAATTTCGATAGATCTAATGCTTGAATGGGAAACTTAATGCGGAGATCGATTTTTGTTCTGAAAGTTATTTATGATTAGTTGAGGAAATAATAATTAAATTAATTAAGCTTTACCTATAATAGCTATTCCAACGGAATCGTTTAATGTGCAGACATAAGACGTTTGGCAAACGACGAATCCAGAATCGTTTTGTTGATCGTTGCTTCTTCTTGCAATTGCTGCAATAATATAGTTCTGTTTCAGTAAGCTCTTCAACAGCAACAAAGCTTGAAAGACAGTCTGAGATATGACAAACAGGTGACTTATCAGAATCGTCCAAATCTTTGTAGTACTTTTCAGGAATGTCTAGTGAAAGGTCAAGAAACGGATCATGTTTTCTACTCTCTTGTCCACACATCAAGCACTTCACTTCACTCAACAATGTACCACCGAAAATATTTGTCACAAACGACGAGCCTTTTTTAGACGGCGATGGACACACGAAATTTTTCATTTTACTATTTGATGGAGATGTAGGGATTGAATTTGGGATAGTTTGAAGCTCTGTATGCAATCTATCAAGCATGTATCGAAGAAATTCATGGGAATCGTTCTGATGATATCCTTTAAATTGAGGTACAACTTTCCATATTACTAAGAAAAGACCTTCTGGCGAAATGGAAGCTTTGTTATTATCTATTCCGCAATTAAGATCAATCAAGACCTAAAAAAATGGGATTGTTATTGTCATTTGCTTTCTAACTTAAACTATGCTTGCTTTTACCTTTCTTAGTTCCTCAACTAAAAATATTTCATCCAAATTCTCTTTAATGCTTCTTGTATATAATCTGGATTTCGGTTGTTCGATTTTCGGCAGGCTGCTAAAGTAGTCAGTAAACTGTTGGATATTATGAAGCGATTGAAGCACGCTATTCATGAAGCAAGTATTTCCCAAATTTTTAAGACCGACTCCCTTCTTTTTGCTGATTGAAGCTTTCTTCCTAACATTTTTCTGTGTGTCAAGCTCATCATCTGACTTCGTGCGCTTTCTTGGTCTCAAGTTAATTCCCGACGATGATAAGGAATCGAGACCGCTATCATAAGAACTTGTACTACTTGTGGTGTCTTGTTGTTGATTAGACAGTGATTTAGTTGAAGCTTCTTCGAGATTTAAGGATGTTTCGGAATCGCTTGTACCATCATTATTATAAGAATGAATTTCAGTCCTAATTTCATGAAGCTCGTCTTCATCCTCGACAAAATCATTGCAATCATAACAGTAAGCGGAAGTTGTATTTATACTTATTGCAACTAAGTGCCCTGTTTTCTCAGAATGCAATTTAGCATGTTCATTAATATATCTCGAGCAATAAATACTTCCACATTTAAGACACATCCAGTTGTCTTTATTATCTTTGCAATCTAAATTAAAAAAAAAAAAAGATTAGAGAATTTTTAATTTGCATAGACTAAATTTAATTATCCAATTCTACAAAGTTCTATTAATTTTTTCCCCATATTATTCAGCTATAATCAATAAATTTACTTGAAAACATTCAAAAATGATCAAATAAAGCATAAAATTAATTTTTTAGAGGATATACATAATACCAAGATTTTGGACATAGAACTTCGTAAAATGATTTAATGGATATATAAAAAAAAAATCTTACCCAAACATTCAAATTTGTTCTCGACTCTTTTCATTAATTTTTGCATTTTCAGAAAATTCCGATCAATTCCTATGCCATCTTTTAAGTGAATACAGTTCTTTGCTTCCATTCTACTTATTTTTAATTAAACAGCTAATAAATAGAATTCAATATTTTTAATATCTCTCTTTTTCTTTCTCAAATTTAATCCTGATTTTTTTCAGTCGACTAATCTTATTACACGCTTTTATTTCACTCACAATCCGCGTTGTGCAGTCTCTTACACAATATCCAATCTATTTTTGGACCACTTTTTTGCTTTGCTTTTAATTAGAATTTATAAAAAACACTCAGTAAATTAATTAATTTGCTCGATAAAAAACACGTTTTTCAATGAGAATTTTATAGGTTGATAATTTTTTGAAACAAAATTTAACGTGTTTTTTAAATTCAAAATTTAGTCCAATATCAGTGATGTACCTAACATTTTATTTCAAAATTTAACAAACTAATTTAAATAGTTTGTAGTGTGGAAAATTAATTAAGTATTATAACTGCGTGTACCTAAAAGATTTTTTGCGCACTTAACCAGTGATTTCAAATTGCTTTGGACCGTTAACGATTGCTTTGAAATTTTTTCATGGATTTTTGTTGAATGAATTTAGCCAACGACTTTCAAAAATTTAAAGGTGATCAAAAAATAGGAAAAAAAAAATTTGAGAAAAATTAGCGAAAAAGAAAAGTTATTATTAATTGGACTATAATAAACATATTGGTAGCATAGATATGAAATAACAGAACATAAAGTCTTCTCCTTCGATTGCCAATATTCGTTTTTAAGAAGTTATTTGTTTATTGGATTAAATCGTGATTTTAAAGAAATTGTGCTGCGAAATATGAAAAAGAAAATTTAAATTGCTGAGAACAAAAAATGCAACATAAAGATTTTCATAATGTTTACATAAAATTATAAACTGTATTAAATAATCGATTGGTGCTCATAATTTAAATCAAATAGTAAAGGATAAATTTCAAGTGTTACTGTAGTTTTCATTGAGGTTTTTGTGTTTTCATTATATCTTCAACCAACCAAACGAAATGGCTAACAGATTTAATCAGGTAAATCGTAAATTTCTTTCTTTAATAAAAAAAAATACATTCGTCAAGTAGCAATTAGAGGAATGAAATCAATAATCTATATATAAAAAGTATTCAAAGGCCACAAATACATTAATTATTTACAACAATGTTCCTATATGAGACAAGTAGTTCTTTACGAATAAAATATTTCTATTTACTGTTACATCTCTCGTTTCTTCAGTCTATACACACATATTTATAGAAAGTAAAAGACATCAAGAATACTCCTTTTTGCATAAATTATATCCAATAGTTTCATACTCAAACAAAATTAATGAATGAAAGATTTGTTTTATTATTTACTATTTCTTTTTGCTACTTCTTATTATTTATGTAATGACCTTCTGATACTTTTGTTGAAAATTATTGTTTTGTGTAAGGTATATAAAATTTCAAAAAGTAATATAAGACTTTTGTTTCTTTTAATTCATTCGTTTATATAAAAAATGCGCTAAAAATAAAATCAGAAAGTGGATCCAGAGTTAATATTTACAAAGCAGGAAAGAATTGGAAAGGGCTCATTTGGCGAAGTATTTAAAGGTGTCGACAATCGTTCACAACAAATAGTTGCCATAAAGATTATTGATTTAGAAGAGGCTGAAGATGAGATTGAAGATATTCAGCAGGAAATCATGGTATTGTCACAGTGTGATTCACCATATGTCACAAAATATTTTGGATCCTTTCTAAAAGGAACAAAATTATGGATTATTATGGAATATCTGGGTGGTGGGTCTGCCTTGGATCTTATGAAAGCTGGACTATTCGAGGAGATGCATATTGCAATAATTCTAAGAGAAGTACTGAAAGGACTGGATTATTTACACTCTGAGAGGAAGCTTCATCGTGACATTAAGGCCGCAAATGTATTATTAAGTGAGATGGGAGATGTAAAATTGGTTAGTTATTCATACATTATTTTCATCACTTTATTCATTGAATTATCCAAATTTCCTCTAGGCTGATTTTGGTGTTGCAGGACAACTTACAAATACGACGTCCAAAAGAAACACATTTGTAGGAACTCCATTTTGGTAACCATTAATACAACATGCCACTATTCTTATAGCTAATTTTTATATTCTCATTAATAGGATGGCTCCTGAAGTGATAAAACAATCTATGTACGATTCAAAAGCTGATATTTGGTCACTAGGCATCACTGCAATTGAACTTGCGAAAGGAGAACCTCCAAACTCAGAATTGCATCCAATGCGTGTCCTTTTCTTGATTCCTAAAAATAATCCGCCTCAGCTGACTGGAAGTTATTCTAAACCATTTAAAGATTTTGTTGAAGCGTGCCTAAATAAAGACCCTGAAAATGTAAGTACCAATCATACAATATTGCTTTCATGACTTAATTTCATGATTTTTCTAGAGACCGACAGCAAAGGAGCTTTTAAAGTATCAATTTATAAAGAAGGCAAAGAAAAATGCATACTTGATTGATTTAATTGATCGCTTCAAGAAATGGAAGAACCAGAAAGGCGAGGAGAGTGAAACAGAATCGGAGAATTCAGATTCGTAAGACTGTTACTTTATACCTTTATGAATTAATTTAAATTGATCAATCATATTATCATTTAACAGGGAAGAATCTAAACCAGACAGTGACTTGGACGAGCCATGGATCATGACTGTTAAAGGAATGAATGCAAATGCAAATAAAAAACCGTCTGTTTTTACTCTTGAGGATACTTCCTTCAGTAGCAGTTCGCCAAACAATTCTGGAAGTCCTTCACGAGATGTTAATTTAAATCATTTGAGCATAACAAGTTCATCACAGAGTTTACAGCAGGGACAAGGATTCTCACCAAGTAATTCCCCTACTCGCGAAAGTCCAGAGACACCGATATCACAGAAATCTATTGTGCACTTAAAAGAGAAGAAAGACGAGCGGTATGTGATTGAATCCTCAATCGAAAGCACCAAAAACGAAGAATTGGTTGTAAAAAGTCCTGAAAAAGATTTCGATAGGCCATTAAAGGAGGTAAATTTTTTATAAATGCTGATTACTGCTATATGTACAATTTTTCTCAATAAATTTTCCTTAAATTTAAAGACGATCGATCATGAGGTCAAAGAGGATGCAAGAAACGGACGTACTGCTATAAACATTCCAAGTAGCGAAATTCCATCACCAAAATCACCACAAAGTGCGGTTGAGAAACGAAATTCCTTCAAATTTCACGAACAAAAGGAGCATCGCGAACATAATGGTGCCAAATCAGGCAATCTATATAACAATAATAAAGTGAATAGCGCTTGCCTTAACAATTTAATTCTACCACTTCTATCAGAGGTAAGTACTTTATTATTTTCTTATTTCATATTTTATTATACCGTACTATTAAACAAACAAACAAAAGTTATTCATTGATAAAAAAATACCCTTTTTTAAAGTTGATATGAACGCATTTTTTTCGTTTTCAGATAACGAGTAATCGCAATCAATATCATCATAGTAATAATAATAACAACAACAATGGCAACAGAAATTCCACCGATGTTATTGATTTGAAATCGTCATTTGAACTTGCAGAACGTAGCTGTCCCGGCGTAACGGATTTATTCATTAAAGAAATCATCCATAAGCTGATGCCTGGATTTTCGGAAACAAGAATTAATCACATCATTGATAAAATGTCGAGATAAACTATAAAGCACGTTATTTTGTTATAGCATTTTTGTGTTGAAAGAATTTTGAATTTATAATTGATTGATTCACGCATTACGTTAATTGTTATCACCTGACATTATTTAAGCATGTTCTTATATTTTAATTGTTTCATAACAAAAATGAATCACAATGACTGGCTTGACATTTTTAACAATAAGTGACATGTACAAAAATATCAAAAAAAGCATGTAAAAAAATAGTTCTTCGCTCAATAATATGTCCAAATTCCCAACGAATTCTTAAAGAACTTGTTAAAAGAAATATTGGGGATTTTAGAGATGTTGAGCAAGAAATACTTAAGAATTTTTCTCGCAATTTTCGTTAATAGCCTTGTAAAGCGTTAAATCATTATGGGCAAAAGTACCTGAATTTTAACCTTTTTAGGCTATTTTTAAGTTAAACATACGCATTCAAGTACCAGAATTTTAGATTTACTTCCCTCCTTCAATTTTAAATCCATAATCCCAAATTAATTTTTTTTTAAATTTCACAATCCATATTTACTCCTTATGCATGAAGTCTCGTAATTTATTCTTTTAATAAAATTATATGCTACAAAATGAGAACCACATAATCAATTCTGTGAACATTTGCGTAATTGCGTGTTGAAAATTCATTAAATTATAAAAAAAGTTAATTAAAAAATTCATTCATTTCACAATAATTTATTATTATTAATATTATCATTTATTAAAGTTTAAAAATATTAGTTCACTTTTATCACAAAAAAAATGTATATGAAAATACATAATAATTTATTAATTTCATCATAATTTTCTTTCAATTATGTAGTAATCTATTTGAAGAAACCGATACTAGAAAAAAGTTTTAAATTTAAAAAAATAAATAACCCAATAAATTATCACGATTCTTCCAAAAGTGGTATGACAAGCTTTTTCCTTGTGATCTCCAATTTTTTTAAAGAACCTCTCGATGAAAACTATTTTCTGCAACCTGTAATGACTAATTGATCAGTTTGATTGGTCTGCAATCTGTGACACTTGGCACACCATAAAAAGTTTACCTGTAAGTTTTTGATGAAACTAAATTTTCTTTATATTATTATTAGCATGGATTTAGAGGATTAGATTTACACTCAAATTGTCTTGATTCTCAAATGCTTTCATGCATAAGTGAAATAATTAATGACGTCCATCAAAATTATTTGAAGTGTCACACAGCTTCCTAATTATGCTGGACGAAATAAATGAAAGACCCATTAGAAATGGTGTCAAAATCAGCTATAGTCGATCTTACATTCATGAATGTGGTAAGCGTGCTGTGAACCCAAAAAGTTAGCACGTGTGACTGAAGTCAGCCTGCATGCTGTCACCAATCGATTTGAAACCTTCACCATAATATCGTCTAATTTCGTCAGGCAATTCCCGAATTTTGTCAAGCCTTCCTTTTCGAGCTACAGCAGGTTCCATTTTAGGTATTTTACCGGCTAACTTCAGCTGTTAAGATTTTTGAAAATGAATTATGGTAAAGGTTTCAAATCGATTGGTGACAGCATGCAGGCTGATTTCAGTCACACGTTAGCACAGAATTAGAAATATCGTTATCTTAAATCCCTTGTTAATCCTCTAATACAAATAATCAAGACATATGCTGAAGAAATCTCTTATAAAAAATTAACTTTATGACCTACACATAAAGCCGTTAATAATTTGACAAGATTTTTTTACAATAATTTATTACTAAGCATAGATGACAGATTTAGTTTAAAAAATTGAGGAATTCATCAAAGTTTTGAGTAAATATGTCCAAAATGGATTGTTTGCATTGATAAAAAACATTTTTACAGGTCTCATCATCTTTTTTGTCCCGACCTATTGCTTCAGCTTTGATATAATCGTAGTCAGATGGTCTATTTGTTGGTTCAGATGTTGTTGAAGGACTGAAATTGGTAGCAAAGCATTACTTTATTTAATCGCAAAAAGGATAATAAAAATACGAGAAGAAAAATTGTTGGAAATTACGTGAAAAATGTGTGGAAAAGCTCTCCCATAAGGTTGTTTCTGCTAAATTGAACCCATGTTGATTCGCAAATAGCACGTAATAAACACATACGGCCATTAAAACCATTTCTGCATAAAATAAAAAATTTGTATTTGTACATACATAGATGGATGTTTCATCAAATTTTCTTACTTCTCTAATGTTGTTGAGAATGCGTCATATATAGACCATCTCGATGTTGATAAGTCTGGTTCAACCTCTACATCCTTTTTCGCAGATGGATCAGCGTTGGAAACGTAATTGTTAGTTAACATCATTATTTTCTTGTCGATTATATCCTCCTCGAATTGATCATCAAATTCCTCGTCATCAGAAGTGTCGATGTCATGCAAAGGCATGTTCGAGATTTCCTTAAATATACCTTCATACTTTTCATAATGCTGTTGAGTTAATGGATCGTATAAAACCTCTCGCCTTCAAAATAAATAATCATCATTCTGTATTCAATACCTAAGACTATTATCAAATAATTAATTAAAGCATACCTACCTTTTTCTACCATTCGGAAATCTCTGCCACTTTGTATCAAAAAGAAAATCTTTTGTGTAGTTTGCCACCCAAATATCAGGAAAGAATTGGAAATGTAATTGATTTATTGTTTCAGGCTAAAAATAAAGCACATTGTAAAAGTTTATGAGGAAATTGATTAATATTGTAGCTTATACTTATAATTTGGCTTAAAAACTCACCAAAAAGTATTGTGCCCTAAAGTTATTTTGTGTAAAGTGAAAAAAAAATTGTTATGGGGATTAAAATCGAGTTGTTAAAATAAATACAGAAAAATTTATGCAGGCCATTCACTTCCGTCTGTCCAAAACATTGACGTGCTCAAGGGGGGACCGGACCCCATTCGAAAAATTTTTCTAAAAAATAATTTTTTTCTCCAAGCTCTAATTTATGATTAATCATTTACGTACTGTTAGCATGAGCGTACCCAAAAGGGGGTCCGGAGTTTGAAAACTCCATTTTCAAGAAGATTTGTACTAATTTAGAATAAGAAGAAAGAATTTCTGACCCCCCTTAAAAAGTTTTCTAAATACGCCCCTGGTTCAAATTTTTTGGACCAGCCTTCCCTACTTCTAAAATTGTTGTAATTGTCCACCCACCCTGTGATGTTCAATCACTTTATTTGTTGCTCTTTTCGTAGGTTGACATTTTAGAGTTCGTCTTAATATTGTTCATTACAGGGCATGTAAAATTATTATGATTTGGTATATAGTCACTTAGTCAGTCCTTGAGAGAAAGAACCTGTGTCAAACTTTATCCAAAAACGTCTGACCCCTCAAAATCATAGACGTCATAAGTGAGCAATACTTTGTTAATTTCTTAAATAATAAATTACGCACTTCATTGTCCAACCATAAGTAATACTTTCATGCTGTAAGTTCAATGGAACACCAATACCTAATAAATAACGGAAGTATTAAGAATAAAATAATACATTCAGTAATAATTTATGAATTCACCGGAAATAAGTTGATGACGAGTTGGTGAAGTCGGAGGATAAACATACCTAAACATGGAATGGATGAACAAAAAGCTTTAATCGTTTTAAATATATTGAACTTACTTTGGTGTACCAAATTTAGCAACTTTTATCAAAGATAAAATTATGAAAACATGACAAAATTTGTTCCTTGCCATTTAATTTTGTTCACTCGACTTAATGCACTGGAATCAGAACAAGTAATGAGGCAGAAGTGTAAGAATAGAATACATGATATTCATATTTATTGTAATAATTATTATGATTTGAATACATAATGCCTTTACAGTTATGCGTTACTAACAAATCAGACAAGAATTTTTTTTCGTTTACATTATATTTATTTGATTTACCTCAATCATCGGTTTATCTGTAGCACATACTTTCACATTGAAACGTGCCAATCAATCGTATTCATTTCAATTGCAAAGTTTGAATTTGTTAACCCAACATTCAATCGATGGTTTGATAATAAACAGCAATACTTCAAATATAATCTTACACATTTCAATAACCTTTCACTCAATAAAGCGTCAGAATATATTTTAAATCGTTTTGTGTGCATATTTTGATGTGAATTTAAATGTAGGAAAAACATTTTGTCATTTTTCTCCATACTAAAGAACTTATTCATACACATATGCTTGCTGAATGAATGCATGATAAGTTTTCAATACGGGGGTCCATGATTTGAATTAAAAATGTTATTCTCTGTAATTTTCTGCTTGCAAAATTTTCGACTGGGGAAAACGATTTGAAAGGAAATGATTAAAAGCAGCAAAAATATTTCAATTTAAATCGTATATATTCAGATCGAGGACCCCCCAGTATTGTGTTCATCAATTCAATTTTATTTCACCCCAAAATAAGTAAGTTACGTACACTTACTGATAAAATCTTCAAAATTGATATTTAATGACACCAAAAACTGAGTTTATCATCCAAAATGTTTGAGACATTTTCCATAAAGTTAAAAGTCGTGGGGGAGAGAATTCAACGATGCCTACAATTTACAAAAAGGTACTGATATGAATGATTGAAATTATAGCATTGCTCATGTTTGCAAATTTGATAAAATTACATTAAAAAAAACTTATCGAGTATGTCAGTTCTAGAAATTCATCAAGGCAATCAGTTACTTTTGATAAGGGCTCTCAAGTTGTGATAAAATAACAAAATCTACGCATTTAAAGTTTTTGTAAATTTCTATTCACATCCCTTTTTTTGATAGTTTAATTTAATTACAATTTTTACCACAGCAGCTCTTACATTAATGAATATATTCATATAATATCTCCTGAACAATCCCAACTAATACAATTTATTTATACAATCTGCTTAATTACTATTACAAGGAGATAAAGTTTGATGTCAATTAGAATTTGTGGAGCATAAGATCCTATTAAAAATAGTAATAATGATGGGTAAAAAGGGTTATAAAAATAAGTTTGCGAGTTGTATGAATGAATATGACTGGAAGTGATGAGATTAGTGAACTAAATTCGTTTCCTAACCTGGAGATTTCACATTTTGTCCATATTTATCAAGGAAATCTAGAATCACACCATTTGACCACCCGAAACCTGTTTGCACTTCATACTCTCCGCCTAAGTAAATTGATTTTGAGTAAATGGAAGAGATTGTTTAGAATTTACATTAAAAATGTAAGAGACCCCAAAAATACCTCCTCCAAAACCGCCTAGTTCCGTTGCAATGTATTTTTCATACATTTCCCCAGTTTTATTAAAAGCAATAAAATTCGATTGGATCCATCTTTCAGCCCATGTTAATGCCAGAGATGATGTTCGTGAATCTTCCAAATTATCCAATCCTATTATTATCATGTGTTGCATTGGAGCCCATGAATTTGCTGAAAAAAGTTTTCGTAGCATTAATCAGCATTTAAATTCTGGATGACATTCAAAATTTTTAAAGCTTACGCCAATCCCATTGTTCTCCTGTAGAATATAAAGAGTTTGGTATTCCACCTAAAAAATGACAATTAAAAATCGAGATGAACGCATTAAAGCATTAATTATGAATGCGAACATTACCTGGATAATCATCAAGCCGTAACTTTTTTATGTACGCTAGTATTTTATCAGCAATATCACGACTTTTTATTACATCAAAGCATTTTGTCCATAATGGTGCGAAATTCGTTGGACTAAAATATGGTCGAGACTTGTTATTGATTAAATCATAATCCAGCCAAATGCCTAATTCTTCATTCCATAATACTTCATTGACAGCATTTAACATTTCATTTGCTATTACTTCGTATTCCCTTTGTTTGACCGTATTTTTTGCATATCCATAAAATTCTGATATAATTTTTGCATTCCAATACAGGATAGCATTTAGCTCAACGGGAATGATATAGCGAGTTTTTAAATCCTTTAGCGTTCCAATATTTTCCCCATTTTCATTAATAAACCATCTGGATGTAAAGTCCATACCAGATTCTCCTGCCGCTTTGATTTCTGAATAGAAATTTTCCCTTTCTTCTTCCGTATCGAATTCATTTCCTATTGATAAATCTTCCCTATAGGATTCTGGTCGTGGGCCTGATGATGCATCAATATAACGAGCTAATCGATGTCCCTTAACAGTAACAGTTTTCTTTGTTATAAAATAATTAAACTCCTTCTCTAACAATTCAACTGAACTAATTGCAAACTCATAATCATGAGTGGAATCGATATAGGATTTCATCATTCCTTAACAAAGAAATAAACACATCAATAAATAACAATTAAATGACAGAGTAAATGAGGAAGGATGATCAGAGTGGGAAATGAAAAAATACCTGATAGTAAAGGAGGTTGAGATCTGGCAAGATAATAAATTCTGCCACCGTTTGGAATGAAGCCATATCGCTCAATGATTGAGAGAAAATTTTCTATCATGCTACGAACAGTTTGAAACATTTCGGATACTAAAAGTCCTCTAATAATCCAGTACGAATCCCAGTAATAAAACTCGTGGAAGCGTCCTCCAGCTATTACGAAACGATTTGGTACATAAATAATCGACGATAAGTCTGGATGCTCCTGTAAAAGTTAACTCAAATATGCAGCTTTAGAAATGAACAAAAAACACTATCATATGTATGTGTAAAATACACCATTAAGGATTTAAACTTCAGATTTTAAAACTTTTACTTTAAAAAAATTTAAAGCACTTAAATATATCATTTGAGCAGTTTTACCTTAACTTCATCTTTGATTTTGCGACATAGATTAACCCAAATGTGATTTAAATCAGATGCAAATTTTTTAAAATTTTCATCCGCGATTCGTTCAAGAAAAGTTGGCTGCTCTTTAAAATCTTCTGGAATATATTCAATTAATTCACTCCCAGCAGGATAGAAATGGCTATCCAGCCACACTTTCACTTCAGTTTCCGTTGGTGTATTATTCGATTTATCCATAAACTCATGAAATGCTGCAATGGTTTCATTAGGTGGATTTTTCAATTTTAAATCCACAAACGTTTTGCTGTCATGATAGATTCTCATCTTCATTACAGTATCTATAAGTTGTCCATGGCAGTAAATTTCGCTTGAGCAAGGAGGTGGCAAACCATCACTTGACAGAGACGAAGAAAATAAATTAAAAATAATTAATAGGAAAATCATAATTAATATGACTTATAGATGCAGTTGCTTTTATCAAACTAAGTTTTTTTCTTTAAAATTAGTAATTACTAGCAATATTCATTAAACAATCAAACTCATTTTCATGTAGATAAAAAAATATTGAAAAACGATACTTCAATTGCATTTTGCATTTTTGCTGATTCAGCACATACTCGAAGTAAATATGTTCACTTATTGTTCTTGCCGTCGATGGAATATATATGCCGTTTGAATTGATAGCTTCCGTATTTTTTCCGTCTAACTTTTACATTAATGCTGAAGATTTATGTTTACGATATTTGTGTGATTTCCTATTTTGATACAAATCAATAGTCTATGAAGATTTAGAAAAATGACGAATTCTTCAGCTGACGTCAAATTTTATTCATAAATATAGAATAACTTTTCTAATACTCCAGTCACTGAGGACGATATGGTTCTATTTAACATTCTTTTTTGTATACTAAGGATTAATTATTAAAACTACTTAAATTAAAACTAATTACTAAAACTAATTAAAACTAAAAAGTGAATAGGACAGAATAACGAAGAAGACATTTATTTAAAAAAACAAAAATATAGACAGCCTTTATATGAACTTTATTTAGAAAATTAATTTTGCATATATTTCCAAGCACATTATAAAAGAATTACTTTTTGTTAACGTAGGAAGAAATATTAATTTTATGCTCCTGAAGAAAATATAATGCAAATTGGAATGAAAACAAGTCTTTATTTTTTTATTTCCCTTTGAAAGTGACCAAAAAGTTATTTTTCCTCATGAGTGAACATTTTTAATGACATTTCATGCTACCTTTGAAACATGTAGCAAGTTTAAATTGATAATTTCACATGGAATTAAAGTCTTTAGAAAATAGTGTAAAATAAAAGCTTCAAAATTCAATCTCTCTAGCCATTTTCAATGATAAGATGATGATGATGATGATGATAATAAAAATTTAATAGAAATAAGACATAATAAATGACATTAGGGATGTCTTTTGTACGCAAAGTGCTAAGTTGTGTATTTTTATCGTAAATTACATTTTTGAAAAAAAAAAAAAGAATTTCTGTAAGCAAATTTTGGTATTCTTTCCATTTACTTAATCATCAATTTGTATGAGAAACACAAGAAATATCCATAAATATCAAATGTTTATATATTCAGATAGAAATGGAAAAGAAAAAAAATAATAATCTTTACACATCAATGGTTATGTCAAAATTTATAGGATTTATAGGGGTAACATAGACATGCATAAATATGAAGATATTTGTTTTCTTTTTTCCTTCTTCTTTTTTGCCGTAAGAATTTATCTTTAAATAGCTAAATAATATTAGATCAATAATACATATAATCAATAAAACTGCGAACTACATAAGGTATATGCAGTCTACTTCTTGAGAATTCGCAAGTCTCTATAAAAATAATACTCATGTTCCAAAACGCTTTGCAAGTGTAAAGCGATGACCATATTCATTTTACATTTCGTTCCGTTGATGTGATGAAAACTTTCATCAAAACTTTGAATGTCGACATTTAAATATTTCCTTGATGCTTTCACAACATTCATTGGAAGGCTTAAAAACATTGTAACATTTTCCAATAAATAGAAAAACATTCAAGGAGCAATACAATATTTGCAGTTGATACTCGGAACTCGTAGTGATTTGACATAAATATTCTTCATGTCTCTTTTTCCCCATGACTTTTACGAGAAAAAATTAACGAAAGTCCTCGTGTTATAGATCGAGGGACTTCAGCGCATTTTTGTGTTAGCGATCAGTATTTGATTAGCAAAGTACTGTGTATTTGGGGTGTATTGGGTCCCGTCCCGGTCCCGAAAGATTTCCGAAAAGCGGAAATCGAAAAGGGAAATCGAGAAAGCCTAGTAAATGCACTTGAAAATCATTAATTTTAGTATAATTAACAATTGCACGGTGAATTTTCATATATTAAAAGAGTTTGTCATTTAACGGTTTTTTAAAATTCAAATTTTCTAACGGTCAAAATATATTTGAAAATTTCCCGCGTAAATGCACTTGAAAATCATTAATTATAGTATAATTAACAATTTGCACGGTGAATTTTCATATTTTAAAATGGTTTGTCATTTAACGGTTTTTTGAAATTCAAATTTTCTAACGGTCAAAATATATTTGAAATGATCCCACTTGAAGTTGGCTCTATTGTATTGAAAACAAAAAACCATTAATTATAGTATTTAGCATTGGTTTTGAGATTTTTAAATAACAATGGCCCACATAACTCGATGACACTGAGCTAATGCAAAAAACCAGAGCTCTCTACGATGTCTGGTTAAAGAGATCTCAAACAGCCAGCCGAACAGCCAGCCGAACAGCCAGCCGAACAGCCGAACAAAGTGCATTATTAAGCTACCTTTTTAAAACAAGTTTCAAAAATGCGCTAAAAATTGTTCGTATGGGAAAAAGGATATGAAGAATAAAAATTAATATCCTCTTTAATGATTCATATGTATGGATTTGTATGTTTTTCTTTGTCATAATCAAAATATTTTGACAACTGAGATCTGATTAATTACGTTGTACGATTCAATTACTGCGACATAAAGGCGAAAAAAGTAATATCCATCTCAAGCTTTATCAGCTCTTTCAAATGTCCTACTAACAATATGCCAAAGCGTGTAATTTATTGTGATTCAGACTTAATGATAACGTTGAAAACAACTCACAGTTACGAACATGCTGAATTAATTAAACTGATAATTTTGGATACGGAAGATTTGACAGAGGGATTCAACCCTTCATTTTGGTACTTTTAATTAACCTAAAACACTATGATTTCCTATTTTTGCGCATAGCATATCATTCCATTAACACCGGAAATTAAATTTCTCCTCAAAGGTTGCTGATACTAAAGGGAGTGCACATAATATGGCGATTCTCTTAATTTATGCCTTAAGTCATTCTATAAAATATTTCTTATTTTATCTTTCTTAAAATAAATTTTAATTCTTTCCCTTTTATTTTTGTTGTCTCCTCAAAATAAAATTTTTGTCATACATTTACCCAAAAAAGCTATGGAAATGGTCAACATATTTATCTTAATTCATGTTAAATTTTCGCCTTTATACATTTACAAAATTTATTTCTCTTTTAGCTGATTATTCATTCATGACAATTTAATTAAAAGGACATTTTTTGAAGACGTAGAAAATTTGTACAGAGAAGAATCAACAAATCATTTTCTATTTGATATAAATCAGCTAAAATTTATTATATTTCTCTTCAGTACCTACTTAATTTTTGAACATTTAATTTCGAATTTTATTAAAAATTCGTTCGATGCTTCGCGTTGAAAGTTTGGAGGTTCTTAAACTGAATTCTCAGCTATCTGCATATGAATAGACATCAATGATGCTTATCTGCTTGATTTTTCAGATGACTGTCCTCCAATCCTCTTATGAACTCTAATTTTTAAATAATTCTAATTAATGTCCAACTTATTGATGATCGAAATCAGATTATGAAAAAATCTCATCTGTCACAGATTGATCTGTCACAGATCATTTTCTGTCATATTTTGTCAGATATCTGTGACAGATATCTGTTAATCTGTGACAAATTTGGCCTGTGACAGAAAATAATCTGTGACAGATGAGATTTTGACAGATTCTGTCATCTAGCCTGTGACAGATATCTGTCACCACAACTCTGATCGAAATGGTAAAAAATATAAACTTGAACCTAAAAAAATGCTTAAGAATGTAAAATAATTAAATAGATGAAAAGCTGGCAAACTTTTATATAAAGGCGCATATCTAAATATTATTAGTTCAAGTTTAGCTTGCAGGAAGTAAATTGATCGCTAAAACAATAGAGAAGGAAGTATGATCCGAAAAGGTATAAGCATAACAAATTCATCAAAAGCTGCAAATACCCATCATACCTTTTGTATTTGTTTTCCATATAGAATAACATATGCATCGGTGTTTATGCGTCAATTTGCTTAGCTCACATAAATTTAAATATATTTGCTGATCACTATGCTGAATAAAAAAAACCAAAAACAAATTATCATTTGCTTTCAAATTATTTGATGTCGGGTGTCAATCTGTTGCTATTCAGTGAATACAGTGTCATGAAAAATACATTAAAAATAAATCAATCTTGTTTTAGATTTACAATACAGAATTTTTGTGTTATTTATCCTCTAAAGATCCTTTATGTTGATTTCCAAACGCATTTAAAGTTCAGAATAATCCTTAGAAAATATGAAAACACTTAACGCCACATAAAATACATGAAAATATGTGAAAATTGACCATAAATTTGAAATTTGTAAATACAACATCCCCTACTCACATTTTGCATTTAAACATAATTTGAACCAGACGTATATGGTTTCAATATGAATGCTTTAGATTTTTATAAATCAGTGCTTCTTCTATGGAAGTTTTATTTAACGATATTCAAAAAAAAAGCAAAAAATACAACATTACAAAAAATTTTTATTGCCCCGATTTATATTCATTTCGATCCTTTTTTCTGTACATAAATTTCAATTTTCCAAGGTTTCTTTCATTTTCTCTAACAATTTATTCATTTCCGAGTTGAGAAAAGGATATCTCAATCCCACGTTGTTACTTTGCGTTACATGGGCAATAAAAATCAAAGAAGATTCATTTTATGCTTTGTTGAGTCCTATGAGATAAAAGAATAAAGATTTTTTTGCCATATCAGTCTGTTTATTGAATATAAAGGGATTATTCAAATGATATTTTTTTCTGTCCCGTGCTACGTTTTGCTACATACATCTCAATAGACAATGTAAAATCAACCGGAAAATTGTGATTTCACGTTTACAAACTTAAAACGCTTCATCAAATATTACGTTAATTGGGGCAAATTAGAGTAGGTTGATTTCAAAAGGTCAAGCATTTGAGTTCCGGAAAATTTTGATCTACGGGTTGATTGAGGTAAAGTTTATTTTATTTTCAAAAATTGTTGGTTAATAAACAGATAATTTTAATTTCCCAAACAGTTAACAAAATATCAATTATTCATGGCTTAAAAATTGAATTCTTTTTTCTTTAATCTGTTATTTATTAAATTAATAATTCAGCTTGTGGTTTAGTGGGTTTAGAATTTTTTGCTTAAATGAAATTTAAAAAGTTTATCGAATACTTTTACTACAAGAATGAATCCCTATCCAAAAAGGTGTTCAATTTATGAGTAAATTCTGTTATATATTCTAATAAAAAATTTTCATAACCTCAATATAATTTATGATACTATTTGAATTTCATGAAAATTTAATATCGTGATGCAATCTTGAATGTTTAAAGAAATTTCAGAATCTCATGAGTTTATAATATACGTATATACGTATGTATGTATATTAGAGCTTTATTTTAGAAAAGAAAAACACATTTTTCATTTTTTCATTGTCTATTAATATAGCAGAAATATTTATATTTTTCGGTAGCTTAAATACACATCACATTTGGTATTATTGAGTTAAACATTATTCTTTTATTTCATACATTTCGGAACTGTATAAAAACTTTTTCAACTTGAAGTTCTGAAGGATCCTTTTATAATCAAGATGACTTTAACTTATTTGCTCCCACAAGAAACATAAAAAATGTGTTGAAAATGAACATCCCTAGAATGTTCTCGAACATCGTTTTAAAATGAAAGCTTTTATGCTGTCAGAGCAGAGTGGAATCTGGGGTATCGAACCATACGTAAGCAAATTTGCCAGTTTGTTATTAAGACCTCTGTGGGCCTTAGGCAAAAGACTAGATATTTCTAACTCTCTCTTTTGAAAGGAAGTGGGTTCGATTTTAACGAGAAGCAATCGATTTTTCAATCATTACGTAGAGTTGTTGTCAATGTGGCAAGAACTTGTATAATGTTCGCAACATTATAGTTGTAAGGAACAATCGAATAAAAAATCCAGTCACAATGTAAATTAATGAGAGTTAAAAGCGACTAACTAGACCTGAAACCTAACTGGAAGGATACGCTAGAACCTAGAAAATAAATAATTTCATGATATTTGAAATGTAAGCATGTAAAAAGGTTTTCTTAAGTCTCAAAATAAATTAAAGATTCCTAATTAATTTACTTTTCAACAAGAAATCAAATCATAAAGCATGATGTGATAAATTAAAAAATTTGTTATAATGACTAAATAACTTCATGAGAATATTAAATTATCCAATTTATATCACGTGGCGAATAGGAACTAAATAATGGACTCGAGAAATAGCCATTAACATTGTTTTCACAAATTAAATTCGATACTCAAATGACTACTCAATATATCTTTTATTTTACCATAATATGCTGCTTTAGTTGCTAGATGTCATTATGTATGAAAGTCACGTAATAGTAGAAAAGTCATCGACATAATTGCGGTAGAACTTATAGTAGATTGAAGTTAAAATCTAGTCGAGCATATGCGGAGATTTTCTTCATCGAGTCGCATAATAAAGCAAAAAAGAAAAATACTCGGAAGGATGATTTTCTTGCTTAATTACATAAAATATTCTAAAGCATCCTGTTTATGCTCTCGAGGTTAATGATTTGCATATAATTGCTTCTAAAACGTTTTACAAACTTGCGTGCATTTGCATACTAAAGACATGGATGATGAAAATCTCTCAATATATAAGCATACTTAAAATAATTTGCTATGACTTGAAACAAAATGTTTGTGAATCATCTCGCTGCTTTATCGCAAAGAGTTTGTTAAAATACAGACGATAAAAGTTTTTTAATGACTCGTAATATTAAATGAAATGCTTCCTTACTTGCTTTCTGCTATAAAACGTCACTGAAACTCAGTAATTTATCTTCTGAAAAAATATATACATGTTGTCATGATATTTTCGTTCTCCACTTCTTCATATTTTTTAAAGTTAATTTCAAACCTTTTCATAATATTTTAAATCTACGAAATAAGGTGTTTAGGAGCAAAAAGTTGAATAAAATGAGCAAAAATGAGAAAGAAGATCATTTATTCATTTTCCAAGTGCTTCACCATCCCCTTTATAATATCAAGAATCTCGTTTGCATTTTGCTCAATTGATGTTGCAGGAACGAAAATACTGTATTGTGTATTATCCATTGATTCAATTCGATAAGTATATTTGATTTTTGCTTTGTGCATTGCGAAGCTTTCTACAGTTCCTGATGACATATCGGAATAATTAGTGTTAATTCCATATTTCCTTTCACCATCTCGGTGCATTTTTACATTTCGCAGACCAGACCTTGCCATATCGTTTAGTTCATCCATAAAGCTTCGGTTGAGTTTTGTTGACGGAAATAATATTTGCTGACCATATCCATCCAGATTTATGAAGAGTTTAATGCTTTTGTTATGTTTTAATAAAAAATTTGATAGCAATTTAATTTCTGGCTCAGATGATGCATGATCACCCTTATAAAAATCCGAGCATTTATTATTCCCAGTGCCTTCATCTTCTTTCCAATTTGCATCGAAGTTTCTTGTCATGTCTACACCATAGCACACTTTCTCTGTTTGATTTACATTTGAAGACCTGAACCAATTTAACCTGTGGTGAAAATTTTTGTTCCTTAAATATGTATGGAAATACAGTAAAATTTAACTAGAAACTTACGCTGATGAAACAAAAGTCTCGTCGGTAGACATAAATTGACGAGATCTACTTTTTTGCCATAAACGATCAACAGTCATAGAATAATCATATCCATCGGGATTCAATAAGCTCAAAATATACCAATCAAATTTTCTTATCATTCTTCCAAAGCTATCATCATTGGCAATATTTGTTACGAGGCTATTTAAAATGTGTGTCGAGCAAGCTATAGGAAGCCATATGTGTGGTGAAGTGCCAGAAAGAATAAAAATTGCAGGTTTTTTCGTATCATATAATGTTTGTTTTGGATATGATACTTTGACTACAGTCAATGGTTTTCCATTAAAAGACCATCCTATTTGAATCAATTCAATAAATGAAGGGTATTTCCTTTTCAAATAATCGTAATACAAATGTATGTCCCTAAAAGTATGATATCTATACCATGTAAGCGGATGACCATTAATTAATTCCAATTCAATTTGATCTCGTTTATTCAAACGTGGATTTTCAAACTTAATAGCATGCTGTATGCTTCGTATCTTAACACTGTGTTTGATCTCGCCTTCAGACAAAAAGTCTTTGAAGGAATTGACGTAGTTTGGTGGAACAACAACATCAGTTGAATCTTTAATGTTTATATTTTTTAACCAATGAATTTTCCTTCCATTTGTTGACATGCGAAACTCATTGAGATACTTGACATCATCCTTGGCCATGGGAAACAATCTCCACAATTGGTAGTTATTGTATCCCTTTTTACGAATTCGTTTACTTATTATACTTTTAGATTCTTTTTTTCTTGTTGCTAGCAATTTCGATATCATTTCAAAGAAATCATAAGGCATTGCTTTTGCAGTTGTTTCGTCCATTTCTTCTTTAGTGATTGTTTCAATTGCATGTCTTTCCGTAATATCTTCAACTTCCACATTATTATACTTCTCATTACTCGAGTCATCCCATGGCAAATGCCATTTGTTCGAAGAACTAGACAGCTGTTCAGTGGAGCCTGCATCATTATGAGCATAAAGAAAAGTTGGAAAGTACCACGGTAATTTTTCGTTTTCACGCTTGGGTCGTTTAAACTGTGACTCAGGCTTTTCAGTTGTCTCTATTGTTTCTGTTACTTTTAAATACGTTTCACCATCATAATTATTGCGTTTTTTTCTTTGCTTCGTCTTTCTTCTTAATGCCGTTCGTGTATCCTTTATTCCAAAGTCGAAATATGAAAACGATGGAAAAACACTACCAACGTATGAAAAGATGCTTTGTAATCCGTCTGTGATAAAATTTGTGGGCGATTCATCTTCCCGATACTTCTTAACGCTAATTTCACTTTTCTTTTTCATATTGAGGTTTTTACTGCCATTAGTATGCTTACTAGAAAGTGATAAATCCTCATAATATTCATCAGAGTAAGAATCAAAGTCATCACGAAAGCTCATAATGTCTTCAATGATATCATCATATTCCTCGCTACTTTCTGATCGATTATTTGTGCTATTGCGTTTATTTCTTCCCTTTTGCTTTTTCAAGTTTAATGCTGATGACGTTTGATTGAATTTTTCTTGATTATTGTGTATAGAATCGTCATATTCATTAGTGATTGTGATTTTGGTTATAAATGACTTTCTAGGTGAAGCTTTCGATTTTAAAACACTTTTCCGCTCCGACAAATCACGTTTTTTACGTCTCTTTTTTTTATAATCTTCACTGTAATTTTCATCTTCATCCTCGCTTTCATTTTCCGAGTAATCCGAACCGCTCTCATCATTTTCATATTCTCTGCTTTCATAATCAACTGATTCTTGATCATCTTCTCTATTACCACTAAAAGCATTTTCTACGGCTCGATAAAATGTGTCAAACATATTTCCAACCTCTTCATAATCGTCACCTAGAGGAGGTAATTTTTCAGGCGCTTCAAAGTAATCTATTTTATTCGGAATCGTTGGAATTGTGTTTATAGGAGCTTTTACCCTATTTACCGGAGAGATAATATTTGGCGTATGAGATAATGCAGACTGAACTCGATGCTGATGTTGATGAAGATGACTATATGTTGTTGGTATTCCAGTTATTACTTTATGTGCTTCCTGCGGTTTCTGCTCTATGTAAACTGGAGTTTGGGGCTTATATTCATATGTAGGCTTATGCTCTTCATGTGATTCCTTTGATTCTTTTGATCCTTTATGGTGGTGATGATGATGGTGCCCATCTTTAATAAACCATGTTAAATATTACGGAAATTAGGCATTTGAAAAGGATAAACAAATCTTGTGCAAAGTTTTATGAAAAATGATTCATCAATACTTACGGTGGTCATGATGTCCATGATCTTTAGTTAAAGAAAAGATTTTTATGAAATGAAAAATTAAAAATGTTTTAAAATATTTAAAAATGATAACTTACGGTGGTCATGATGATCGTGATGATGATGTCCGTGTTTCTTTTTGCATTTACATTTCTTTTTATCCTTGTCCTTGTCTTTGTCTTTATCTTTATCTTTATCCTTATCTTTGTCTTTATCCTCTTTATTAGTTGGTTTAGGTTTAATTTCTACAGTTTCATTTTCGCTATCAGTAATTATCAATTGCTGTTTAGTGTGATTTTTATCATTAGCATTATTTGAGCAATTTAGGTTTAAAATTTTTCTATAATAATCCAAATTCTTAATAAAATGTTCATGAATGTCGATAGAATCAGCAGATAATGTGGTTGAGCTATTGTCTTTCTTCTTTTTTGTTTTAGAAGGTTTAGTTACTTTCGTTCCCGATGTCACGAAAATTGGAGTAACAATTTGCGGGACTGGTGTTGTATGAACAAAAATAACTGGATTTTCTTTCTGCGGTCGATTATTTTCAACGATGGATGAAAATTTATTATGATAATCATGCTTATTATTATTATTATTTGATGATTTATTTAAAGAATTTGCACTGGAAATGAAGTCATTACTATATATAATCGCAGATACAATTTCTGGCTGTAAGATAAATGGTATCTCCGTAGTAGTCGTTGTGGTGCTGTCTTTCTTTTGTAAATTATAGAAATCACTAGAAAATTTCGAATTTTCAAAACGATCGGAAGTCACAATTTGATTATTATTTACTGGAAGATGCAAAGTAAAATTGTGCTTCGTAATAAGTCCTTTAAAATTGCTATTTGTCACAAAATTACTCGTTTTAAATAAATTCGATTTTTGTTGTGTATCAAAAGGTTTTGATTCACCTTTTTGCTGATTTTTTCTGTTATCTGAATTGTAAAAATTTTCATTCTTGTTAGGATTGTCTGATTCAACAACAGTTATTATTTCAGCGAAATCTTCTTTACGATTATAAGTCATTGGTTTGTTGTTGACAATCACTATGTTTGGTAATGTTGCCACAAAATAATCTAAATTTATTATCACAACCACAATCAATATTTTGTACCAGATCACCATATTGTCGACTTTACATTTTCTTATCTTGACTTTCCTGCTTTACGATAGACACATAACTGAAATGGTTTTAGAATATGTTTTTCTATTTAAATATGCGACAAACGCTTGACTTTAATTGCAATCATCAAGAGATTGTCAGACCATGAAAATTAGGTAAAATGTCTTATTCACTTCAATAATATTTTCCCGTATGAACTTTTCATAAACTTCGATGAAATCGAAATTTTTAGAAACTGAAACTTTTCTCTCGATGCACTTAATCGACGCAGTCTGCTGTTATTTTAATGTTAATATTATGTACTGCGTTAAAGTAACGAGACTATTGGTGACTACAGCCTGAAAATAAAATAAAATCTTGAGTAATTTAAAAGTCATTAAACTATATTGTAATGCTGCATATATTTATTTTATTCTTTTAACTTTTTATGTTACATTTATTCAGTTTCAATGTCCTAATCTTTTTAATATTTTTTTTCTCATGTCTATTTGATGATAAATGTAAGTATCATCCCAACAAATTAAAGACTAAAAGACTTTCTCCAAAGTAACCATGTGCATGATATTGTAATCTTTTAATTGCTGGGGTCTCGTGTTTTTCATTACTATTTCAATAGTTTTCATCAAATGATATTTTTTTCACGTGATGAAAAGAAAAGAAAAATAAAAGATAATCTGGTGGTTCTCACTTGTTCAAATGCGAAAGAAAAAGATGTAAATGTTTATCTTAAAGATTCACTTAATCTTTTTAGTGTTTCATTAATCTGAAAATGTTTGCCGTAAAGAGAACTAAAATAAACATTTACCGAATTTTCTATATCTATTTCTACGAAAATCGGTGCGGTCAAGTGTATTGGAGGGGGATATTATGGCAATATAAAAATACTCAAAAGTGCTCAAAAATACAAACAACAGAAGCCACATTGATCTGGCTTTTTTTATTTTTTTTTGTTGAAAAAGTTGTATCTTAATTTGTTTAATTTTTTTCTTCCTTTTAATCGTTCATTTCATTAAATTTTTGTGAGTATAATTGTTAACGATTAAATAATCTCAAGAAAAGTTTTGTTCTCAATAAAAGGATAAAGAAGAGTGGATGGACATGTGAGGATATTTTGTTTATCTAATTTTAAAACAACAAAAATTAGCAACAAATTTTTTTATGGATGTGTGGAAATGTTTTCATAAGATTAAGTAGAACATCGTTTAAAGGATAGAAGATAGAATTAATTTCAAGATTGTTTGAAATAGATATGTATAATAAAATCTAGAATAATCTTATATTTTCGCAAGATTACTCCATCTTGGTCCAAAAATAAATATTAAGTATATGCTCCATGTTTTATAAATATTTTTCTTCATCACTAGAAAATGTTCTATCCAAATTTTCATAATAATGTTTTTTTTGTTTTAGTATAGGATAAGTAGATGCAATTTTACTTAACTTTTATTACTCCGTATAATCTTTTTAGTGGATTTAATTCCTTTTTTTAATTTGCCAAAAAAACAAGTAATTGCATTTATAAAATAAATTGAAGAGAATTAACAATCGAACGAAAAAATAAACATGTGATGAAAACAAATGACACATTGATACGCATTCTTCTTAAACAGGCCATGCATTGATAATACAATAGGTATACAGGTGGCGGATTAAGAGTCAACTATAAATAATTTGAAATATAAAATGTTGTAACCAATCCTTTTCTGATGCGCTTTCGTATATACTTTCGTATTAAACGTTATTCACTGTAATTCTGGTTCATAGATGGATCGATGCGAGGATAGAGCTGTGTATGTGTAATAAATAAATGGAAAGAAGAGAGAGAAAGAAAAAAAAACATCACGTTAGTTAAATTATCTTGAAAAATGCCAATCAAAAAATTTCAATTTATATGAAAAAAAAATGAATTTTACCCCTAACAAATTTCTAGGCACATAACCTTCATGTCCATCAATATTCCTGGCCCACCACCACTCTCTCTCAGACTCGTCTCCTTTTCTTAATATCGTCAACTTATCGTTTACACTAAATTTGAGCTCATCTTGCTGTTGAGCGTCGTATGAAAAAACAGCATAAACTTCTCCATTATTTAGTATACCCAATTTTTCTTGAATGCCTATAACAAAAGTAAAATGTACAATGAGAATTTTAGGAGCCCCATCTTATCCTCACTAATGTACTTACTGTATAGATATTCAGAGCATCCATCAAATCCTTCTTCATCTTCCTCACATTTTTCTGCGGGTGTTTCGTGATCGGATAGAGTAGAAGCAAACAAGCATGCACCGGATTCTACTAAAAAGCGAACCATTGGCAAATTGTTGCATGATGCTGTTCGAAAAAAAATGAAAGTATAGAAGGGGCATGATTTATTAAGTGCTAAAAAATAAATAAGTATTCATAATTACCAGCACAATGCAATGGTGTCCATCCATCAGAATCTTGTGCATTAACATCGCAACCGAACTGAACTAAAAACCTTAAAATGAAACGTACGGGAACGTTAAATGTCGTTTATTATAAAAAAAGAAAAGATAATAATTACTTTACTATTTCCAAGTGACCAGCACAAATGGCATTATGAAGAGCTGTGATTCCTTCATCGTTCGCTGCGCTAGGATTAGGTACTTGCATTGCAGTTTTCCGTACTAATTCTAACTCTCCTTCGAGACTGGCATCAAGCAATAAAGCAAGTGGATCAAAACTTACTCGACGTGCAAGCTTTGCTTTTACATTATCACCTATTAAGTTACGTTTTCGTTTTACTATACTATCTACATGTTTCTCTTCTGATTGTATAGGTGTCGAAACGGGTGTTATAGATTTATCTGTTTCATCGGTACTTGTTATACTTCCACTAT
>OY754303.1:22412817-22713608 GCA_963573255.1 Chironomus tentans | reverse complement strand
CGAGTAAAAATAAATTTACAACTATTAGTAGGTGATGGGGATAATGTTGAATAAAATCTGATATCGTTACAACGGATCGAGTACGGATAGCAATGCTGTTTCCATTTTCAATGGGTGAAATGCTATTCATTAAGTAATTTTCTTCTGTTTTTTTATTTTAAATCTCAAAATCGATTTAATGATATAGAAAAATTAGTGCGTTATTAGCTTTGATCTGATTGAAGTATAGCACATGAATCTAGTGATTTATAGTAGCTAATGGCTAAATGAAGAAACGATATAGAATATTAAGACCATTTCAGTTGCTATTATTTAAACTTTGATGTTGATTGATGAGGATGGAATTAGAAAAATATCTAAATGGAACTAATTAACACCATTTCTATAAAGATTTTAAGTACCACAAATAAAGTCACCAGCAGTGTAGTTAGAAATTTTTCGAGGGGGGGGTTTCAAAAAATTTTGTATGGGTGTTGAGATTTTTTCCAAAAAAAACCCTAGCAAATTGAAGAAATTTTTCCGTTGAGAGGGGGATTTGTTCCCCAATCTCCCCTCTGGCACGCAACTGTACATCACACTTTAGGCGGAGGGGTTTGAAGAATTTGTGACAGTCCAAATACAAATTTTTTTTGTTCTTTGGAAAATTTGTGACAACAGGTAAGGATGGGGTCAAAAAAGTAGTTTTTACGTGACGTAATTTGGGAACTACTCCTAAAGCAATTTTATCTATGTATTTAATATGAGCTATGTGATGCTCCATATCAATTTTTTCTCGATGGGGAGGAAGGACAAAAACATTACCTTTTAAAAGACGTCATTTGTGAAGGATTCTCAGAGTGTTGACATAATATTCAAAGTGTCACGAAAAATCATTGCAATGAAAATTGCGTTGCAAGACAAAAATCTCCTTAAAGATATCGTCGACAATAATATCAATTTTAAATCAGGCAACACTTGATGTAATGGCTGATAAACGCACAATCGATATCGTATGGAAACTTGAATTATTACAAGATTTTGAAATGAAACTTTTCAGGAACTTCTCATATTTTAAAGATAAGAGTTCTTTAATTTCGTATCAGCCCATAATAATCATGCCTTACTGCCGCAACATCGTTTAAAATTTATTTTCACACGCAATTTTTTTTATCTTTGAACGAAATTTATAGACCTCATCTTGACCAAGCATAAGAAAGTCTTGTTGTAACTTTATTGACCCGCTTGAGTATGAGCGTATATAATCTTCTGACACCTGCAGAAAAGAGACCATAAATTATGAAGTGTTTATTTCTTCATTATTCTTCTTGTTCCTCATATTTTATTTTGTTCCTATATCTTCTTTTTACATTCATATTTTTATTGTTATTTATTATTTATATATTTAAATTGACTTCATTGCTATGAAGTGAGTATTGTTCGTTCCGACATTAACAACAGCAGCATCATCGAAAAAAAAATGAGCTACAATAATAACAAGATAAAAAGGTAAGGTGGCAATTGGAGAAACAGTGAGATACAAATGAGGGAGAGAGACACAGACAGTGATGATGAAGAAGGTTGAAAATGAAATAAAAATAAAATAAAATTAATCTGTCCACACGAGTCTCTTTTCTTTTTATCGAATCCGCTGATCATGTTGATTTAAATCGCAAAAGTGTTATAATAATAATATTATAACAATAATAAGTATGTACAAAAAATAATACATCGACAGTTAATTTAATGAGTATAGAAGGTAAGAGCGAGAGAAATGAAAAGTTAACCTAAAGCAATTTTATAGTTACAAAAAAAGTAAGATACAAAGCCATATAAGACATTTAAAAGACGATGCGTGTCAGAAAATAATTATGTTAAAAATTTATGTTATGAGCATTTTTCACATTTTTCTCTCCATCATTACGTTTTTTCCTTTCCCGACTTTAAACTTTATTTTTTTCCCTCATATATATCTTCTTTCACTCATCTTCACTTCAACATCACACAGTAAAAGATGTGATTTTTCCTTATTTTTTTGCGCATTTTCCCAAACGAATAAGACTCTGCTATCCATATTTTAACCAAAGTGTCCTAGTGTTCATCTGAATGCTGATGAATTAGCTGATGTTAGGAGTGTTTTTTTAAAAATACAGCCGCTGAAAAGAACTGCTGCTCATAATTTAATTAAAAAACTTTTGCACCCTTTAACGGACTTTAACCAACCCAAATGAAATTTGGTAATTTCAGGGGGGGCTTTCGAGGTCAAAACTCCCTTCCTTTTTTTTTTTTTTTTTTTAAAAAAAACCAATACTAGTTTGAAACAAAAAGTTATGATTTGAAAAACCCATCCTAAAAAATCCTGGATACGCCCCTGGGAAATTCCTTCGTTTGATTATGGATCTAATTGTTGTGTTCTAGTTGTAAAAGCTCATAAAAATGCGCTTTGACCAGTCACGAACGACCACGTCTATACTAGTTCCTCTTTCCATTCCAGATCTTTAATGTGCATTGATGATATTCAATGAATGCACATATATGTACGACCAAACACTGTATAGTGAAATAAGTAAGCACAACTTCGTCTTTTTTGATGCGGAGAGACGAAAAAAAAAATGTTTAATGTGAATGAAAAGAAAAAGTAAATTAATGACTGCTAATTGATAAATTGACATAAATGTTTGTCTTTTTTCTTTAATATATTTTTTTTGTGTGTTCGGCTTTTTCGTCGGCAAAGGCGAGGTTATGTCAAAAATTTAGTTGTCATGCGAAAAACATGCTATAAAGTTAATTTGGCTACCTATAAAAATATCTGTGGGGCAATTTTATGTTGTTGTTATGGTATAAAATTGCTAATTGAAATAAACTGATAGCATAAATATTATTATGGAAGGATACAAAGAAGAAAATACAAAAGAATGTTGTGCGTTGATCGTCTGGGATGTTTTATTATTAAACATAAATGTAAACATTGCATTCATGTAATTAACTTGTGTGTATTTACTTTATAAACTTGAATAATCATTTTAATAAATTTATCATGTTATTCCTTTCTACATCATTAAATTTTTCTGTATGCGCATCTTATGTGAACATAAGATGAGTGCATTTATGTGTGCTGCATGCATGAGGCTAATTTATAGAATGAAAGTAAAATTATTAGCAGACATAGTTGCATTCCATGCTAATCAATGAACATTTTGACTGATTTATGTTGAAATGAGGCATTAAAAACTATTGTGTAGATGTAGCCTCTCGTGACCGACGGAAGCGCATTTGCCTCGCACAGTAAAAAGGTCTGAAAAAGAACCAAAAGCATATTCAGGGGGTCAGAAAACTCCTACATTTTTCCTTCCATATAAAAAAATTTCAACTCCCCCCCCCCTCGAATACACCCCTGAACTTTTTGGATACACCCCTGAACAGACAAACAAAGCATGCTCTCAGGAGCAGAGCACAATCAGAGCTTATGAGGATGCTCAGTTGGCACATTTAAGAACATACTCTTTGAGAGTATATTACATGTTACATTGTCTATTAGGGGTCGTTCGCAAATTACGTCACGCTTTAGAGGGAGAATTTGTGACAGTCCAAACACAAAATTTTTCTTTCTTTAAAAAATTTGTGTCAAGAAGAGGAGGGGGTCAAAAAAGTCGTTTTTTGCGTGACGTAATTTGCGAACGACCTCTTAGGGAAAAACTAAAATTCAACGATCAAAAAGATTTTAAAAAATAACGGTCAATAATGCTTTTAAAAAAAATAACAGAAAACTGCATCGAAAAATCTTAAGCTGGATGAGCCTATGACAATATTGTCATATCACTACAAATATTAAGATAATTCAAAAATCTCCTAAGCTATAAATGTCAAAAGTTTGATCCACTAGAAAAAATATTAAAAATAGAATTTAAAGCATACAAACAAAATCAAATAATGCGCTTCAAATCCACTCAGTGATTCTATCACTTAAGGTGTCATTCAGACCTAGTGTTTTCATATTCTCATCAAGTCTGTCGAGTTCTATTAAATGCATTAAATCAATCTATCAATACCAATCAACGATTATGTATTTATATTTATTTTACCTAAGGTTACAACCAGTTAAAGCATTGAACTACCGTTCAGAGACAAAAGAGAATCACTTTAAAACTTACATTCCATAAACAAAAGATACTTATTAACTCTGCATTACCTTCCCATCACATATATTTTTTTATTTATTTATGCGATGTATAATAAAGAAAGTGAGCAAGAGAGAGAAATAAAGAAATCAATTAAATTGACAGTCCATCAAAATTAGTGATGTGTAAATGGATTTCTTTGTATTAATCCATTACCATCAATTAATCAGTTCAAGAAGAAATGAATGAAAACATTTTTTATTGGACATTGCGCACACACAAAGGGAAGAGATGTAGAGGATGACGTCGAAATTGAAATAAAATATCAAAAATCGTTAGAAAAAAATTTCATCTCTTTTCAATTCAATTAATTCCTTCATCAAATCTTATGAAATGTATGATGATGATTGAACAAATTGCTCTACAAGCTGCGATTATCGCGATCATCACGAAAAACACTTTATATTCATTTCATCATGAACGGTGCACGTATTGGTGCTGATGATTCTTTGAGATCATCGCAATGAGAAATCTCTTTTTATTGACTTCATTATTTGACTAATTGATTGCATTCAAAAGGCAAAATTGTTTGCTTAACGTAAATTAATAACCCATGTGGCTTTTATCAACATTAACAAATATTCATAAGCTGTTTTGATTTCAATGAAGTGAATTTTTTTTTCGTTTCTTTTATTCCTGAAAAAAAAATCAATGAAGGTATTTTTTTTCTTCTTTAAAGATACAGTCAATGTGCTCATGATTGATTAAGCTTTATTTTTCTTTCGTTTACTATTTCATTTATTCTCCGCGCGCGCAATGAATTTTATGAATAAAATGACTGATGGATATGTGTTTTTATACTTTTTTTTTTCATTATTATTATTTGACTCTGAGTACCATCCGAAAAGAAAATTAAACTAATTTACTATAAGCTTATGAAGAGCTTACAGACTTTAGGCCTTAAAAGAAGACATTCATTATTTTGTGGATTAAATTTTTCATTGAAAATATTTTGTTACTTTCATTAAGAAATTTATTATTTAGCTTATTTTCCTTTACATCTTCTTGACTTGAGTTTTTAGGTCATTTTGACTTACCATTGCTCTAATTGTTCTTCATAGGTATTTGTGGATGAATAAAGAATCTTTATTGATTTCAAAAAAATAAATCAGATGTGCTAGTTTTGATTTTGTTTCTTCATCAAATCACCTAACATTGGTAGAGAAAATATGACGTCAGTTCAAGTCAGGGGCGTAGTTATAAATTTTTTGAGAGGGGTGTTGGATTTTTTTTATATGGACGGCTAAGTTTAGGGGGTGTTTTGGGGTTTAACACCCTAGTAACCCACTGGATACGTCCCTGATTCAAGTTGAAGAGAATTGCAGGATCAGGGATGCAGTCAAGGGGTTCTATGAGGTTTGAGCCTCTTTCCTAAAAACAATTGGAATTGAAAGGAAAAGAATCAAAGTTAACAGGATCCGGAAAGGACGTTGATGACCGAAGAATTCACTGAAAGATATTATTAGTATAGGCAAACACCGTTAACAATGACTATAGTCAAAAGAAGGAGTTAAGCTAGAGAAAATGCGCTGCTTTTCTCATTTACTCATTTACTTCCAAAAATTCAATCCTCCAAAAAATTGCGAAAAATAAATTCCAGGTGTCGAATTGAACAATAACAAAAATCAATAGTAAAGAGAATCTACCGTGAGTTCACATTGTTAATGTTTGTATACAGATTTTCCTCTTATTCATTCTTCACAACAAATATTCAGATGCTTAAAAATAAATGAGAAACATTTTTCTTTTCTATACATGCCACTTGAAGCACCTATAGTGTTATTATGGCACTTTGATGCCATGATTATAATTGCATTGAAGTCTGATTAGATACCATAAGCCAAAAAAAAAATAAACCTATGCTAAACTTATGTTTTGTGAATATACAAGACAGGAGGAGAGAGAAGAAAAATATTTTTCGTACTTCTTTTATCTTAAACAATCATCAATTGTGTATGGTGTGTGAAATAAAAAGTTTAATATGTCCATTCATGTGGCGATCGTTGTGATAAATTACACATCTTTTCTTTTCATTCTTATTACCATTTTCAGTTACTCGAAGTCGAAAAAAATCAAGTAAGCGCGCGCAAAACAAGCAATAACATGGAGAAGTCAGCACGAGGAGGAAGGCAATTATTGAAGGATTATTTATCAAGTTGCTTATTAAACGTTAACTGTTTGCAATTAAAATTGTTTCACCGACAAGATTGATGATTCGCAGCACTTATTGTCTTTTTTTCACACCATTGGGTCGAGTACTGAAAAAATCATTTACAGTCAGTTGAGGCACAAAAAAAATAATTTTTTTCATCTCCTGCTTTGTGTGAAAAATAGTCTAACGATTGAATTTGAAAGAAAGGCAACAACAGTCAGCGGTTGAAGGAATTTTTAACACTTAACCGTACAACTGAACATCGTGTCGACTAATGGGTGAAAATTGACACTAGATTTATGGTCATATTTATGTTTGCGATGAAAATAATATTTACGTCTCATTCCATTTATTATTGATTATTTCCATTGAATTGGATGACAATATACAGAATTAACATATCGATGATTTTATTACGGCAAGTCAATCGACCATAAAATTATCAACTATAAAGACATAAATTAATAATTTCTTCTGTTGCGAATTTCTCGTAGTCAGAAACAAGTAATGAAATGCGGGAATCAACAATGAACGGAGTGTATTTTTCATAGGTACATTGTGGTTTTTAGTCCTCAAAAAATTGTAAAATCCAGTAAAATCTGAAGTTTGTTCAATAACTAACATTTTTTGGCAATGACTACAATTAACATATAGAGGACACCCGAACACCCACCTTGTACAAGTACGGAGATGAAATAAAATCTCAAAATCATTTCCTCAAAAGACACGCTAAAATGAAACTCTTTATTTCCTTCTCTTTTAATTTTAAGTGATCACTCGAGTGATTGGATGCTTGACAAATTAAAATGACATTTTCATTAATGATGCCGCGAGGGTCCTTTACAACAACATGAACAAATTTGGCATTTTCTTACACACACAGAGCATTGGTTACGGTATAAAAGCTTCTATTGTTTGTGATCAATATACCACTATGGGGCAAAATGAAAAAAAATCGGACATTAACTTGGCTTTTTGTAATGTTTCAAATAACCATTCCAAAGTGATTTTTTCTTGTAGAGGACATAAAAATAGACTTACATGGCAAATTTCAGGTCATTTGGTGCTACTTCCGCGATTCTAGGGCTGTTTGAAGTTGAAAAGGGGTGAAAATTTGAATTTTTTCATGCTATATTTGAACTAGAAAATCTCTTCAATGATAAAAGATATCAAAAAATGGTTTTCAGTTCCTAGTATTGCTATACAAGTGCTTTATTTTGAGGTACGACAAAGTCTATAACTTTGTAGTTTTGGTACCGGTGTGGTAGGAAAAGCATGAAAATCATAGGAAAAATGTCTTTGGACATGCCGCAACTACCTAAAATGGTCAGGATTTTACAAGGGATAACTATTAGCATATAGCTCCTGATTTCTAGTTTCTAAAAATATATAAACTTTTGAAACCTCGCCTGTTCAAAAAAAAGTTATGGCAATTTTAGTGAGTCGATCTATATTTGCCTAAAAACTGATTTTTCTTAGAAAAAAATAAGAATCATAAAAATATATATAGTTTTTGATGTTTTTTTGTGATTTAGGCTATTTTAAGACAAATTGTGAAAAATTTTTTTCAAAAAGTTCAAAATTAACCGAGATATGGGGTGCATGTGTTCCCTGACGACTTGACCCTTTTTCACCTCACTCAAACAGCTGTAACTTTTACAAGTTGTAATATTTTTTAATTTTATCTTCTGTTTTATGTAGCCTAAATTAATATCTTTTTAACAATATATAATACTTGATGGCTGAGTATGGTCTTGGTCATGAACTCGGTCCATGTTTGTGACCGACCCCAAACTAGTAAAAATCACAAAAACATAATTTCGTAATATCCTACTTAAAAACAAATTTAGACATTGTAATTAGATTTTTTTGTTTATTTTTGATAATTATGACCATTTAAACTCAAATTTTGTGTTTTCGAATTTTTTCACAGGTTGTGGATAATATCTTGGTAGTCTCCTAAGAAGTACCCTAGTAGTCTCTAGTTGGTTAAGAAATCTTGAAATAGAACTTATTTTACAGCCTTTTATCTATTGATATAATATATCTATGCATATTTAAAGTAAAATTTATTTGTTTAAGGTACAATACAGTAATTTTTTTGGATTTTTTGCTATTTCGTTCGAGATTGGCTTGCGTCGGTCACATTCAATGCACTACCATGGAAGCAAGGACTAAGATATATCCAAGTATTATACATTTCTGAAGAGGTATTAAACGAAGCTACCAAATACAGAAAACAGAAACAAAAAATATTGCTCCTGTAAAAAGTTATGAGCTTTTAGGTAGTCTCAAAAAGCACCTACTCGGCAACCAGCATAAGTAAAAGTACAAAAAACCAAATTTTGAAAAAAAAAATGAAAGGATTTGGCCCAAAAAGTAATTCTTAGTCATTAAGAAACTCAAAAAAGGCAACCTAAGTCTAAAATTTCATCAAAATTTGCTTTTTTGTAATTTTCCCTATGCTGGTTGCCGATTAGGTGCTTTTTGAGACTACCTAAAAGCTCATAACTTTTTACAGGAGCAATATTTTTTGTTTCTGTTTTCAGTATTTGGTAGCTTCGTTTAATACCTCTTCAGAAATGTATAATACTTGGATATATCTTAGTCCTTGCTTCCATGGTAGTGCATTGAATGTGACCGACGCAAGCCAATCTCGAACGAAATAGCAAAAAATCCAAAAAAATTACTGTATTGTACCTTAAACAGATAAATTTTACTTTAAATATGCATAGATATATTATATCAATAGATAAAAGGCTGTAAAATAAGTTCTATTTCAAGATTTCTTAACCAACTAGAGACTACTAGGGTACTTCTTAGGAGACTACCAAGATATTATCCACAACCTGTGAAAAAATTCGAAAACACAAAATTTGAGTTTAAATGGTCATAATTATCAAAAATAAACAAAAAAATCTAATTACAATGTCTAAATTTGTTTTTAAGTAGGATATTACGAAATTATGTTTTTGTGATTTTTACTAGTTTGGGGTCGGTCACAAACATGGACCGAGTTCATGACCAAGACCATACTCAGCCATCAAGTATTATATATTGTTAAAAAGATATTAATTTAGGCTACATAAAACAGAAGATAAAATTAAAAAATATTACAACTTGTAAAAGTTACAGCTGTTTGAGTGAGGTGAAAAAGGGTCAAGTCGTCAGGGAACACATGCACCCCATATCTCGGTTAATTTTGAACTTTTTGAAAAAAATTCTTCACAATTTGTCTTAAAATAGCCTAAATCACAAAAAAACATCAAAAACTATATATATTTTTATGATTCTTATTTTTTTCTAAGAAAAATCAGTTTTTAGGCAAATATAGATCGACTCACTAAAATTGCCATAACTTTTTTTTGAACAGGCGAGGTTTCAAAAGTTTACATATTTTTAGAAACTAGAAATCAGGAGCTATATGCTAATAGTTATCCCTTGTAAAATCCTGACCATTTTAGGTAGTTGCGGCATGTCCAAAGACATTTTTCCTATGATTTTCATGCTTTTCCTACCACACCGGTACCAAAACTACAAAGTTATAGACTTTGTCGTACCTCAAAATAAAGCACTTGTATAGCAATACTAGGAACTGAAAACCATTTTTTGATATCTTTTATCATTGAAGAGATTTTCTAGTTCAAATATAGCATGAAAAAATTCAAATTTTCACCCCTTTTCAACTTCAAACAGCCCTAGAATCGCGGAAGTAGCACCAAATGACCTGAAATTTGCCATGTAAGTCTATTTTTATGTCCTCTACAAGAAAAAATTACTTTGGAATGGTTATTTGAAACATTACAAAAAACCAAGTTAATGTCCGATTTTTTTTCATTTTGCCCCATAGTGTATACAGCATGCAAATGATATTAACGCTTCTCTTATAATATCAAGTACGCATGTACAAGTGCATGAAGAAAAGAGTAATACAATCCGGGCATTGAAGTCTTTTGTTCAGTTCATTTTTCATTTCGTCTTTTCAACATCTGCATAATAAAATAATTAAATGACTGCACACACAAAAAAAGAGCACTAAAGCCACCTTAAAATGTCAACTGAACCGGGACTTGAGCTAAGTAGCAGAAAAAATATGAACAGCAACAAAAAAAAAATTTCTCCATCATTACTGCTGCTGCTGCTGTTGCTTGCTTTCCATAAAACTTTTTTTCCTTGCTTTGCTTTGCATTTCTGATTAAAAAACTCTCGCGTTTGTATATTTGCATGATACATGCGTTTTGCCGGTTTATTTAAATTGCATTAAAAAAATGAATATATATGGGCTTATCATGTACTGAATATTTTAATTGCATGGCTGGCCAAAACAAGTCTTTTTTCGCCTCTATTTGCCTTCTTTTCTCACTCGCTTACTCGTTTGCTCCAATGCACAGATATCATATGGAAATTGAATCAAAAATATATTCATTTTTGCCTTCATAATATATATTAATATGTTTTTTTTGTAGCTGCATGCTTAAATCTTTTTTCTTCCTTTCTTCTCTCTCATTTATGCGTTGATAGCATTAGTGATTATAATCGCCTAAAAGAGCGCAATTTCTATTGAGCCGTAACTCATGCGCAACACACACAAAATGTATGCATGTTACTCGAGGAGGTTTTTTTTTCTTTATTTAAATTAAATTGAAGTTTTGCTGATATTTTATTTTTTTTATTTTTCCTTCGATTTATCTTGAATCGGCATTTATGCAAAAATGACTCGACTCTTAAGAGTCGCATAATATTATATTGTTGCAATTTTTACAAAGTCTGTATATATGAGAAATATATGAAATTAGTTCAGATGGATTTAAGCAAGGCATATTGCAAATTCTTAGATATCACATTTATGTAACTTTTTTTTATTTCTAGCGCAAAGCATAAAGGTTTCAAGTAGAAGTTCCGATGTTTTCTACTTTGCCTTGATCTAAGATAAATTCATATTGGATTAGCTTTTATGTTCATGTATGTAGCACTCGACTAAATGCCGGTTGTTCATCTCCATTGAATGTATCTATCTTTGGATATGCTTTGGCAAGATATTTGCTATGAAACAATAATTTTTGCTAACAAATTTTTGACATAATTGGGTGTGGACATATCTGTGACAAAAATTTAAGTCATATTCTAGGAAATTTGAAGCCAGTAATCGACTGTGCATTTAAAGTATTATTTATTTTAATGCCTACGACAAACGTGTGCATTAAACCGTTTTGATATTTATTACAACGTTTAGTCTACATCGTGTAATACTCTCTGTAATACTGCAACGCTTGTTCGCTTTAGTTAGTATGTTTATCATTTTTTTAAATTCCAGTTGTTGCTTGACTCATATTATGATGATTGTTTTGATCGCAATACTTTGCATTAAAATTTCTATGAATTGGTCACATCCATAAGTTATAATGAGGAAGAGAAAAGCTCGTTTTCATGAAAGTGTGTTCTTTTTTTGGGAATTTATGGAACCAAAGGTAATAAAAATATCAAAAAGTTGAAGATTCACACGAAAGTTGGCATAAAAAGACAAAAGTCATAAAGATAAGGAACTGCTTTTTCAAGCAAAAATATAAAATAGCAGCAAAGAAAAATAGAAACAACATGTAATGCTAGTATGAGCATTTTATGTGAGCGATGTAGACTACAAGGCATTTAATAAAGGCTTTTCTGTGATATTTTTTTTTGCTCGTTTCAAAGGAGTGTCATTATAATAAGATTTATATATCTAATGTGTGTATATAGTAAAGGCAAGGTAAATGTTTTGTGCAAAAAATCTATATAACATAACATAGAAACGCGTTAACTATCTATGTAATCTTAAACTGGTTTTTTTGCTTTAATTTATGTGACGTAATTTTCGTAGATACACTTACGTTACATTATTTTATTTTGCCTCATAAAAAATCTATCTATAGGTAATTTTTGTGTCTGAATCGATTCATTTTTTAATATATATTTATGTTACTATTCATCACAGACTCGTCTGTGTATTTATGTCAATGTATGACGAGACAGAATGCTGAGAGGATGCTGTGCATGAAATTACTAGAAATAATAGAAACAGTACTCATGACAGTTAATATAACGAGACTTCTACAGTGCCTCAATTCATTTTATAAATCTATATTCATAAAAATCCTGTAGTTTTAATTAAAATAATCTACGATAAAACTAGCCAGCTAGAAGACAGTGGGAATGTTTCGTTCTACGCATTCATCGTGCAAAAAGTACTATTTAGCATTTTTCGTTGAATTTAATCATCGATGACTTATATTTGTTCCATTTATGGGCCTTTATTGCATATAAATATATTAACATGCGACATGTTTTCGAGAACTACAATGTTTAATAATAAGAACTATTAGTCACTAGTAATTAATAGGTTTACGTGTTCATATTGCTTATGTATCACACACATTTTTTAATGCGCGTGTGCTCGAGCAATGAAAATACGTTTCAAGTGATACTTTTTCAATAAAGCCTTTTTTCTGCACTCTCGGTATCGCTTTATTTCTATAAATTGAAATATAGGCTTTAATATAAATGCTTTAAATGAACTCAATGCCTGTGCAATTGATGCAGTTATGATAAATGACAAAACTTCTGTCTAGTTTTACCTCGTCTCTTCGCAATATATTATATTATTGCAATTTCTACCTCGTTGTGCATGCTTGTTGAAGCATGTAAGCAACTAAGGAGCCCTAAATATTTTTTTTCTTCTTTTCTTTCGGCTTTTTCATTCCGAATAAGTGAATATGAATGTGCTCAGCTAGACACGGCAATGCCATGCCTATATTGTTATTTCTTCTCTCACTCTATCACTTTATATTTTTTTTCCTTCTTCTTTTTCTCTTTTTCTTTCATCTAACCAGCATAAAGTGCAACAAACAATGAATGGAATCTGCATGCAATTCTTGAAATTTTCCAGCAGAAAATAACAAAAAACTTGTTGTGAAGAAATTTTTCTTTACGGGGATCGCAATGGCACAATGTAGGAAAGAATTTCTCTCTATGACCATTACAAAATTTATTTAATTTCAATCTCACGATGAATGATGAATTTATAAGTGGAAACGTACATGTGAGTACTGCTGTGATACGTTTCAGTTTCATATTGTCACTTCCTTTTTATGCGTGTACTTTTTACATACTTTGCTGATTGGTTTCTATGTCAAGATCAATGTGTGTTAACTTTGAAGACTTTTGAGATTTGATAGCTATGAACTTACTGACATCCAGCATTTTATTTCGGAGTATAATCAAATCTTGGGTATTGAGTGATATGAAGGAGAGTCTACCAAGTGTTAATATCCTATAGAGTCTTTCGAGTGTTAGATCAACAACCAGTAAGGCTTCTTCATGTTTGATTTTCAATCATTAATATTTACAGCAAATTAACCAACCCTGATTGATGTTGTATAATACATTGTATCAATATGTATAACTTATGCTGCATAAAAAAATACTTGTCCTGCAGGAAGTAAGTAGTCAACTCAATTATATCGAGTAAACATACTAATTATGCATGCTAAAATGTGGAACTAAAAAAATCATTTACTTCTGTTACTTCTCTACATGGACAAAAGCACGCGGTCAAAAATTCGACAAATGATTTATATTAAGTTTCATTTATCTTTATACTTCTGTCACACAATGAATAGATTAAGTGATTTAAAGCCATAATTAGCATATGCTAAACAAAATATAATAAATTTTTGTTAGTCTTAAGCCAATTGAGTTTTAAAAAAAGTCTTAACAAGAAGTCATTAGAATTACTTTAACTCTATTTCCTCGAATTTTAATGTGCTAAATTACTAATCAAGTTCTTTGACTTATTCATTCAGTTTTGTCTATTAACACAATTTCAATCGCTATTTTGTGTTAGTTTTTGGACAGTTTTTCTTTCTCAGGCAATTCAAATTCGTTCTAGAGAGAAGTTCCCGAAAAGAAATTAAATGAGACCAATGTTCTTAATTGAGGTATTTGAACCTGAATTAGAAAACACTGTAAAACATTGACCAAGGTAAATTTTCACATATACAGCCATGATTCATTGTATTCTGAAAATTTTAAATCACCATGTGTGACAGTGCATATAAATCTTCGGTGCTTCTTCTTAGTATGATAATTAGCTTTCAACATCAATCTTTTATAGTATCTTTTATATTGGAAACGAATCAATTAGCTTTTTGACAAGAAGTTGCTGCTTTAATGACGAGTGGGCATATATATACTGTTTGTTCTATGGATAAATAATTAAAGTTTTAGATAAATTCATAGCTTTTGTACTTGTACGTTAATACAAAAATGTGAAGTGCCTTATTGACTTTAAGTGCCTCATATATCAATCCTAGAGACTGATTGATTTAAAATCAATGAAACATTGCACACTTAAGGCGCTAAAATAATAGTTTTTAAAATGCTACTTAACACTTTCTGATCATTATAAAATGGTCACTTGCTATCTTGTTTTGAGTAAGTTTGTAAAATACGAAAGTGCTTAATGATTGAAGGATAAACTTATGGTTTCCTGTATAAAGAGTAACATCTCTCACGATAAGTTTGTTTTCGACTAATTAATAATCCTTTAAATCTTAATTTACTTTTTGCTAAGCTGTAGGAATCGTTTCACACATTATTCACAATGACCTTAATAGGCTACTCAAATAATCTTTAGATGAATGAATGTTTTTGCTATTTTTTTTTTATCAAAATCAAACCTTGAAGAAACTGCAAGCATTTAAATCTGAAGATTCGTTCTTCACTTCGGAAATTTGTATATGTGATTCCCCAATGACGTGTATTAATGTTGTTTTTTAAGCGAATACGGATGAAATTTCTATTACGATGAATTTGGATTTTAAAGTGGTAATATTGCCATGAAGTTAACATTAACAGAAGATAAGTATATTTTTGGTCATTACTTCAAACATGTTGTCATATCACTTGTCGCATGCATGATCATGTGAGAAGAAATCTACAGTTCAGAGTAGGTTATTGATAGGCTCGGTTTTTTTACAAAAATTTCCGTTAATTTTCAAATTTTCTTTTATGTCCAGGATTTTAACCCAAAAAAATCTGGACACCCTCGTTATTAATGACATTAATAACTATGACACACCCAAGATTGCTGGTTCGACATAAACTTCCAGATACTAAAGCACTAGACCCATAGAAAAAGTCAGTTCGTAGAGACAAAATGTTTAGCACTTGGTATTAAAAATTGACAGACAATAGAGCCTGATTTTGACAACAACTTAGCGAGGTCTTGGATTGCACGGGCAAAGAAGTAAGTAAGGAAAGCACCAGACAACATCAGCTCACAAGTTAATATTGCTCATAAGAACAAGCATTTCTATTATCCCATAAGCCATGAGAATTTTTAAACATTTATAAAATGATGAGGACAAAGCTTGCAAATGAGGAAAATAAATTCTAATTTACATAAAAATCTCCTTAGAGTATCGATTTTATCATGTCTATATTCTTCCATGTCTCTCTTCTGTTTTTAAATAAAATAATAAAATAATCAACTTTCTTAAGCCTGATGATGTTGATAATTCAATAAAAATAAATTTTTACAACATGATTACAGCCAACCAGCCAGTCAGTAAGCCAACCAGCCGGGTAGTGTAATCTCGAATGTTTCCAATTTTAATTATTTGTCTTCTCACATCTGCAGCTATTGTACACGTATCGTCTAATAATGAAATATTTTCTCAAAAGATGAAATTGCATGAGTCATAAATATTTTTATGGTATTCTACCTCTTTATGCTTCTTATCAATTAATATTATTCTCTCCTCTCAATTATAAAGAAGGTAAAAGACGAAAGACGAAAAGACAATTAGACATTGAATAGCCAATATCAATATTTATAGTTAAGATGCGAGTCGTCGTTCAAGTAACCTAGAAAAACTACAACCGGTATTATAAAGTCAAAGCAATTCAATACGGCTGAAGCAAATAAAAATTGTTTAATACATTTTTTATACTGTATATAATGGTGCTTTTACTATTAAAAGAGATTTACTGGTTTGCGGCATTTGATACCAGAAAATTTCCTATTATTCAATTATTAGACGGTACAAGTTGTTGCTGCAAATGAATGAAAAGAGATGAAATGAGAGAGGAGAAAAAAAAATATGAAACTTCTTGGACATTAATTCACATACATGCTTATGTTTTGATTTAAACATTCATGGTGCATTAAGCGATTTAAAATGCTTAGTTTTAATTCGCCAAGATCTCACCTTAATTATCGATTTCGATTTGAAGATGGAATGAGAAGAAATCACATAAATTTGATACAACTCTATGCGTTACTCTCTCATTCCTTCTTCATCTTCATTCATAATACTATTTTTTTATTCATTATTACTTGTCTAATAAATCTTTCTTAGCATTTGTCTGTGTCCATTTAAAAAAATATTCACATCAATCCCAATGTCTTTGAGAAAGGAAAAACTCATCTGCAATTTTTTTTGCTTCATTATTCGCATGTACAGTATAGCGGGTAAGTGAATGAAAGTTTCAATTACCACAAATTCCATACGAAAAGATATGGAAGGTCAGTAATTCAGTCATTTATCGCTAATTTTCGTATGCAAATTTCTTCCTTAATATCAGTAATGATCTACTAATTAAATCATTTTTATTACTGTTTTATAGGAACAGCCACCTATCAATTATCATAACTTAATAGAAAGTTTTCATTCAAAACGTAAACATTTTTTAATAACTGTCAAGTTTTTTATGGTTCTTGTTTAATTTCAAGCTGTATCAAGTTGATAACAGTTCGTAAATTAAAATTATTACCAGATCGTTCAAACTGAGGTATTTGGGGATTTCCCAACGAACCACTTGTAGATCAGTTTTAAAGCAAATACTTGATTATATTCGGTTTCTTAAATATCCATGCTAGAATAATATTCGTTAAGTGAGGTTGCGTAGAACAGTGATTCTCAAACTTTGTACCACGATACGCTAGAAATGAGTTCCTGAATTTTAAAGCTACTCTAAAGGAGTCGTCCACAAATGATGGGACTTTAAGACTACTCTGTCCCAAAATTTTACTAGGGATTTTAAAAAATACTAGCAAATTCATGAAAATTTTCCGTCTATGTGAATCCCCAAATCATCTTCCCCTGGCTACGTCAAAGCTTTCTTGACTTAGGTGTTATGTGTGCTGCTGAACCTCAGAAGAGCTAGTTATTGTTTCACAAGCTAGAAAAGTTTGAGAAAATCTGACAAAGCTAGATGGTAAAAAAAATTCAATCTATTCGTTCAAGTGTTGACTTAAACAATTTTTGGTAAAACAAAATATTAAGCATGAAGAGAGTGAAACGCATATGAGAACGGACACAGAAAATAATTAAGTTCATTTGTGTTAACGAAAACAATTGTATCAGACGAAGCAAAGAGAATGAAATTTCATTACGTTATGATCCCCCGCTGATAATCTTTTGTATATGTATTTTTTTATTAATATAATTCCATCTTACTCTCTCATCGTCAAAATAAAAAAAAATATAAAACTTTCCAAATCTCGGATTTTCTCAAAAGTAAAGAAATTGTTACTGCTAAATTAAATTTTTTTGTAATTCGAAGTCAAATATTTAATGTTAAGACATGCGTGCTTGACATATTCTATATGATATACGTAGGCATGCCTTTTCTTAATACTTTTCCCATGTCTCATGAAACATCCAAAAGATATTTCGATATTTCGTGAATGCGGGAGCAAAGCCACCAAAATAAGGTAAAATGCACATCATTTTTGATCATATTATGTACTGTTCAATTCTTTAGGGCGGCATAATCATTATTAATAAAAATAATAAAAGTAAATTTTTTACAGCATAAAATGAGAGAGGTCGGTTCCAAAAATTCATTTTTTCTTGTGTTCTTGCTTCTTATTTTCCTGCGTTTTTCAGCACAATTTAAGTAATTTACGAAATATTTTCAAAAGCATAGGATAAATAATGAAGGAATTAACTTTTACAAGCATAAATTCTTTATATGCGAAATTAATTTAATTTAATTTATTGAAATGTTTCTTTATAACTGTTTGCTGCCGAAATTACATTTAAAGAGCTTAATTTATTAACGAAATGATGCAAGAAGAAATTTAAAGGAAGGAAAACAGAGAGAAAGAGAGATGGAAAATTGCCATCGTCATTTCTGTGTGTGTCTCCTTCCTTTTCGTTCATATTTAGGAAGTAGGGATTTCAATACCGGTCCAAAATTTCAATCCCGGGATTACGGTATTGAAAATTCTTGATCCCGGGATCCCGGGATCAATACCGGGATTGGTATCGAGTCAAAAAAGATATCAAAATGTGCTTAAAAAGGTTAAAACTAATTAAAATTTTAGTTTTTTTGGTTCTTTTATATTGAAAAGAGTTTTTATACTTGATTAATGAATTAAAATTTTAATCTCAATAATTTTAAACTCTTTCTTCACCTTTCGTTTTCAAATTTAGTTTTAGAAGAATTTAGAAGAATTTAAAACAACTCTTTTTAAAACAAAATGTTTTAAATTTAAATTTTGTGATGGAACTTTTATGTTGAATTTAATATCTTTCTCGAGCTTTTTCTAATGTTATAGTTTGAATATAAACTTATAAAATTTTACCCTTCATTTTACTCTTTTAATTTCAAATATTAAGAAAAATTCATCTTTAAAATTACTGATTCGATATTAATAATTAAAGCTAAACTTCAGTTTAAATTTATTGAATAAAAAATGAAAAAAAAAATGAAGTTTACAAAATTTTGCAATTAAGATTAACCCCAAGTCCTCTGGACTAAAGTATAATACTTATTTTTGTACTAAAATTTGAATTTAGTACTACTTATTTGTGAACAAAAGCCGTTACAAAATCATACCCTTTAGAAAAATACAGAATAAATAGAAATATTGGATTTTTGTTGCTATTTTTCCTTACTTTGTCACAAAGTAAAATAAAATTATGAATTGAATTATCTAAATTCTTCAGTATTAATTAAAAAGAACCATAAAATTGATGAGAATAAGGGAAACTAATTTTTGCTTATAATATGACTTTGGATTAGCTATTAAAAATTCAATATTTAACTAACCATTCTAAATATTTGACAAAAAAAGACGAAAAACTTTCAAAATATTATTATTTTATACTAAAATATTAAAAAAATTTTAAAATATCTACAGAAATTCACAATACCGTAATCCCGGGATTGAAGCTTTTCTAATCCCGGGATTACGGTATTGAAAAATTGGTCCGGATCCCGGGATCCCGGTTTTCGGTATCCCGGGATTGAAATCCCTATTAGGAAGTCATATCGAAAAATCCACCTGTAGGCCATCAGTGAATATTTTCAATCTTGTATTGATTTCAATCTCAATTCAGCAGTGTCTGTCGCAAGTTTAAAGTAATGAATAACTCACTATTAAGATAAAATCCTTCTGATAATTCAGCCAACGTAAGAAAATTGATTTCTTCCTCTTTTGGGTTTTTATGAAAGATTAAGTAAAGTGATGTCGGTATATGTAAGGCTAGCATAAAAGACGCATTTTTATATCGTTTTTGCCTTCACTAAGTAATTTTAATAATAACAGTATCGTAAAGTGTAGGACACAATTTTCCAGAGGAAGGGAATTTAAATAATAACAGCCTTGATATTGCATTATACTTTTCGTTGAAGCAGTAAAAATTTATATTAATAATAATCATCATCACCATTAAATAATAGGTCTACACTTATGGGATTATATACCTATAAAAATCATGTTCGTATTTTGCTTAAAACATGATAACAATTTTTAGTAAAGACCTGCTTGAAAATTCCCCACTTATTACAGCAATGATGATCAATGCGAAAAGTGGCATAAAAAGTCACGTAAATATGCAAAATTTAATTAATTTACATAAGTGGTCTTTTGAAAAAGTTGCAGGATCTTCCTCAAAAGTAGAGTATTTGTGTCCTAAAGGCAATTCTGACATTTTGAGTTTACATTTTTTAAGAAATATGATGATGATATTCAATTACCTCCACGACGATGAGCAGCAGGTTTTGATGTCATCTTTTTGACAATTTTTGATCAATTTATGTGAATTTTTTAAGACTGACTCTAAATTTTTCTTTTGACATTTAACAAGCATAAAGCGAATTTATTGATAAAATAATACCCGAGAAATAAGTCATAAGCATGCTCATTTGTTAGACGCTATAATACTTTTAGCTCAAATGCTAGAATTAAAAAAATGTTTATCGAAATACATCATAAAATCTGAGCAAGCATGACGAGGAATTTTGTCCGGAGATTTCCTTATTATTCCAATAAGTACCAGCCAATAATTTAATTATAGTGAACAAGTTTCTGCAAATTTTTGGTTAATGTCAGTTTAAATGTTTTTATGGCAAGGAATTACACGAAATAGCATGTTCTCGTATCTCGACACAAATCAATTTCTTGCAAATTTTCACTGATAACGAATTATTCGATAATCACTTACAGCCTTAAGAATAGGTCTTGTAAAAAGCATAATAAACGGTGTAGAATGGCAGACACAATAATGAAGAAATTTTGTACTAATAATTACCGACAAAATAGTGATAATTCCAGACTGTATCGCAAGAAAGAGTGCATGGAGATAATAAAAAGAGAAAAGTCGATTAAATCGTTTTAAGTCACACATTCATACACAACGCAACTTGTTGTTTATTTCGCCCATTTCCTTTTAACAAGTTATGAATGCTTAATGAGTTTGGTCAACTGGTCAACTAGGACATTTTAATCGTTACGTAATGATCAAAGATTTATCTTTGTAAGTGAGCACATGATCTCATTTAAAGAAACTGCCAGTTATTCAATAAACAATAAATATTATCATAATCGCTCTTGATCAGCTAACTATATGTATTCATGTAGTTTTAATGAATTTTTATGCCGAAATACAGAAGGCATAAGAGAAGAAATTTATTTAATATTAAGAAGTCTTTAAAAATGAGAAAAGATGCAGGGATTGGACAAAAGAATCGGGAATTTACACATTGAACTTTGTTTGAGATAGTCAAGTGGGATTGTGAGATTAAATTGTGGATTTTATGGACTCTACATATCCGATAAATTAAATATGAATTTAATGACAGAAAAAAATGTCATTTTTGTCACTCGATTCGAAATTGACGAAGCTCAATAAAAAATTCCTCAAAAGTTATGGGAAAAAAATCATGAGGAAGGGAAAAGATGTTGTAGCAATCGAGACCATGCGTTGGCCTCTTATACTTTTTTAATTAACAAAATTTATCACGCCGCAATTAAGGCGTTCCACAAAAAAAAATGTTGAGTGGCATAAGTTGGATTTTTTATTATTATTATTTTGGGTATATAAATTGCACAAACACACTTACTTGATCGAAACCCTGTAGTGGCTGCTGATCATTATTACTATTGCTATTAACATTATTGCCGCTCTGAGCGCCTTGATTGCTTTCTTGCTCTTGTTCCGGAGGTGCTGTTACAAAATCAAAAAAATCTGTTTTAGACAAATCTTCAGGTCGAAATGATTCACTAATGTCCATGCTTGTTGCTGATGTCATTTCATCCGATCCGTTATTGAATATAGGTAGCATATATAAAAGTCCAAAATATATATTTTTTCACAGTTCTTGTGTGTTGTAGTTTTACTGTCTTCTCTCTCCTCGTTCTTTCTATCTTTTTGCGTCAACCCAAATGTCGATGAACGAATGATATTATTTCTTTTATATTTATATAAACTATACTGGTATTTTTTTGCTTATTTGTTTTACGCGTTTTGTTATGTCTTTTTGCTGTTTTTATATTATATTAATACATATTATATTTTCGGCTTTTTTATGGATTAGTCTGATGATTTGTTTTGCTACGTGGTTCGTTGTTATTACAGCTTCTACTCGCCTTACTTTTTCATAGATGATAATGACGTTGACTTTTTCTTAAGTCGTTTTCTCAGAAATCTTTTAGACATCATTCGGTAGACATAAAGTAGCTCATCTGTACAAAAAAAAATAAAAATCAAATTGAAAAAAATTAAATTAGCAAAAAAAAATATTTTATTATGTTAGAAAAATATTTTTATTGCGGCTACTGAGCAGTGATTGAACCCTTGCGAAAAATTGCATGTCAAACTTTAGTTCCATATTTTTCACAACAATGCTGTGAGTTGTGCTTCGAAAATATTAAATGACTTTTCTCATTCAGATTCAAGTGAGATCCCAATCACTACATTCACATCTGTAATCATCACAGGAAGACTTTAGACTGATTTTTTAAGTATATTTGATTGGAGCAAATTTGGACATCTTTCGAGTATGATTGTCAAGCAACCACCGCTTGAATCTAAGTTTACTGTCAGCTATCTAGACAATATTTGATTAGTGGCGATTGGGCACTAAACCGTTGAGGAACTTTTAGTTCATTTCAGTAAAATTGTCGAAATATGACCGAAGCTTTAACAAGGGTTAGGTGGAATTACCCATTACAATTGAATTTCTTTTTTTAATTCAAGCGCTTTTGTGAAATAAAAAAAACTTTATTCAGTCGAATGCCTAGGCATTCCACATGAGAAATTTGTAATGGAAAATTGATCGTGAGACATAGATATGAACAAGAATGTATGATCGAAGGCTTTAAGCTTGAGCTTGCTAGTATGCTAGCCACTTAGATACATTGGAAAAGAAGAAGTAGAATTGTCAAGTCGTTTATGTATTTTTATTGAGATTATAAACTTCTAAATTTATTTTATCGAAGTCACCAGCCATGAGAGGTCTGAAACATACTAAAATAGAATATTGATGGATTTATATACGCAATTGAATTGACATATGAGATCTTCGTAATTATTTTTTTCAATCTGTCTATTTTTTCTTATTCTTACGTTGAGCATATAGGCACATTACATTATGGATGTATAGTGAGTAACATGTTTCTCCTCCACTACCTTTGATTGCTTTTTTGCTCAAAGCTATTTACTATGATTTTAACGAGTCGAAAATTGACGTTTTTGCTGCTTACATCTCTCACAATACTCATCATATTTTCTTCCCATTGCAGTCTAAATGAGACGGGTGTAAGGTACAAAAATGGTAAAATATGTTTTTGATGATTAATTGCTCGACAGATATAAAATATATAATTCTTCATTAATGCTTGCTCATAATGCTTCAATACGTGTTTGCCCTATTAACTAACTATAAATTTCTCATTTACGTGGATACCGAAAAAAAAACAAAATAAAAACACAAAATTGACTTCTTTTAAACAGCTTATGAACGTACTAAAATATTTTCCATACATCTTCTTATGAATTTATTTTTATTTTGTGAGAAAAAGTCTCGAGCTGAAGATTCATGCAGTTTTAATCTTGTATATACATACGGATAATTACGATTCCACAGGAATTTCTTTCGCTCATTTTTCAAATTAATACGACTACTAAAAAAAGCAAAAGCATTTAATTGCCTCATAAAAAGCTCCTTCGTATTATTACGAAAAAAAAAATTATACGAAGAAAAATTTTTTGGATAAAAATTAAAAGTTATAAAAAAGTGGAAGCATCAATGAAATGTTGCAGTTGCGGTGAGAATAAAAACAAGGCAAGAGAGAAATTGCATTTTATTATTCCATCTCAGGGGTTAAGCATTACATGAAATACAGATCGTTAGTTCTGACAGAAATGTGGTGTTCAATTTTGCTTAGTGTGAAACTTTTCCTCCTTCAATTTTTTACTGGATTCGTGAAAAAATGTGTTTTTATTGTTATTTATGGAAGCTAAGACAGAGACAGTTTCTTGTGTATATACATCCTTAACCAAAGCGGTGCAACAAATTGATTTTGAGCTACACCAACCAGGAACATTTTATATATAAAATTCCAATCCATGTTCCGTTACTGAACTATATTGAATTGCATGAGTCTCAAACTCATTGTCCGTATGCCGGCTGCTCAGCTGATTAAAAATATTATTTGACCGTTAATTGTTTAAACTCAATATTTCAAATATTTTTTAACCGTTATTTTTGAAATGTTTTTGGTCGTTAATTTTAATTTTTCGGTGGTTATTTTGTGCACAAAAAATGCACTTTCATAAGCCATCGATGAACACGTCTATATTATTTTACATTGGTACTTCTCAGGAAAAAAAAACTTTATTAATTTCAAAATTCCGATGAGCAGTTTCAAACCAAATCCCTGTTATTTAGCATTGTCAGAAATTTGTGACCTCTCCCTCAAAATCTTTCTCTTTTCCCTCATATATCTCCATTTCATTCGCTGCTGTCACTACTTACTAAAATCATTTTAAAATTCAACAGTAATTGTTTTCTCTCTTCTCGTGATTGCATACATTGTTTGTGGACAGCTTTTTATATATAATAAGTTTATATTTTGAAAAATAAAAATTACAAATAGTTAATAGTCTACATACGTCTTGACTTGTTATTTATTACAGAGAAATTTTTCTCTGACATCGAATTGAGTAAAGGAATGAAGTGAAAAAATTATTTTTGTAGCTGTGATTTTCAATCAAACTTACTAGGAATTTATGTTTAATTCAAAAAATTAATATATACGCGTGGAGCTTTTAATTAGATAAATGAAATTCATTTTGATTAAGATGGAGGAAAAAAAATTACTTACAACAAAGTCTCAATTCTAGCATGTAAAAACTTAATTATGATTCCAGACAGTAACGAATTAATTACATTTTCTTCTCCCTCATCAAGAAAGAGTATTAATTGAAACTTGTTCATCTCGACTAGTTCATAATTTGTCTAAAATGTTCAAAAATATCTTTTTATTCATTGCCTCAATCAATAAGACGTGAATCAGAAGCACCATAAATGGGAGAAAATTATTTTGATAATTTTATAATTTGAAGCGCATTTTTTTGTTTGCTTAAAATATTCTGGCACTTGAGGTATGCAGGTTTTTGGTCAAACACATTCAAAACTGCTAAAAATATTTCAAGGTCAATTCTTGAATAAAAAGGTCACTCGAATTAATCATTTTCTATAGACTCTTAAACTTTAAGATCATTCAAATGTAAGAAGTTGCAAATCAATTTAGGATATGAAAAGATTAGAAATCTGCAAAAATGAGAAATTTTGAGAACCATACAATAGACTTATCAAAGCATAATTAAAAATATCTCACACAACATGTCAAAGTGAAGGAATACGCACGAATTCTCGAAGAAAATGTGCTACATGAAATGTTAAACTGCTTGATAGATGCGGTACGTTGATAGATTGACATTTGATGCGAGATGCTGCTGTTTGATACACACTGAACATAGAAAGAAGTTGAAGAAAAAATAAATTGAGCTTAGACGTTTCATGTGGTTTACTTGCGTGCTACATATGCTACATATATATACAGTACAGTAAGGCACAACTAAATGGTTCGATAAAAAAATATTTAATTATCTTCTTAACCAATTTTTTTCTGCTTTACTGATCTCTAATTGATTGTTGAAAATACACAATGAATGGCAATCGAATCAAATTTGACTTCGGCATTATAAAAGAGAAGCTCCTTTAATATGCATTCAACTAGCATGGGCATGTTTTTTTTGCTTCGAGAGTGATTAAGAAAAGAAAATATAATTTAAGAAAAGAAAAACTATTAGAAAACCTTGGGAGGCCATCATCTCATCTGAAAGGAGATGGAGAAAGACATACACACAGCACCATCTTATAAGAAACATCTTAAGGGCATCACGTTGCGCTAGATCACGAATAATAACATGTTTTTATGCTCACAAAAAAATCATTAACATGTTTTATGTACTTTTTTCTCTCTTGAAATTCAAATGTTTAAATAGTCGAGTTATCTTTTCTTCTTATTGTTTGGTTAGTTGATGCTACTGCCTTTATTTGCATTCATTATAACCATCTTCGTTGAATCATTAGATTCAGTCAATATTTGTGCATCATAGATTAATTTTTTTAGCTTTTTAACCTAGTACCCTGCCTAGTACTAATCTAATTTTGGGGGAATGAAACGGAGAAAGAATTTGGGACCGTTTACTTATTACGTAACGTAAAAAAACGACTTTTCAGTCCCCCCTCCCCTTTTTGTCACAAAATTTCCATGAAGAAAAACTTCCTTTGTTTGAATTGTCACAAAATCTCAGACCCACCTACCCCCTAAAATATATGAACGGCCCCTTAGTGCGAGCATTTTTTGTTCTTCTTTCAACTCAAATTATAAATTCACAAGTTAATATAATTATTTTGATAAAAGTCACTTACAGAATGACATATAAACAAAGGGTTCTTTCACAAATGACGTTCAATGTTTAGGGGAGATTAAGGTATGGAAACATTATTGATTTACGAACATTACAAGTTAATTATATAGTATAATTAACATAGTTAATTTACAGAATGATTTTAATACAAATTATATTCGTCACTTAAAATTCACAATTTTGGTGAATCAAAAAATATGATTATGCATTAATAAATTATAAAATTATTATTTTTTCAAAGAAATTCGCTTTTACTTCACAACAACATTTCAAAATTGGATTAAATTTCAATATATTTTGTGAAATAAAATTTTGCCACTCCTTTTACATAGTGACAACTAGCGTAATGTTCTTTCTTACGGCATTAAATAATTTTGCAACCCTTTTATTTACATTAAGATAAATAATTCTCCTCAAATGCACGATTCAAAAAATTCACGGATTCTTTCTTCACACTCTTCCCTTTGCCTGCAACATAAATATGTTGATTTTCAAACGAACAAGCCTCCTGTCACCAGTAGCATAACAACAAACATGCCAGAAGCTTTTAATGTAAATCAGTTGAGAAAAATTTGCTAAAAAAAATCAGTGTTCATTCCTTTTGACAAAGAAGTCGTTAAATTGAATATGCAGCATGATTCTTGATTAATTTACTATCTATAAAAAAATTCTGCATCGCGTTGGCACTATAATCTCGCATTATTGCAAAAGAATTATAATAAAAAATATTTTTCACACGATAATCATAGTAAGGAGAAGTGAAAAAAAATAACTCCAACACTTATTGTTATTCATAACAAATTCTCTGTAAAGAAGTTAACGCTTTTATTGTCATTTGTTGTGTTATGCAAATTATGTATGATTGTTTTTTATTTTTCATTCACTTTTGCCGTTTTACTGTAGAAAACAAAAATAATTTCATAATTCTCAATTTTTTCTTCTTTTCTTTATTTTACCTACGACTTCAGCCCCGTAAGCAAGAATAAGCATAAAACGATAAATGAATTTTTATGCAAAAATGAAACATTTGAGCATTATAATGCGACATTTATTGAATGGATTTTTAGATGCACAAAATTGCACAATTTTTCGTTTTACTTTATGTCTCATGACTTTTTAGCTGTCTTCTTAGAAAAGTAAAATACAAAAGTATGTATTGCGAAATTGCTAATTCTAAGCAAATGCGATGACGACAATGAAAATATAAAAAAATCAATGCGCCGATCCCTAAGCATAAATCGACCATTATTATAAATTCAAAATGTCTTATAAAATAAATTCAGTATAATCATTTTAAAAGCTGATAAATAAATTCCTTGATTTTGCTGAATATTTTGTACTTCTTGGGTTCATCCACTTTCAATGTCATGCATTTGAGGGGAAGTCTGGATTTGTATAAGTAGTGATTTATGATTTCATGGTATATGATTTTGAGAATTTTAGGATTAGCGACAATCCTTATGAACTATTTAAAATTTAGGTATGCACCTTAATAAGCAACTAGGAAATAGATAATCAAAATTAAGGATCATCAATCTTTTGTGATATTGACAATTTTAGAGCCATTTGTTGCATTTGAGCACGATATTTTTGTAACTTCATTAAACTTTTTGTCGTTTTATGAAAAATGAAAAGAACTGACATCCACTAATACAGTCATTAATAAATTTCACGTGCTTTTAAAGGAAGTAAACAACTTCTATTTATAAAAATAAATTTGACCAAACAAGTGCAAGCTTTTATAACTCAATATTAAGAAAATGAGAAAAAGCCATTCCATTTGGATGTCCCCAAATGCCAAACGAATATATCACGTCAATAAAGATAAGAACAGTCAAAAGCAAGTGTTTTATCAAAAAGCTTAAAGTTTTTTATTGCAAAATTTATTTTGTCTGTCCCATATGAAATTCAAAAGACGGTCATTTACGAATTAAGGGGTCGTTATCAAATTACGTCAAGCTTTTGAGAGGGGTGAGGGGGTTTAGACAAAAAAATTATTTCTATGCAAAATTTGTGACAAAGGGGGGAGGGGACGTTGAAAAAGTCTTTTTTTAGCGTGACGTAATTGGCGAATGACCCTTACCAATGCAAAAAAAACTTTATAATTTTTTGCTTCACAGGTTTTCTATTGATTCTCCTTTTTATAATTGATTTGACTATTTCGATACTTTTTGGCATGAAACCTGTTTGTGATATTTTTTGTAACTCCAATTTTCTATGTTATTTCACTTCTTAGCTTGATATCAAGTTGAGCTTTTCTAAAAGAAATGTATTAGTGTCAATATCCCACGAATTAATTTAAATATTTGCAAAATTCTGCAACTTCGGCACTATGTTATGTCTGTATCGAATCGTTACTAATTATGAAAATATTCAATGAAATTTAAATATGCAGATTTGTTGCTGAAAATTAATTTACCATAATGATCAATAAATCCTCAATTTTTTATGGAACAAATATGTCTTTATCATCATTATAATCATCATAAACATTTAGTGTGCTGAAGTTAACTCTAATTTCATAGAGAATGACTTATTGCTGTCGTTTCTATAATACACCGAAAAAAAAGTCAGAAACAACTGTTTATGACATCGCGATATCGTATCTACTGAAAAAGATCTATCGGTGAAGAAGAAAAGAGAAATCAAAAAATGTGCTTAATAGAGTAATTTACAACCTGTTTCTGATGGAATTTATTAACCAAATTTTTTTCATCTCTTTATAGATATTTTGACTGTGTCGTTTTTGTTATTATAAATCAAAAATCCCATTTTGGTGCTCCACGACATTGAGATGTGATCTAACAAATCAAAAGATTGACATGGTGAATGAATTTATATGGGAAAGTTTATACCCGTGAACATGAGTTTAAAAATGGGCAGATTGATGAGACATATTACTGGATTCTTTGAATATGTTAATGAGTCACTCAAAATACATTAATATTAATAAAAATGGATCATCAGCATTATCGTTAGAAATATTTTTGTTTTTGCATTTTTGCATCCTTATTAACCTAATGAAGATAGTTGGCGACTTGCGGTAGTCTGTAGAAATTTTCGGTTTCATGATGATTTGCAAAAGCAAGTTTCTCGATCATCTCTTTTTTTGCGCTTGATGTATTTCTTATCGAATGTTGCGCAATCAGTCGACGACGCCAACAGGATCTTTTTTTAAACAAATTTATGGATATTGGAAATTCTGACATTCTGTTTCGCACAGGAATAAGAATTTTAGTGATGCATGAAGATACTTTAATATTTCATGTCCTTGGTTTTCCATTGATAACACTTCAGTCTTCAAGTCTGCCCCTTGTCAATAAAAGAAATCCCCCAAAAAAGTTTTTGACGAACTTCCATCACTCAAGACATCTTCCGTATGAAAGACATTTAAAATTTCATATTGACTTGTTAATTAAAGGGGGAATCACCCATTTTTCAATGACATTCACATGCTGTTGAAATCTTTTTTTTTATTTCAATAAAAAACGTTCAGATTGAAGATAATTTCTGCTTATCTTTTACTATATTAAAAGAATGTGGACCAACATCTTCATTTTTTTAAAAATTTATTGGATAAGTAAATTAATCGGCGGACTTGAGTCAATAGAAGAAAAAAAAACTTAAAAGTCATTCAGAGGTTAATTAAATTAATAGTTGAGCATTTCAATCATTTAACCTTCAGCGATATTTCTGGTTTATTGGATGACTAGAATTGGTAGGAAGATGTTTGGATTTATTACTTGAAGGCTAATGTTTTAAAAGGATTAAATCACGTGCTATTAATGATTGAATGACTTCATGATTATGAAATATTTAAAACGGTCAAGGAACTGAGGTAATCACTCTCAACTGACTGTGTGACTGGGCTGTTTAAAATGGATCAAGATTAAAACGTTAAAGTTGTTATCAAAACTTTTATGATCCCAAACATTTTTATATCAGATCAGATTTTCTCCCATGTTTGCACAACTCTATTCATAAAAAATTATTTTTATAGCTTGACAGTCTTCTATTTAAAGCTTTTAAGCAGTATATTAAGATTGATGATCCAATAAAAAATTTTGTAGATCACAAAATATTTTCATTTATTCATATTCGTAATAAATAAAAGTAAGGAGAGTCATTGCGGAGAGAGTTTTATGGAGCATATTGCTTACCAAATTTACTGGAGAATGCAGGGGCTCATCAAGAAAGCATGATCTACTTATATGAATGGACAATTTTAGTATTCTTCTATCAAGCATGACGGGAGAAGTAATAAAATGATTATTTGGGCAACTTTGGTAATGCACGGGACAAAAAAATAAGTGGAGCAAGGCGGGGACGCTCAGGATTAATCCCGAAAAATCCCTGAGCAAGGAAGCAAGATTTCTGAATAATCTCAATAAATCATAAAGGTATTTGACGAGTAGCTTAGGGATTCGTATGGATTTCTTAGGATTTTTGGGATTTTTCGGGATTAATCCTGAGTTTCCCCGCCTTGGAGTGTAGCTTATTTTAGCGGACACAAATTTAAACACGTTTATGATAGATATCATCCTCAAAGTGAATCAAAACCTTTTGGAAAAAGATGTTTAGTGCTATAAATCTTATGAAATTTATTTTATCATAAAACTTTTATAAAATCACACCACAGTGTTCAGTGAGGATAATGTATGCATTTTTATATTCTCATACCATTCTTTTATTGCACGATGACTCTATCAAGTCAATTTGTTTTATTTTAAGCTGTTTATTTGCTCCCATAAAAGAGAAGCCTGGATAATATTTATTAAGCTCTAGTTCCAATTCAAAGCGATTAATTGAATACTGATTTCCCATATTCATAGAATTTGCATGAAAAAAATATCAATTTTTATTTTGAATTTTGATTTTCACAGCAGTGAGAAATTTTATACAGTTGATGGGATCAATTATTGTGCATAAGATCACTATTAAATTTTCAAATCTGTCTTTAACAATATTTTCAAAGCACCATTGAGTTAATGATATAGATAAAATAAGAAAATTTTATTTTTTATGCAGATGTACAGTAATATATGCAAATTTTTCCCTGTTTTTTGTATTCCTATATTTCTTTTTCTAATCTCAAAATGAAAATTAATTTTATTTTCGAATCTTGTAAAATATTCTCTATTTTTGGGGGAAGTATCATGAGTTTTAGCCGTTCATCTTTATCAGGACAATAAATCGTTTGATTTGGAATGAATGCTTTTAATAAAAAAACTAGCGGTGCTGCTTTCGCAAGGCATTCAAAAATTAGTTAAGGCGCATTTATTTGAATTTTAAATTTATATTTTTCTAGTAAAATATGACTTTAAGGAGTTGCTCGGGTATTACAAACCAATTTCGTCAATAAAAATTTTGGTGGACTACTTTAGACCTCCTAAATTCTTTACTTAATATATATTGTTCCTTGTCAGCCAGTGATTCTTTGTAAACATTTTGTCCTATTGTCCTTAATTTGTTTTGCTAAAACATCCACTAACAATCTGTACTCAAAATCTTACTAATGATGATGACGATGGAAATATATAATTATGAATATTGGCAAAAAATAAATTAAAATACAGAAAATAAAAGAGATTAAAAATATTTTGGATAGGTTCGGAGCTGAACAAGAAGGAAGAAAAATGATTGTGAAAAAGAAATAGCAATGATGATGATGACGATGATGATTAAGAAGAAGATGTAAAAAATTTGAGATTATTAGAAACCGGATAAAAGTGGGTTACTTAGATTTCAGTACTTCCCGTTTTCGTATTTTTCGCGATTGTGTAGTAAAAAGTAATATAAAATGAAACTACTTGCTAACCTCTAAGAAATATTTCGAGTGAGCTCTTAAATAGATACGTACATATTAAATGTAGTCATTTGTAAAATAGAATAGCCAACTTGACAATCTTATAAGTACCTCACATTTGCAATAAAACTTCTTTGGTGACATTAATTGTTTTATCAAATTTTTCATGTCTTTCTCGCATCGTTTAATTCCTTCATTCATTTCTTTCTTTCTTTCTTGTGCTCGGCGAGCATACAAACAACACGACAGGTAAAATTGCACCGTTATACTATGAATTTCACACGACAGCCTTGACATTTAATGAGCGCTGATTCTTGCGAAAAATTCATTGTCAATGCTAATGTGAAAATTAATAAATATTGACTGGATGTAACTTTACTTACAGTCAAGCAGCATACCGCAGACAGGCATAAATTAATATGCGCAACAAAAATGCATTATTAATCAAACTGAACAGAGAAGTAAGAAATAATAAAAATAATAATATTGAATGAAATCATTAGAATTGATGTTTATTGCTTTTGATCGCAATGCAAATAGTTTTGATTGCTGCTATACTAAAACCATATTTTTCTTCATATCTATTTTGGTGTGTGTGGGTTTCTTGTCTGCTTTGCTTTGAGGAATATTCTCTTCTTTTGTTTTTGTAGCTTTTTCTTTTATTTAAAAATAATAAAATAAATTTGTTTTCACATTCATTTTGTCTATTATGGTTTCAAATTGCGGTACTTTAGTTTAATTAATAGTTCTTGTGTTTATTACCATAAAAAACCGATGAATTCAATACAGAAGTTTCGTTTCAAATTGTACTTATAAATACTATTTAAAAGCAATTAGGGAGGTATTCGGGTACCACCTTGCAAGCCTGTTCATTCAAATCCAATAAATTATAATTTTACATTGACATTAAGGAATGTTTTAGGAGGTTCGAAAGTTTCTGACATTTATTCAAATGACAGTTATTTAACGGTCGCCTAGATTTGAATTCAAACTCAACCAAATTCATAGCTTCTTCCCTTGCGTACGACAATTTTGTAGATTTTGGCCCTTTGATTATGAAAATGCGCATTCGTACTAAAATTTAGAAAAGAATCTAGCAAAACGTCTCAATAAGTACTCTTGGATCCATTACTGGATCTTTTATTAACCAAGTATTTATAGCTCTTTTTTTTAAAATGAGATTATCCAGCTTAAGACGGGAATTAAGGATGCTAATTAAATTAAAAAATTTGTGAATTTTGCTGAATGACAGACCATTGTCGAGGAATTTATTGGCACTAAAAACATTTTCTTCTTATGATTCCATCTCCTAAAAATTCCTGCACAATAAATATTGAAGACTAAGTTTTAAAATCAAAATTTATCAGCAATAATTTAAATAACAGTTAGAAAATATCAAGAATTTGTAAAGGAATTCCTATCGAATAACGACTTTTGAACTTGTTGCTGCTAAGCGCTCTATCAATTTTCCATATTGTTTCTCTAAATGAGCTTTGAAAATGCATTCTCTATTGTTGCATTAAAAATTATCTTGATTCTATACAAGTTTTGTGTGCGGTTTATTTATTTATGTTTACCTCTCTTCTTTTATCTCAATTGAGATTCTCTACGCAAAACTACAATCAAATGGTGCTTTTTTGTATCTCCATAAAAAGGTTTTGATGCAGTTAGCTGTTTTTTGTTTGTTGGTGAAAATAAATAAAAATCTTCTGCTTGATTGTTCGTTGGCATTTTATTTGATACTATTGATTTTCACTTCTGGTTATGTTTATGTCTATAAAAACATTTTTCTTCTGTACTTTTTTTTATCAAATAAGGAATCGTTCATACATCATGTTAACCTAATTATCAGCACACAAATATTATTTCTACCTTCTTCTTCTTTTTCATCGATGCCAATTAATTTTACTTTTTCAATGTTATTCGCTTTTGATGTCTTTATTAATAAGACTCTATGATCTTGTACTGAATAAACATGTAATTGCTAGCGATACATCCAAAATTTTTTATTGTTTTGAGCTGTAGAATTTTGTGATTGCTGGAGGTCCCCAAGAAGAGTAGCATCAACTATAACATTAAAGCTTAGTGCTATGAGCATGCGACCGTGTCATATTAAGAGCGTGTATTTGATTTCCATTTGAGTCAAGTTGTGGGGAAGTTCACCTTTTTCTGCTAAGCATTAAAAATAAAGTTCCTTAATTATCAATTTCTAATAGTCACTTTCCAACTAAAAACTCATCTCCAAATCATTACATAGTCTTTCCTCGATGAGAGTTAGATTTGTGCAGTGATCCAGGATATTACATGCTGCATAAAATTTAAAACAATTTTCTCATTTAAAACTATTGAAAATTGCAAACTTTTCTTAATAACAAAAGATTTAAATGCTCGCAAATTAAGGCGTTAATTTTAGCTTTGAGACATAAAAATTTCCAACTAAACTAAAGTTTAATTTATCTACAAACATAAATATTTTACTTTTATTGTTTAAATCTACAAATGTGAAGTTTTAATGTTATGACGTGCTATACCAATAAAAAACATAGAGCAATGAAAATTCCACAATTTAATGGTCCATTAATGAATTAATGCTGAAAAATTGCTTGCATACTCGTGAAAATGAGAATAACAAATTTTTATGCAGTAAAACAAATCTAGTTGCAATTTTCAATGAATAAAAGAAGGTAATAAATAGCTTTACATGCTTAAAATAGTTATTTTTGTGCGCTAAATGAGAATTAATGGCGGAAAAAGAGTTTTTAAACGTTTTGTGATATATGGCATAAAGCATCATAAGCCACACACATGATTTCGTAAAATGTAAAAAAGCAGAGATATAAAGAAATAAAGAATTGTGAGAATGTGCTTAATTAATACATTGCATTTGTACAACAACGCTGCGGAGCAGGTATAATCATCAGTGTGCCACCAAAACGCGCCTGTAACATAAAGAGAGATAGATAGATAGATTGGAGAAGAGAAATAGCAAAACGAACTATTCAGAAAATTGTAACTATTGCGTTAATTTCAAGACTCACGCGAAGCACGATGAATTAAATAGGTTAAATGGTTAAAATAAATCATCGACTCTATATAGCAGTCTCTTCCTAAACATTAACTTGCAATTTTTCCATCTTCTCTCCTTCATTCGTTTTCTTCAAGGGTATGTCACTCGTTCATGTAATTTCTTTACAAGATTTACATTTTTATGTATTGCATAAATTTAAATCATACGTGATTTTATGTCATGAATATACATGAGCATGAATGGTTTTGCAATGTTCTTTCTGAGAATATTTAATTGTTTCCAATGTATAATTAAAAAATGATGAGCTTTTGTGGCTCAATGGTTCAGTACCTAATTACTGCTCAGATTTTTTTTTATAAAATTTAGGTTTATATTTGAGTCAGGGTTGTAGCCAGGTAGACAAAAAAAATTTTATATGGAAAATTAAAGCCCAAGTCCTCTGGATAGGAAAAAAAATCAGTTATCGGCTTTTGTCCACAAATAAGTAGTACTAAATTCAAATTTTAGCACAAAAATAAGTATTATATGTTAATCCAGAAGACTTGGATTAAAGCTTAATCATTTACGTACCGTTAAATTTAACAAAAATCACATAAATATTAATACAAGAAATTGGACCCCCTAAAACTAATTCTGGCTATGCTCAAACTTTGAATGCTGAGGTCTAGTAATCATCATTCGTTAAACTACCATCAGCCATTTGAACAACCCACATACGGTCTATTGTGACTGATGGTTTGATAAGTTTTGGTTCTTTAGACTCAAGCACGTCACCAGAAATTTGTTAAGGGGGTGTTGAATTTACAATTTTCATGTACTCCAGCGCTACCCTCTAAATCAACTCAAAAACGAAATTTATAGATGAAATCTTTAAAAAGATAATGAACAGTGATGGTACGTCCGAGCCTAGATTTATTTTAAGCCTAAAAAATGCATCAATTAATAAAGCGAGTGAGAAAGAAAAGAAAATTATTTTGTCTGTCTGTCAAATTACGGTAACCTCTAATGTATATTCTTTCTCATCCTCTAATAAGTTTTTAACATTTCAATTTCGTTTTTTCCTCTTTCTTTCTCTTCTGCATTATTAATCGTGTTAATGAAAATTATTACTTTTTTCCTTCAAAAACATAAAATTAATTACTATATGAACTGGAAAGGTCTAATGTCAGAGTTAATCTAGTGTTAATCAACCACTTGTTTGTGCTTTCAAATGATGCTTTACTCTCTGGGTATATAAATAATTATTACGTTTATTTGTTGTCATGCCAACTAAAGGCATAACTCAGTCAAGTACATTATTTCTTTCTTTTTGTTCACATTTCTTCACCATTGCACCTTTTTATTTATTTAGCATGCAACATAAATCTAATAAATCTCGATTATTGTATGAACAATGTGGTACAAAATATGTGACGACGACGACGATGCTGCTGTTGCTGCTGCAGTTGATGATGATGATGATAGAGAAAACAGATTATAAAGTAATAAAAAAATTGACCTTAGATGTCATGCATATTTTATGTCATTAGCAAGCCAGGCAAAAATTGTGTGGCGAAAAAAATGCTAGTGACAATAAAGAAAATGAAGAAAACAATACGGTAGCAAACAGCATCAGCGTATACTGTCAACATTTAAATTGTTAAATAAAAATAAACGCTCGCTTCTTTCCTTACTGCTTCTCTTTATTTACAATGTCTTCTTGGCTATTTTCTGCACAATTTTTTATGGATAAATATTTGACTTAGTCGTATTATGTCTATTTGTAGTGACTTTAGTGAGGAGCTTAAAAATATTCAACGGTAGACTCTAAATTCTCTCATTAAAAATTCTAAGATTCAAAATAAGTTTTGGATTATCAACAAACTAGCAGCTTGAACATTTTACCCGAGAGGCACATCATGGCAAGGACCATCAAACAGTTGCTATATAAAAGGGTCATAAAATGAGGAAAAGGAGTTTGAAAATGCAGAAAATTTAATTTTCAAGTACAATTGCGCCTTTTTTAAGGATGGAAAGTTTCATGCCACATTTACTTGACTTGCTTTATATGTACCATAATTTTTTGTTTTGAGAGAAATTTCTCTGTTATATTTGTCTAAGCAAGATTTATAGCTAATGATTCTTTACACAGTGACAATGTCTTCTTATTATCCACGTTTTTTGTGTTTTGTTTGACTAATTCCTTTTTGTTTCTCATTTTTGAAATGTTTTTTTGTTAATTCCATCTTAAATTCGTCTGTTTAGTTAATTCAGCATACTAATTGACAAGTTTTGCATATTTCCTTATCATTCATAACTTAAAGTCTTCTGGCATTTTTTATCTTATTGTGCATGTCAGCTTGAATTTTCTAAAAAATGTCACATGACATGGCATTTTTTGTGTCTCAAAAATATCTTTTTATTCATTTATTAGTCTATTGAATATAAATATGCCGATTTGTAAAACGATCTGTAAGCTCAAATTTTATTAAAGAAAAATTAATATAATGGTGTATTTTATGAGTTCATGCATAAATTTGAATATTCATAATTTTTCATCCAAACATATTCGATTCACCTACATTAATTCAATCTAATGATATAATTTTTTTAAAAAATCTTAAGCAACATCCAAATTTACAAAAAATCTTCTTGTATATCACTTAATATGGCCATAAATCTTCCCCGCAGTTTTTTTTCTAACAAAAAAAAAAATTTTCTTGTATGGATGAGAACGAAATTGGGACACTGAAAAATTTCCTTAATGATATTATCTGAATGAAATAAGAGCAGCTTTTAATAAGAAAAAAATTTATATATTTAATTTAACTGTATTTTCTGAATATCTCCCACATGGAAGGAATTACTTACATTCCGGGCCACAGAGAAACTCGTTAAGAAATTCATCGAAATGTATCAAATAATCATGATTTGTTAAAAATTACTTATTGATATTTCAAAAAGCTACAAAATTTTAAAATGAAGAATTAATGTAAAGTATATAATGATAATATTACATTTGCCTTTATGCTTTTTTGCATGAATTGACATAATGCCGACAACGTGTGTCAAATTCAATTTATCTCAATGTCCGAAAATTTTTTGCATTTCAGATATTTTTTTTTGTTTTCAACCTGCTCTCCTTCTCTCCTGCGAGGGATATAACTATCAAGAAATGAAATCATTTCTCACTTCCAAAAGCGACTTTACATTAAGCATGATGTCTGATGTTATGCATGCAAGCAGATGCAAGAGAAATATATGTGAAAAAAACCTGAGTTCATTAAAACACAACACAAAAAAAACATGAAGATATGAGAAGATGTTGTAAATTGTGATCCATAATCTAATCAAGAGAAACATTTTTTTTCATAGTTTTTGTTCGCCGTCATTGAGGAGAAGTAAAAGCTGATGATCGTTATGAGAAAATTTAATAATGATTAATTAAAGTCGCCGATCAAAACAGGAAATTTTTCTTGAAGCGTCAAAAATAAAAAAAGCAGCAAGAGGAGACAAGAAAGAGATATGACATGATGTTTTTCGATATGCATGTAAGGACATTGGAGTGTAGAGATTCCAGTCAAAAAAATGTCGGCAATGATTCTTCTTGTGATATGTTTCTTTCGTTGATGTGAATTTAATGGGGAGATGAAGAATTTTGATTTTGGTTGCACAGTAGCACAGCACATTGATGATTTTAATTACAAATCACGTGCTTATGGACCATTTTTGACGTTCAGAATATTATTTGGGGGTTATTTACTCATGATACCTAAAATTTAAATTTCAGGGAGTCTGACTTTATGTGACAATCTTATAATTCAATTTTAAAATGGACATCATTTGCGAATGACCCCTCCAAAAGAAGAAAATCCCTCGACGATGTAATAAATTTTCTTGGTGTAAATAAATACCTTGATAACAACATTAATGATCAGTAACTCAGTCTTTAATAAGATCAACATTTCCGTCATAATTTCTGAGTAATTTTCGTAATTTTAATGATTTCTGAGCAATTTAATTGATTACATAATAACTTTGAGTCGTACGTGAAGGAATTTTTTTGCTAATGTGAAAATCACGTACTTCTGCGTATTCACAAAGGAAAAATAAATGGATGTAATTTAACGGTATAAAATTCGACGACTAAATAAACAAAACTTTTAATCAGGAAGGCTAAAATTTGTGCAGTCATGTGACTGACTCAGAAAAGACATTTAAATCAATGAAACGTGTTTCGTCAGAAATAAATGTCTTTCACAACGATGTGTTTATTGTCTCAAATGCATCACGGCATTTCATCAAAATGCTGTCAAACCTTGCAGACTTGTGTGTCTTGATCATTTGTTTTGTTTGCTTAAAATTTTCCTCATTTCAAAAAAATTTCGAGACCTTGGAATCTCTAGATATGAATGACGATATGAATTTCTATAAAATCTATCGCAATGAAGAAGAAGATCATCACAAATGGAAATAGGCACAAGTTTTACAATTAATATAAATAGTTATAGTAATGATAAAAATATAATGATAACCATAGAAACATTAATTGAAGAGAAAAGCGATGAAAATTTATATTCTTAATGATTAAATTAATTAATCTGTTGTGCCAGGTAAGCAAACAGGCAAGTAAGCACTCATGAAGTGTGTATACACATGCGAAAAACACTCAACAACAAGTTTCTATAAATGGCTGTAATAATTGCTGTGCATCGCTCATATCATCAACACACAAAGTCATCTGATTCTCTTGTATGTTTATTTTTTTTATTTTATATGTTTTTATGATTTATTCATTTATTTTATTTCTGTTCACTTAATTGATAATGAGTCGGAGCGAAGCAAAATGTATCCAAAAACAGACGCAATGAGAGAATTCGTTATATGAAGTCTTATAAACAATTCGGAGCAAATATTTTTATATTTCATTTATGTTCAGTAAAAAATGGACAGCAGAGTTGCTTTACTTCATAATGGAATTGGTTGACAAATTCTCTCAGCTTTGATTTTTCTAAAAGTTTTTCTGATGAAATATTTTATAATTGTGTGAGTGACTGAAAATGAAGAAATCGTTCACAAATGAAGTCCACAAAAAGTTGAATTTTTAAATATATAGTTTGACAATTAATTGAAAATTAACGGTTTTTTGGAATTTAAATTTTAACGAACTTTTCATATTTGAATATTTTGATCTACTAAAGTAGAACTCTTGAACTAAACGTAATTCACCCAAAATTATTTTGATTTAAATCACATTCTAAAAACCCAAAATCAACCCGATCAAACAATCTCATTAAAATCCCATGTGACATCGAACAAAAAACCTCAAAATATTTCCCATTAATGTATCGACCGCAAAAAAGAACAGAAGTTTTATATATAAATTAAAATTAAATTTTTAACAATAATGTCATGTCATCGAGACAATATTTTTTGGCCGGTGTGCAATTCGAAAATTAATTAAATGAACGTTAATATGAAATATAACAAAGTTTTTTTGGCCATATTCTTACGCATTGGAATTTTAACGAATGACTTTTTGTGAAATGCCATTATTTTCATTATATTTATTTAACTTTTTTTCTCTCCCTTAAATTTACTGACTATGGTGCCTATATAGCCGTTAAAGGAATGCTCTTTATTTTTGTTAATTATTACTTTGCTCGCACACAATTTCCTTCTGATTAAATAGCTATAATGATGTTGGCGAAGTTGGGTGATGAGGATAATGATGAATAAAAAAGTGAAAAAATAGCTATATAATGCGTTAATGGATGAGCGTGCAAGTGAGATGGAGGGAAATAATGTTTTATTTCACTGAAATATAAGGCAGTTATTGATAACATAACATGATACGATATTAAAGATATATCCGAAAAAGTAACTTAATGGATTTTTTCGCTTCTGTTTCTTCTCTCACTGAAAATTGACAATTACAGCACCTTAAAAGTGATAACGAGCAATTTTTCTGAAATCAACAAAAACGACTGCGACTGTGCTGTTATTGAGAAAGAATTATGAAGTAAAATTGATGAGAGTTAAAGTGAAATTTATGTGCGTTCCCTGCATCCAATTATTTTTCCTCCTTCTCCTCTCCCTCCCGTTTTTTCTACCTCTTTCAGTTTAATTTATATTTTATTTGACTTTATTTCCATTTAAGTAAAGGGAAAAAAGTACACACAATGAATGAGGAATCAGTCTCTTCTCCCATTCATTCTTTTAACCAATATTGCGGATATTGTTTTGTGGCTTTGATTGTCGATCGTTTTTTTTGTTGTTTTATACAGTCTTAGCTGACTTTTTGGAAAGCAAATTTTAAATCCTTGTTCCCTTTGTCCCATTGATTATGATTTTGTATATTATGAATTAAGTAACATTTTTTTAAGAAATCATATACTAAGTTTATATGGATATAAGGGTTTAAATCTGTGTGCCTCTCTTTTTTAAAAAAAAAACCCCTGAACAACAAAATTTTGAAGAAAAAAAAATGAAATTTTTTGAGAAATATAAAAGGGTACACCCTTGACATTGAAAAACCGTTTCAAAAAATTTTCATTATGACTTCACAATTCAAATAAGATATAGATTTACTGAGTCACAATTCATGGCACTTTCTTTCACATTTTGAATTAGAGTTAAAGGGGGAAAATTTTTCATGTTTTTTCTCAAATGTTTTACTAATTTTCTTCTCAAATTGTTGACCACTCACTAGTCATACTAAAGTTACTTTAAATTTTCAAAATGACAGCTAGTGATCCACTACTGAAAAACGTCTAAAAACACTTATCTAAGGGGGGGGGGGGGGGGTAAAGAGATTTTAAGAATTCTCAATTAAAAAAAGAATTCAAAAGAACTCACAAAAAATTGAATTCTCAACACAATTTAACAACTACCAAATTTCATGCGCTTAAGACAATCCACGTGCAATTGTTTTACCAAACCTTTTCCCTACTGTACGTTGAGAATCAATTTTCTTTTATTTCCATTTCTTCCACATGAAATACAAAGCAAAACGCTTTCTTAAAAGAAAATTTTCGGTAATAAAGCATCAGTTGGAAGAGACTTACAGAGTAGCAGCAAAAAAAGTTTCTTAATTGGATGTTTCGTTAGTAAATGGACAAAGAGTTCTCTTCTTTATGCTTCTTGTTATATTTTTATTTCGTCTCCCTATGATCATCTACATAAACTCGTCTCAATTTTTTGTGCTTACAAAAAGCATAAAAATCAATTATGCTTAATTTGGAACCGATTGAATATTTAAGTTCAGTACGAGATGTTGTCAAACTTTTAAGTTGTTATCCTGTGCCACAAACAGCTCTTACGGCAACGAATGAGAATATAAAAATAAAGAATGAACTGCATAATACTACAACACAACACAACACACAATCTTAATTGGGAAACTTAAATGTGCAAAAAGTGTATCATTATAGCCGGCCAGACCCGGCGGAATTGAGTTAAGAGTGGAAATGTGGAAGAGAAAAAAAGGGAAAGCAGATTACAAAAGTTTGATAAAATTTTTTTAATGTTGCTATATTTTTTGTTCAATATCAATTTTGAGCGCATAGCCTTAAATCACATGTAACGTTGATATATTAACCCAAAGTCCAAAGAAACCAAGCGAATTATTTTATTCTTTTTCTGTCTCACTCTTTCATGTTCTCTCTCTCTCATTTATACATATTTCTTCATTGTCCACTGACATGCATTATTTTTGACAGCACTGAAATTTCAGTCTTGAGCAAAAAAACGCATTGAAATGAAGAAATTTTGACCAAAAAAATGACAACAATATTGATTTTTAAAATTAATTTCGACGTCGATCATTAAAATCATCAACAATGTTGCATATTTTTTATTGCTACACTTGCAATGCGGCAATAGATGATAAAGGAAAAAATACGAGCGAATGACAAAAACGAAAATTAATGGTAATGAGTGTGATTTTTGCTCATTTATGCAAGTTTTTATCATGAAACAAGAAAATATATATTTTCGAGAGAAGGAAAGAAAGAAGGAATAGCAAAATGTTTTATTCATAACTAAATTTCTAGAGCTAATCTCAAATCTTATTGGTAGAGGTGTCGTAGAGTTTATGTGGTCAAGACGCTTATAACGCGATACAGAGTTAATAAATTTTCATCTAAATTTGAAAACGCAGTCATCCAAATAATAAATTAACAATTTTCTGGAATTAACTGAAAATTCGACTAGTCAGCTTCAACAAATATGCTGCTTTGGACAAGCAAATTTAATAATTCTAATCTGTCTTTTGTATTTTATGGGTCCATAAAATCTTTGGTTAAATACGTTTAGTTCAGAAGTTCTACTTTGGTAGATCATAAATATTCAAATTTGAAATGTTCGTTAAAATTTAAATTTCAGAATACCGTTAATTTTCTCCCAAGAAAATAAATGTTCAAACATCGATAAATCGCCAATATCGTGAAAAAATTGGTATCGTGCAAGTTAAATAAATCAAAATCCGTTGCCTTAATATCAAGAAATCCTGTTTGCCGGTTCAAAACATAAATATAAAAAATAACCACACTGTTGTTGATTTCCTATCATGCGTCTTTTGATTAAAACTAGTACAGTGGTGTATAATTTATGCATGACGTACCACGAAATGAATGTTTCATTCTTTATTTAGGTTTTTCATCTTTCTTCTTTTTTTTTGACGAGTAGTGCAAATTTGACTTCGATTTCGTCTTGTTGGACGAACGTGGAATTTTAATGGCATATAGTTTTTCGTATTTTCATTCCATTAAATGTTCTTTTCTTTTTTGATAATATTAATCGTCTCAAATGATACAGTTTGACACGATCGTTCACATCGGCGATGCATTAAATTAAATGTAAGAAGTAGAAAGAGAAAAAGAATGAAGCCGGAACTGCTGGAAACTTTTAACAAAGTGGATTTTGTTCTTTTTTCTACGTTGTTTTTTGGTTGAATTGATGTTACATTTAGGCATGCATACAAACAAAAAAAGAACTGAGAAATAATAATATTCTTGAGCTATTTTATCGTTCATTATTTCTTCTTTACATTCTTTATTTTTTTTGGCCGCTGATTTGTGTGAAGATAAATATCTGATCTTGAGAAGAAACTTGGGAATAAGAAAATAAAAATGAAACTATTAATTTTTGCTTGAGAATGTAGGTTATATACCCAGTAAGAGACGAGCACAAAATAAGCCAAATCTATGTCTGAAATTTGTTCACAGTGCGATGATTCGTATCCACATATAATCCACATAATTACGAAATTTTTGTTGTATGTCATCATTGACGATTTCACTTACTGATTATAAGGATATCGCGATTTGAAGATTTATGATACATCTTCTTTTCTCTCATCTCTTCTGGTAACTTCTTTTTATTATTTCGATATTTTTTGCAGCTACAGCTTGATTTCTCGATCACATTAAGCAAGTTATTTTTTTGTTAGTGATGAATATAAAAGAGTTTTTTCTTACTTATGAAAAATAAACAAAAAAATTTCTATATTGAAAAGTAATAAACATTTGAAATTTAAAAGCGCATTTACTGATTTTTTTGAGAGCTGTGATGAAGAAATTATTTTAAAATAATTAATTTTTTTGGATGATTGGACCAAATTTATGTCATGGAACCAATATCTTTGATCTAAACTATGGGGTCATTCACTTATGACGTCCATCAAAAAATGGGGTTTTTGAACCCCTCCCACCCTTGACACAAAATTTTAATTCAAAAAAATTTCTTTAATTTAAAGTGTCACAAAAGGGTCTTTCCCCCCTAAATCATAAACGTCATAAGTGAATGACCTCTATGTTCTAAACTAATTTTAAATTATTTTTTTATTTTTTACCGTTAATGCTATAATGAATGTCCTCTTAGTTTTAAGATCTTAAACGATATTTGTATATCACTGAATCTTAAATCTTTGTTAAAACATTATACAGAAAAAAAATCTTTAAGGTCTTTATGCAGTTTTAATCAGTATTAATCGCTAATTAAGATTGCTTTTCCTTAAAATATAAGTAAATAAATATAAGCAAATAATAATGAAATAAATAATAATATTAATCCTTGGGTTTAACAACCTCATCAGTGGTGTTGAAAAGGTTGAGGATAAATTAAAAGTCTGGTGCTACTTTAATTTGTTTTGTGTTTTTGACTCTAATAGCCCCTTTTCTCGCAACGCCACTAAGCTTTTCATTTTGGTCCAGATCAAACATTCTTTGTCTTATAGAGGGATATCTAAAATAACTTTTTATACAAAATTTCTGTCTAAGGTACTCAAAGTGAGGATGTGAGTTGTATTTTCAGTACTGTTGGGTCTTGATTCCATGATCCTTATGCAGGGGAGCACACAGAAATTTCTTTAGGGGGTCCAAATGATTTTTCTTCCTTCTGGTCATGGTTTCGTACTAGTTGCAAATTCTAACTTTACATGAATGATAAATTTACTAATTAGAGCTTCGGAAAAATTTTAAACAGAAAAATAATTTTCCAGAAAAAATTTCCATATAAAAAATCCCTTTAGACACCCATCTTTATTAAACATTGAACTAGGTATTAGAATTTTCAGAATCAACAGAAATGTTGAAGCATTTTGAAACATTATTTTTGGACGGAGTACGAGCGAATCTTCCGAGTTTATAAAATGTGGCTAAAAAAGATACTTTGGAATGAGAAGAAAATATTTTTATAAATTAACAAAACGATTGAGATTAAAGATTTCTGCCAACAAGCAAAGTCAAGAGAAGAAAGAGAGGAATTAAGAAAGAAATCCCCGGTAATTTGAATGATGTATTGTTTCAGAAAGAAAAGTCAAAGAAATTTTACACTAGTTGATTTTTTTTTGCTTGAAATATTGTTATTATTTCAATTGGTTATTGTTCTTCATTGTCAAAAAAAAAAATAAGAACAACAAAAACAACTCATTACGGCATAATTGAATATATGAGGCGTGATATTTTTATCATCGTGTAATAATCTATTAAATTTCACAATATAATTAAATCTTATATTCTTTCGACGGAAATGAATGAGGCTTTTAATGTTGGAATGAAGATGGATGAAATATTTTTAATAACAAAAAAAAAATTTTTTTCTGAGCCAACTAAAAGTAATGAACTGAAATCTTTATTTCTTTGGCTTTTCGAGCTCGGACGATATATTCAAAATTACTATATTTTATCATTTATTACTTTTCTTAATAAGTATATTCGGTGTGGTTTCAATAATATATCGGCATTCTTGTGGGTCTATCTCTTGCCGCACATGAAAAAATTTCTCTCTTTTTTACTGTTTCTGTGTTTCTGTTGTAGCGAAAAATATTTCATTTTGCTGCCTTAACCTTTTCATCAACAATACATAAGAATATTATCCGTATGCTGCACTTAAAATTTATATTATAGACTATTGTGAAGAGTAGAAGTAAAAGAGAGAAAATTGATATCGTTTGAATGCTTGCTTCAGCATAAATCTTTGCTAGTTCGTAACAGGATGAATGTTTTCGTACAAAGTATGCTCGACATTGTTAAAATCGTGCGCTTTTGTCAGCCAAAACATTAAATTTCTAAAAATTGACCGAAATTTTTAGACAAGATTTAAAAATTTTTGAAAAAGAATTTCGAATACATCAAGATTTCAACTTAATACGCAAACAGTTATTCAGAAATGACATGCATGAAAAACTAGGCCTTCCCTTGCATTACCAAAAAAATTCACACAAATAATTTTTTATTACAAATTGATGCAAATAAATGGGGGCGTCCGTTAATGGTGTCAATCTTTTAGGTAGGAGGAGGGGGTCTGCAGCTGCATGACATGCTATACAAAAGAGTTGATTTTTTGTATGACAAAATGGGAGCGGGGATATTAAAAACTTATATTTTTGATGGACATCATTTGTGAACAAACCCTAAGATTTTTTTGACACCTAATATCATAACCTACACCAAGAAAATTCAATAAAAAATCATTCGTGAAATGCCATTTTGTTTAGCTCATTTCTTTTGCAATTTTATAATCAATGAGTCAGTGTTTTTTGGAAACTAATTTTTGGAACACATAAAAAAGTAAAGTTTCTTGCCCCCAGATCAATAAAGTAAGAAAATAAAAAAGTTTCTCTAAAAGAAATGATTCCGCTTTTTAATTTAATATTATTTTATTCCATCCTTCTCACTCACTCTTTTCTCATTTTTTGATATAAGTACAATTAGAAGCAAAAAACTAGTCTGACAAGATTTGAGCAAAATGTAAGGAAAAAGATCATGTATAGACAGCGCAAAAAAAATTCACAATAAGAGCAATTTTATTTCTTTTTTTTTTTTGAAGATAGGAATTAATAATAATTTTTTAGTTTTCTTCTTTCCTTTCATACATTGAACTAAATTTTAAATGCTGGCATCATTATAAGCATGGATGCCGAAAGGAGAGAAAAATTTTCGGTACATATGAATTTATTAAGTATAAGAGAGACAGCAAGAAAAAAAAACTAGATTAATAACGCAAACGAAAAAAAATGAACTCATTAAAATTATCGTGACTGTTGAGTTTTTGCTTATTTGAAAGAAAAACTAAACTAACTAAAAAAATTGTTCCCAACATGGTCCACAAAAAAATTATCGTACAAGCGCGTAGCTTTTTTGTGTTGTTTGCGACAAAATGGATGTAAGAAGGAAGACGTCAATTTTCTTTTTAACAACATGAAAAAGAAATAAATTCATAATGAAAATGAAGAAAGAGAAATATTAAAAGCTATTTAAGATGAAGTTATTAGGTGTTGTTGTGATTTAGCAAAAGCGATTATTCACTTCTTTTTCAACGCACTTGTATAAATTACAATTAATTTTTGTGACATAACACGCAAGGCGAAGCCTTGCTTCGTGCTTGCATTTAATGTGAATTTAAAGCAAATAAGTAAGTAGTTTTACAACGTTAGTAATAGTTATCGTTATAGTTACTCTCATATCAATTCACTCTTGATATGCATTCGAGATTATATTTATCTTAAGTTATGTATTTACAATGCATATAATTTTCTGATTATGGGAATGAATATGTGCATATCTCTCATAGACTACAGTAATTATCATTTCAAATATGTTAACGAAATTTAAAGATCAACTTGTTAATCGGTGATTTTTTTTGCTTCAAAATATTAAAAAATAAAAAAATTAAAATACAACTTTCGCGCATGAAATCAAAATTTTAATTAATCTCTTTTAGCGTATTTTTTCAAGGTAAGAAATTGTTAGTCATTTGCAATATATCTGTCTGTTTTCATCTTGTCTAGATCCGTTTCGTATCTAATACTTGAATTCATTTATTTTATTTGTGATTTTTTTTCTCTCAACATTTAACAATAATTAGAATTTATTTTATTCCTTTATTTAGTGCTGTGTTGCTAGGTTAGTTACCTGTTTTTTTATCTGTTATTATAATTTTTAATTTGTTCAAGAGTCTTTTATATTAAAAATCGGGATTTTTAGAATCCCCGTCTCTCCTCTGTCACAAAATTTTTAAAAACCAGAAAAATGGTATTTATTAATTTTTTTGAACAAACCAAGCTTAGGCTCGATCTTGATTCCAGGAGTGTAAGCAGAAATTTCTAAATGAGGCTTTATATGAACAAAATAATTTTGAGTTAATTTTTTGGTATTCTTTCTTAATTATACTAAAAATTTGAAAACCCTAATCCCCTCTCCCTTGGGCTAGGATACCCTAGGTATAGGGACTCCTAGGGAGATATACTCCTGTCATCAAAAACTAATCAGCGGCGTATCCAGAAATTTTTCGAGGTAGGATTTTCAAATTTTTTGTATAGAAAAATTGAAGGAGAGATTTTCAGGTTTTTTCTCAAAAACTCTAGCAAATTGAAGAAATTTTCCAACGAACAGAGGGATTTGTCCCCCAATCCCCCCTGGCAACGCGCCTCCCACTAATTACTAGTATACTCATAGAAATAATTGTACGGTTTTGAGTAAAATCAAATATTCAAATATTTGATTTTGTCACGTTTCATACAAAATGTGAGTTATAACTAAAATTTAGAAAATTTTATTTCATACCAAAAACCTCCAAAAATGCGCTCATTGAATTTCTTGACTTTGAAATTTTTATTCCATCATACTTCACCTCCTTCATTAAATCTAAAATCTTTACAACTAATGACACCAAAATGTACAAGTAGTAAAACAAAAATAATCGAAATTCAATAATAGAAATCGATTGAACAAAAATTAGAAATATTTAAGTCAAAATGTTTAATACATTTTTGAGAGAAAAACATTAATTATAATTACAACAATCATGACCTTTTCCGTCACTTCTTCATTTTTTTCTTGCTTGTTGCTTTTCTGAATTGAAAGTATTAGAAGCATTAAACTCTTACAAATATATGTATAAATGATTTTTTTTATTTCATTTCTTTTTCTCTCTTCTTTAAGCATTAAGCGCGCAAAAAAATAAAACATTTTTATTGAATTTCTTCATGAATGCCTATCTTTACCTCTAAATGTAGATACATACATACATACCTAGATATAGTCATGTACATATGGATGAGATTTTTTTTCCTCTTTTCTTTTCAATGTTTGTTCAATAATCAGTTGGGGTTAAAGCATAACTGCTAAGATTTATGTTGTGAAAATTGCCTTCTTTCGTCTTCTTCTTCTTTTTTTTCTTTTTCATTCCTCAATATTCAATTCATCCTAGCCAGAATGATTTGTGCCACCTCCGTGGAGATAAAGACGTTTCACCAAATTGGGTTATAGAGTGGCACATAATTTGATATAATTCACAATAAATATTGTTAGCTCGGATTAATTTGAAAGACAATAAAAATAATAATAATAATGAGAAAGATACACAATAAGAAGCTATAAAAAGAGACTTAAAGACGAAACTAGGCAGAAAAAAGAGATGAAAACAAATCGTGGAAAAACATAAAAGATGAAATCTTTAAAAACTACAAAATGACTGAATCCATAATTGAACAATAATCAATTTTAATTAAGTACACAAATGCTTAATCTCTCAATGCACAAATTCAAACTCAATTGCCATGATGATATAATAATATTTAATAACAAAACAAATGGCTCATCTATTTGCAACACAAACAATTAGTCGTCTCTGTTTTTAAAATTCATGAAATAGTAATAATATTAATGTATATATCGAACAATTGATCGAGAGAGTAAGTATGTACTATGAAAATATAAATAGTGTATTAAGAAAAATGGAGAATATAAATTCTAATTAATTCCCTTCGATGCTCAATTATACTGCCGCAAAATTAGCTTGAAATTTATTATATTCGTTCATGAAAATTTAATGCTCTTAATTGGAGGAAAGAGAACTTTTTTTCTGTACAGTCATGCGGGGTTCGGTTTATAATTGATGTTGATTGCTCTCTGATCTAGGATAGACTTCATAAATTTCACATTAATTTTATGTCTAAATAATTCTGCTTTGAAATACACGTACATTCAAGAAGAAAAAAATTTTTTTGATGGCACATTGAATGCAATTGGACTTGGTTGATCTTCTTTGTGTCTCAGTTTTCTTGTTGAATTTTATTTCAAAAGCTGATTTTTAGTTTTCAAAATTGATTTTTTGTGACCTTTTGACAAAATTTTGAATCTTATCATGAAAATAGAATAAACAAGAGAATAACAGTAAAAAAAGAAGAATTCAAGCAAGTTTAAATAAATTTTTAGTTTGATTCTTAATCAATATATTACAGATTGTGAAAAAAAATATTTAAAAAAAATTATACCATTCAGGGGCGTAGCCAGGTGCTCCCTCGAGATCAAAATTCAATTAAAATTTCTAAAAAAAATTTTATTTTTAAAATTAAAAAATTAATTTTTTAAGAAAAGTATTGAGGAATACACACAAAATCAATCTTAATTTCTAAAAAAGTATAAAAATTTAATGCAAAGGTTATATTATACTAATTTTTTAAAAAAATAAAAAATAACCCCGCTACAAAAATCCAATCCCTTGCAAAAATCCTGAATACGCCCCTGATACCATTTTTGCTAAGATAGGGAGATTTTTACTCAATTACCCCCTGGCTATCCATCTACTGTTCTTAGAAAATACCACAATTTTTTTAAAAAATTATCCTAAATTATTCTTAAAAATTTCAGTTTTTCACCAAAACATCGATCCAAATAAAATGCTTGTCATCTATTTTTTGAAAATTACCTGGTCAGCCTACTAATGCAGCACATTTCAAGCAAACCGTAAAGCAAAAAGAAAAATTATTTTTGCCCTCATTATTTAACAACTAATTTTTGACATGACTTCTTTTCCTTTTGATTTCCAAAAAAAATCTAAATTCGCAGAAACTCGATAAGAAGAACTTTTTTTAAAATAAATTTAGACGCGAGGCGAAAAGAAAATTTCTTTCTTCTCTTCTCTTTGAGTTAACGAGTCAAGAAAGCGATATAAATTTATCGAACCAAAATTAGATCTGCTTTAATGCATACACTTATGTGTGTATATAATATACGTTATGTCTGTCTATGGCATGAAAAAAATAAATGACTTCAATGCGTGTATCTAAGCAAAACCCGGCGATTTATACAAGTCCATGGTAGGCAATTTTTTTTTCCTTCTCTTCACAAAGTCTCCTCTACAACATTAAATTTGATATTTTAACTATTTGAGATCATTAGTTTTTTTTATTATTAAAAGAGACTTTGCGCTATGTAGACATATTTGAGTGTATGTAGTTCAAAATGTATGTATGTCTTATGTAGTTTGTCGAGTACAATAGATTTAGCTTCGGGCGTGTTTCATGGAGCAAAAAAAATTGTAAAGGAGAACACAACTAATGACATTTAAGAATTTCAATCTGATTCAATCAATTTTGCTTTCTGCTGTAGCAAAATATAAAGCATAAGCTGACTTATTTTTTTATACTCACCGAAATGTCTGCTTTTCTTTACTCCAGAAATTCAATTAGAAGATGAGATGTGAATTTTTATAAAGAATGATGAAAAATCCAGAAAAGTACAAAGTCTTCAAATTTTAATAGACAAAAAAAAATTAGGCAGGTGATGAGTCAATGTAAATTAAAAATCTTCACGAATATAACAGTTTTAATGTTTATCACATTTAAGCACCAATAGATCAAAACGTTAAAAAATTATTATTATACAGTAGAAATGTTCCTCTATCTTCTTTTTGTTAATTTCTGTTGAAAATTATCACCAGATTTGGAGATGATGCATTTACTGTTTTATGATTATTATTATTATTATTGTTATTTCTTCTTATTCACTTTATAAGTGTATATACTTTTTGTGGGGTTAGCATAAATGTTTATTAGGCACTATCAAAAATTGTCGGCATACATATAAATTCACTTCAAAACTTTCATGAATGAAGCAGCACACATGAATTCAATTTAGAGAAGTCGAAAAAAAAACTTTTCATTATTTTCATATATTATTTTTTGATAATAATTCATTTCGTTTTGTTTCGCTTATTTTTATAGATATGTTTTTTTGTTCATCCATTCGATATTTGCAATCATAGTAATTTAACACTTAATTGAACGTATTATTAATTTTTCTTCTTCTTCTCATTCATTCATCTTCAAAAATAGTTTTTCTTTTATTATTTTTATTATTTTTTTTGGTTTCTTTTATTATTTTTTTCAAACTATACACATCATATCATACAACAAAAAATTATTTTTGCCGATTTCACAGATGTATATTATTCACATTAATGTTTAGTGTTTCTTTTTTTATCTCAATTGAATTCCATTCTAAATTTTCAATTAAAATTGATTTCTTCTTGATTAAGGTACAACAAGAAGGAATTTATGTTTATTGTTACGAAAAAAAAAGTTCACTTAATGTTAACAACAAAAAATTGTGTGTAAGGAATAAAAGCATATAAAAAATTAAATTAATGTATGTAGAGCACTTAATGTATGATACAGATACAGATGATAATCAACACTTCTTATTCAATTTTTATTTTATTTTTTTTAGTTTGTATGGAAAAAAGTCTTAAATCGAGGGGAAAAATTAAAAATAACTAACGTTCATTTTCAATCCTCGAATCCAACTGACCGAGTAATATAGTAAAATGCCTTTTCGCGAAGCACGAAGCTGTACAAGCACAAGCAGAGTTCAGAGAGAGGAGAAGAAAAAAATAAAATAAAAAAAACACAAGATACAAGAAAAAAAAATGCGATTTGCTTCTCTTTCTAGCGTGTGTATTGAAAGAGTTAACAGACAGTTTTGCTTTGGCTTTTTTTATTTTTCTACTTGCTTTGATCAACTTCTCACTATATAATTTAATATAATATGAAAAAAGCTTAGACTCGATTATTTTTTTCTCTCCGTCTCTAGATTGTATTTGTGCAATTTCAACTTGCAATACACTGACGACTGCTGAGACAACAAAAACGGCAGCAACGGCACTATCTAAATTGATTAAAATTGATTTAATTCATCATGTATTTATTTTTTTTTCTTTCTATAAAAGCTTGTTAATAAACGATTGAACGCTGAATCCAGATTTATTAGCTGATTTAAGCTCAATTCAATTTTACATGTCACTTAGAAATAAAATTGTAATTAAGTTTCCTTAATAATCAGCTAATCAGCTAATTAATTAGCGCGCTGAATTCAGCCTTAAAAGCTAGACAAAAGGAATCATTGAGTCATGGCATTAGACATTTAGGGTAGGTGCGCTAGACCTGTGTGACATTCCATAGAAAAAATATTTCTATGAGAATTTTGTGACAGGAGGGAGGGGATCTAAAATATCCCATTTTTTAATGAACATCACTTATGAATAACCTCAAAACAAATAATTCAGATTCAGATCCCAAAAGCCTTAAAAGTATCAATTATATCCTAAATAAGAAAAACGATAATTGTGAATATGATTCAGCATGTAAAAATAATCGAACGTCAATATGTGTGTTGTGTTCTCAAAAAATATATCTATCGACGAATGAGAGAGATGATGAGGAAAATCAAATCTCTAGTTGCTAAAAGCTCAGAAATGTTTCTCTATGTGTGGCAAGTTTGATTGCTAAAAGCTCTTCATATAATGATAGTTTTCTCGCTCTCTTCTTAAACATCTTTAAATTCCAGTTTTACACTTCGTCTTCATTTCATTCAACGAGATACATTTTCATTTTCAATTTCACACGCACTTTTTGATTTGCCGCAATCAATGAAATGAAGACGGAAACGTCTTGCTCCTTAAGTGCTTATCCAGTTTTTTTATAATTTATATATTTTTTATTTTCGTTTTGCAATACCAATTGCACAGGTTGAAAGTTAAGTTTCATGCAAAAAAAGTGCATATAAAACAGCTAAAATACGAAAGATATAAAAATTTAAGAAATGAGAAAATTGATTTTTTTTTCTTCTTGTTGCCTTTTAAAACACAAATAAAAAATCACATATGACTAAGAGGACTATAATTTTTTGATTACATGAAAAGAAATTGCATCATTGCATTGAATTAAATATTATTTTCGTTTTCTTGCCTGCCTCATGAGTATGCATCAGCATATCATTAGCTTCCGAATCGAAGACGATCGAAAAAGAAACGCGCATGATCATTCCGCACTCGAGAAATGAATAAGGAGTGTATTATGACTAGATTGGTTGGATGACTGACTGACCGATTGATTGAATTGGTGGTAGAGATTCCATCCTGTACTTACATTATTGAAGTCGTTGCGAGATCTTAAAGCGAATTTTACAAAATGTACAATTTATTTAGTTTAAGTGTCTCGGTAATGCAGTGATCTAGTAAAGTGGTAAGGGTCCAGTGTTAGGGGAGTGGGGGGGATTATTTTTTAAATTTTCCATAATTTTTAAATCTATGCTTAATGTTGATCTTTAAAATACATAAATAATACTACATTAAATTAGATTTTTGAAGAAAAAAATTTTAGGGAAAAAGACTTCGAGGAGGGAGTGGGATCTGGATCTGCTCACCATAATCTAAAAACAGCTAGATCTGTGCTTGATAACGATTCAAATTATCAAGCTCATGACATGATCTTTGTAGATTAGAGTTGGACTCTGTATATGTCTCTGATTTAGTCCTTCGGTACTTGAGTGTGTGTCCTTTGAACCCAAACTAGCCTTACATTTTCAATATATACCAAGCAGAATTTAGTACTGCTCGTAATTATAAAATTGTGCAAAAAGATCTAGATTAGGCGAATTTAAGCATTAAATCTATTCCTTCATTATAAAATAATTTAATTCCTAATTTCCCAGCTTTAATTAACAAAGCTAGCACAGTCGACACTTGAGATACCCTAACAAAAAGTGATAAAGAAGAGAAGATGGTAAGAAAGAAATGAAAATGAAAAGCGAATCCCAATATTCAATTATTTCCGAAAGTTTCTTTATTTTCCTTCTTTTTTCTGTAATTTAATTATTATCAGCAGTCATATCATGATTTCTTAATATTGCTGATGGGTTTCTTTTACGATATCGGCATGAGAGTTGTAATTGAAATTGGGAAATTTACTTTTACGCATAAGTTTTCATTAACTTCATTAATGTGGAATTGTCGAATTGCATCGTGCTGATAAAAACCTGTATTTAGTTTTGTGCCAATTGAATTTATTCATATCGTAAGCAAAAAAAAATAAAAATAAATAAATAAAATATATTATTTTTTGCTGTCTTCTGTCTTAAATTTTTGATCATGTTGCGAACCTTAATATAGTTCGCGACAACATTACTAAATTGGAAGGTTATTACGATGAGATTGTATGATGTAAAAGAATATATTAAAATGTCTCTTTTAAGTGTTTAATGATTTTACAATAAATGTTCCAAATTACGTAAAATTTGAATAATTATCAACAAAACAGCTCCAAGCATTTTTTTAAATGAGCCTGAAAATTATTTTCTTCTGTTAAAACATCAAACAAATTCATTTATCTCGAGGGACGTACAGTCCAATATGCATATGCACGTGAAGAACAAAAATAAAAGGAGGAAAATTCATCATGAGATGAGAAATTGGTATTTTATTTTATTTTTATTTTCTTTAATATATATTGGCTATACTATATAGGTGAAAAGATTTTTTTTGTGTATGAAAAAATGACTTATTATTATAGCTCATTATTTAAATTACTTAATTTTAACAACGGATCGTTGTTTGTGTACTTTGTGTACAGAACTTATTATACTTTTATTGCTTATTTTATTATCGCAGATCGCAGACTAAATGAACATAAAAAATGAATGAAAGAAGCGCTTGTGAACATCTCACAGCGCTCGATATACTTAATATAATAAATTAAAATTTCTTATAAACCTGATAGTACTGAAAAGGAACAAAATTCATACATAAATAATTTTTTTTTGTATTTATACAGAAAATAGTTTAAAAGTCACATCAAGATTAGTCAGCATTAAAGACGCATTTCTCTTGCTCAATTAGTGAATCTGTCGTGTTGCTTTGCTTCATGAATACGAGTCCTCAGATCATTTAGTACATCTTGAAAATACACATATTGGTATACATATAGGTTGCTCTAGTTATACATCCCAGTTCGGGTGTATTTTTAGCAGACCAATAATGGAGATGTCCTTTTGAATACATCCCTGAGGTCATTCAAATGTGCAGAGTTGTCGTTCAGCTGGCTATATGGAAGTTAGAGTCTAAGAAAACCATTGATGCTCAATCATCACTAGTTGACTTTCGTCGGAATGGATTCAAAAAATTCAGAGACAGTCAAAATCTACTCAAAACAGCAAATTGGCAAGTCAAAGTGAACTGAATTTGTGCATTCATGCTCATCAAAAAAGTACGCTAAAATGAAAGAGAAAAAAAAATAAAGTCGAGATCAGCCTCATTTTAACAGAGTTTTTGGACCGACCTTTAAGTCGATTTAACCATCGCAACATACAGGCAAGCACACAACAAAAAAATTCCATCTTGATAAGAAGAAGTTTTCATCTCATTAGAGATTTTTAAATGCCTACATGAGACATTATTAAGGACATATATAAAGCCAAATGGTAATGTTAATGATACGAAAATAAGAAAGAAATTTGCATTTAATGTGAAAAATTCAATGACTTCTTAAAGGCGATTTAAAGGAAGAGATTTTGGAACAAATTATAATGAATCGTAGTATTTTGATGATGGCAAGAAGAAGATCTAAAATAAGCAAAACATTACAAAAAGAAAAATTGCATTCATTAAGGTGCGATGCACACTGGTCTAAAATCGAAAAAAAGGTGCAATTGAACTTTTAAGGAAAAGTTTCACCAAAATTCTTCTTAGATGTCTCATTTTAAAGCTGTTATATGTAGGTACAAATTTCCAAAGTTTCAAATATTTTGGTCCATCTGGTGAAGTATGGCAGTTCCTTAAAGTTGATAGGGGGTAAATATTCAAATTTTTTTTGAACTCACTTGACCTAAATTTTCTAAAAAACTACTCAATCAATTGAAAAACGGTTTTTGGTTTCTAAAAGTACCTATAAATACCTTTAATTTAATGTATTGATACATAAAATATGTTGTACCTATGTAGAGTTTTGTTGGAATATGTACAAAAAATTGGCGAAAAACCGTACTTTTAACCATTTTGAAAGCCACAGGACAACTAAATGAACAAAATTGGGCACTCTGTTAACACTTTCTAGTAGTAGAAAGTCCTACCTTTCTAAAATGGTGTCAATCTTGACAATCGGACTGCAGGTTTGGAAGTTATTGCCAGTCAAAATTTGGTAAAAATTTTAAATCCTCAAATATTTTATTCTAAAATTTTAACCTAAATTCTCACTTTTTTCACAAAACATGTCCAAATTCTTTATTTTAGGTTATTTTGACAAAAGCAATCTATTTTTGATCAAATTTTTAAGAAATTTTTTAAAATTTACCAAGATACTAGGGATTTCAATACCGGTCCAAAATTTCAATCCCGGGATTACGGTATTGAAAATTCTTGATCCCGGGATCCCGGGATCAATACCGGGATTGGTATCGTCTCAAAAATGGTATCAAACTGTGCTTAAAAAGGTTAAAACTAATTAAATTTTGGTTTTTTGGTTCTTTTATATTGAAAAGAGTTTTTATACTTGATTAATGAGTTAAAATTTTAATTTCAATAATTTTAAATTCTTTCGTTTTCAAATTTAATTTATATATATACGAAGCAGAAATTTAAATTTGGTGATGGAACTTTTATGTTGAATTTAATATCTTTCTCGAGCTTTTTCTAATGTTATAGTTTGAATATAAACTTATAAAATTTTACCCTGCATTTTACTCTTTTAATTTCAAATATTTAGAAAAATTCATCTTCTAAATTACAGATTCGATATTAATAATTGCAACTTCATCTTAGATTTATTGAATAAAAAATGAAAAAAATTTGAAGTTTACAAAATTTTGCAATTAAGATTAACCCCAAGTCCTCTGGACTAACTAAGTAAAATACTTATTTTTGTACTAAAATTTGAATTTAGTACTACTTATTTGTAAATAAAAACCATTACAAAATCATATACATGAGAAAAATACAAAATAAATAGATATATTTGATTTTTGTTGCTATTTTTCCTTACTTTGTCACAAAAAAATTAAATTATGAATTAAATTATCTAAATTCTTTAGTATTAATTAAAAAGAACCATAAAATTGATGAGAATAAGGGAAACTAATTTTTGCTTATAATATGACTTTGGATTATCTATTAAAAATTCAATATTTAAATAACTATTCTAAATATTTGACAAAAAAGACGAAAAACTTTCAAAATGTTATTATTTTATACTAAAATATTAAAAAAATTGTAAAATATCTACAGAAATTCTCAATACCGTAATCCCGGGATTGAAGCTTTTCTAATCCCGGGATCACGGTATTGAAAAATCGGTCCGGATCCCGGGATCCCGGTTTTCGGTATCCCGGGATTGAAATCCCTACAAGATACAGGGTACATGTGCTCCCTGACGACTTGACCCTTTTTCACCTCACTCAAACAGCTATAACTTTTTACAAGATAAATATTTTTTAATTCTGTTTTCTTTAGTTGATAGCCTACTACATTACCTTTTAAACGATATCTAACACTTGATGGTTGTGTATGGTTTTGGTCATGATATTGGCCTTGGCTTGTGGCCAACCCCTTTCTGGAAAAATCTCTAAAAGACCACTTTTAGATATAGCATTTAAAAAACAAATTATCCCTTGTATTTAAGTTATTTATGATCAATTATGACTATTACGAGTGCTTAAACTCAAATTTTGTGTTTTAAAACTTTTTGATCTTTATAGGTAGTCGTTTTGAAAATAGCACATAGTCATTTTTTTGTAGCTTCCTGTGAGTATCAGATTGTTTCCAAATTGCAAAATTTGAGTTTAAACACTCGTAATAGTCATAATTGATCATAAATAACTTAAATACAAGGGATAATTTGTTTTTTAAATGCTATATCTAAAAGTGGTCTTTTAGAGATTTTTCCAGAAAGGGGTTGGCCACAAGCCAAGGCCAATATCATGACCAAAACCATACACAACCATCAAGTGTTAGATATCGTTTAAAAGGTAATGTAGTAGGCTATCAACTAAAGAAAACAGAATTAAAAAATATTTATCTTGTAAAAAGTTATAGCTGTTTGAGTGATGTGAAAAAAGGTCAAGTCGTCAGGGAGCACATGTACCCTGTATCTTGGTAGATTTTAAAAAATTTCTTAAAAATTTGATCAAAAATAGATTGCTTTTGTCAAAATAACCTAAAATAAAGAATTTGGACATGTTTTGTGAAAAAAGTGAGAATTTTGGCTAAAATTTAAGAATAAAATATTTGAGGATTTAAAATTTTTACCAAATTTTGACTGGCAATAACTTCCAAACCTGCAGTCCGATTGTCAAGATTGACACCATTTTAGAAAGGTAGGACTTTCTACTACTAGAAAGTGTTAACAGAGTGCCCAATTTTGTTCATTTAGTTGTCCTGTGGCTTTCGAAATGGTTAAAAGTACGGTTTTTCGCCAATTTTTTGTACATATTCCAACAAAACTCTACATAGGTACAACATATTTTATGTATCAATACATCAAATTAAAGGTATTTATAGGTACTTTTAGAAACCAAAAACCGTTTTTCAATTGATTGAGTAGTTTTTTAGAAAATTTAGGTCAAGTGAGTTCAAAAAAAATTTGAATATTTACCCCCTATCAACTTTAAGGAACTGCCATACTTCACCAGATGGACCAAAATATTTGAAACTTTGGGAATTTGTACCTACATATAACAGCTTTAAAATGAGACATCTAAGAAGAATTTTGGTGAAACTTTTCCTTAAAAGTTCAATTGCACCTTTTTTTCGATTTTAGACCAGTGTGCGATGCCTTAAATGGTTTCCTCTTATAACATAAAGAAGAAACAGCCGATCAAATTTGCGCTCATCTTCTTTTCTGACCTAATTTCATTTTTTCGCGAGTCTTTCTTATTTAACGGAAGTGGATCGAAATTATGGAAAAAAAAGGTTTTGCAAATTTTTTACTCATTTTTTTCACAGCTTTGTGATGTCTCCGAAAAACAAAAATTAAAGGAACATTAATGACACTTAATTCACTCGACAATAACAGTATGCTGAATGCTCTTAGGAGTCTGGTGTAATAGCTTCAAGGCACTGACATTAACTCCTTTCTTCTTGTGATAAGCTCGTGGTGTTCATAGAGAGTAAGACGACAGAGAGAAGAAAATACGTAGGGTAACTCCTAAACACGCATCGTCAATTATGTTCCTTTCCAACAGTGATGCTTTTGTTTTCGTCAGAAAAATGCCAGCCAAACAAGTCAGTCTGTTCTTCTGGCTTACATATTTATACAGAAAACAGAAAGAAAAGATCGTGAATATGTATATATCTCATTGTGAGGCATTCGTAATTATGACGAATTATTTTTTCTTCCTCTTCATTCGTTAAGATGCTTTTTTGACTGTTTGGCAAAGAGAAGAAAAAAAAACGTGTGAAACATAATTAAATGTAATTTTGAGCCCACCAGAGACTGCCGAAATGCTGATAAACAAAAAAAAAATAAATAAATAAGTATGGTCACACACAGTATTTCAGCAATTTTATATTCAATTCAAGACGAAATGAAAGAAAGAAAAGAGCGATGTAACCAAATTCGATGTGAGCGAGCAGCTCTTTTTTTTATAAAACTTCATTCGAAGAAGCTATCATAAAAAGAAATAAATGAAAACTCTTCAGTGTTATTAGCGCAATGTAAATAATAAAAAGGAATTCTTTGGTATTTTAGTTGACACAAGAAAATGAAATGAAATGAAACAAAATGAAATTAAATTTTTTCGTTCATTCATTTGAACGTCGTTTTCGAATTATAAAGTCTGAAAAAACTCTTCTCTTCTCTCTTCCGTGCATGTCATATTTTGCTCTTGCTTATAACAGGAGCAATCTAGTTAAATTATCACTGTGTGGTAAACGACAAAAAGTGCATTTTATTTTGAGACAAGACGCTTTCGGAAAATTAGTTTTTATAAAAATTAGCTAGGATGGCTCGTGGATATTACGGATTTTATTAAAAGGGAGGAACCTAAAAAGACAATTTTTAGAATTACATTAAAATTAAATAAAAATTTTTTTGGGTTATTTTATGATTTATTTATGCTTGTTGGGTTAGTTCTTTGTTATCTGAATACTGTACACCAACACAGAAATCATAGACCTAAGACTCGACATGGATACTAGTCATTATTCTCGAATAATATGTGCTGGAAATGAAACCCACACCCTCTCCATGTAGGTTACAGACAGAAATGTCGGTAAAAGTGCTAAGGTCTAAGATTTTTTCAATTAGTTCATGTGATAAACATCTACATGCTCAAATGTTTTTGAGGACATGGTAAACTACGGATTGTATTTAAGTTGAACTTGTCATAATTACGATTTCTTTCAGGGAAACAAAACGAAACAAAATTTCAGAAAAGAGATATCATTAAGTGACATTTAAGCTCATCTCGAAGTAAAAAAAAGGTTTCAATTTTCAATAAATGCAAAACTTGCAGACAGAAAAATATTTTCATGCAATTTTTATAATTTCGACTTTTTACTCTTCGAACATGGAAATTATGAAACTACTCATTCCTACCGTATTAAACTATATGTTATTAAAGGATCGAATAACTACTGCCAACTCATTTTTTCGGCGTAAAATGGATGAAGAAGAAAGATCTTGTTTCATGTAGAATGCTCTTTTTTTGTGAGTGAATAAGTTATTTGGATAAATTAAAAAGCTATAAAAGAATTTTATCAAGCAACAGCAACAAACGAGCCCTGAAGGTTGCACGAAATTCTTTTTTCTCTTCTTGTATTTAAAATGAACTGTTGTGTCCTCGGAATTGGCACACATGCATTGATAATCATCAATTACATCGGTCTTTTTAACATACATTAACATTCATTCATATCAGGCGTATGTGATGAGGAAAAACACGAGAAACGATTTATGTAATGTGAAACGCACTTTTCGATATAATCACTTAATATGTAAAAGATGGAATCAACTTCCATCAATCATAATGGAAATATGTATCATAATTCAAGTCGCCAGAATAACTGTAAAAAAATTTACGCATCCCATCATCTTTTAGAAATCCTCAAATTTATTTCATGTAACTTCCGCTTTACTGAATTTTTTTTTTAAAAAAACTTTTTTATTGATTGAAGCGTGATGGTATAAAAGAGAGGAGGTCACAGGGTTGTAAATACTGTACAGCAAAATTTCATATCCGATTTATTGAATTTTTTTCAATATAACCAAATTTTTTTTATTTATTTATATTATGTGCGGCGTCTTGCATTACTAGCCTATAATTTTCGATTCAAAAATCAATTTATGTTGGCTGTTCCTTTGCGTCTTCTTATGCAGTAATTATTAAATGCAGACTTTTTTTTCCTTTTGCATTATAAGCCAAAAGTCTCATGGTTTTTTAATAAACGAAGGAAAAATTTCTTTATGTACAATCGGTACAATATTTATGATAAGATGGGCACACACAACGTTCTCAGCCCCAATGATGTAGAGAGCTTTGATTGTTTATTGCTTATTTCACAATAATAGCCGTTTTAGTAGTGACTAAGAGCACGTTAGTTCCCATTTTGACTGAGTTTTAATTATTCATGTTGCAAATTATATTGAAAACTTTTAAGAAGTTCTTTTGAGGAGATTTGTTGAGAATATATCAACGGTCATTTTATATTTGAATTGTAAAAGCAACTACAATTAGTTTACTTCCCCTTTTTTGAGTTGTTTTCCCCTTTCTATGTAATAGTTCAGTTTTCATTATAACTCGTAAGAGAGAACATCGTCTCTTCAATAAATAAATATTAAGTCACTTTTAATTATTACAATCGTGCAGTTTATTTATACCAACAAGATTCCTTCTGAAAATCAGTGTTTAATGCTGTGAAAACAGCGCCATTGAGAATGATATTTGTACGAAATTTTGAAGAACCAACCATCTCAAAATTCTACAAAGATCCAGAGCGTCCACTGTTGGTTTAAGGCATCAGACACAAATGCAAAAGTGACACATTTTGTTCACGGCTCTAACAATTAATTTAGCAAGTCTAATGCGCTGTTGACAAATAAGGCAAGGACAGCTTTTGTACGAGATTTCTTTTTCATTTTCGTTCATTTTCAATATTAACGAAAAGAGCAGTTTCGATAAGCTCTGTGTGAGCTGTGAAATGATTGACATGGTGCAAAATTTATTTCTTCGGATGGTGAGAGGTAGAAATGGAAGAAAATAAGGGAGAAAATTCATTTTATAATATATGTAATATAAATTAAATGTAAGAGAAATAAAGACTACGTGTACAGTGAGACGAGTATGTGATTTATATCTTTAATATTGATTTAAAAACATTGAGAAGTGCATATAATTTATAGTGTCCAAAAAAATTAAAAGCAAAAGGAGAAAAAAAAGTCTACAACGTAGTTGAGGGGATCTTTTCACGTTGGTCCAATGATGTTGCCGCTGCTGCAACTCTCTGAGGCGAATTATATATATTTTTTTATATACATTTTTTTTTTAATTTTCTACAGATTCCATTATGAGTTGAGATTTTTTTATGGAATCTCATTGGGCGATTCAATTATAATGATAAAAGGTCTTTAATTGAAATAAAAATTTATGGACCTCAACGCAATCTGACACTTCGCACTTATAAGACATTATTAACTCTAATTATTGAGATTAATTGAATTTTAAATAAAAGGACAAACACAAAAAATATTTTTTAATGTGGGCTTCCATTGTGGCATCTACGCAAAGTATTTATTATATATTCATATAATATAATATAATATAACATTATTATACAGTCTGGCTTCAGCAGTAACAGCATTGTTGTTTAACAAAATTATAAAGACAACGAAGAGAAAAAAAAACTGAAGAGATTGAAAATGAAAATTACTTAAAGTCGATAAACAAAATGATTGTGCGATGACAAGAACAAAATGAAACAAGGTATACATAAATTATTTATTTCGTGGTTAATAAATGAATAAATGAAATATACATATAAAAAATAAAGTATAACTGGGTCATATGCGATAAATAATGCAAAATAAGGATTTAAGATAGCATGAATTTCTGGTCCAATTAAAATAGCTGCTGTACAAGAAATTTTGCTTCAACTGCTTTAAAAAATCTTTGTCGAATGAAATTCTTTAAGTAACTAAAAACAGTCGAGTATTTCCAAATATTGAGTATATATATCTTTATTTTGGCTTGTCAGGCATGTTTTTGGTTGTTCCTTAACATTTTGTTGTGATTGGAAATGTTTTATAACTTACTAGTTGGAACCAAGATTATTACGTGAAGCTTTGGTTACAATGGAAGGTAACTATTGGGGATATGCCACCCTTCCTACCGATGAGGGTTCCAAAGCAGGTGCGTATCCAGGAATTTCGAATTATGACCTTTTTTATTTCTTTTCGAATCTTCAATATCTTCTGATTTAGGCTAGTATTGGATTTTTTTTTTAAAAAAAAAAGGGTTTGACCAACAATCCCCCTTGAATAGGTCTGGTCCCCTTTCGAGATTAAAATTTTTATGGGAAAAATTTTTAGACACATCCTAAAATTAAAAATGTATGAGAAAAAATTCTAAAACTCTCTTGAGAGGTCGGATCCTCTCTTTAATAAATTTATCACTTCGTATTTTGTCAGCTTTTGAATCAGAATCTGCCACTAAAATACTTAAAATTGAAAAATGGCAAGTGCTTACGTTTCCCAAAATAATTAGAGGAATTGGAGATCAATGATAAACTTTCCAGTTTCTTTTGTTTGCAATTAAATGAATCTTAAGCTTGTCAATTGTTTTTCTCAGATGAATTTTGTAATTCAAAGATAAGGCAGCCGATCATGCTGGTAAAAATGCACTTTATTCGTCCTTATGCGGATACTTTTGACCAATTTTTTTTTGTTTCTTTGGCTCATTTAATCAGAAACACGAAAAATATTTTTCTTTCTTGCTCGTAATCAAAAGGCATTAAGAATTTCGTTTCTGTGTCTCTCTTTTTCATATTTGTTACCTGTTTACGAACGTGGTTAATAAGTCAAACAAACAAAAAATAAAGAATGCAATGCTGTGAAAATTAAGGCAAACGAGAGCGAAAGATGAAAGTGGGTAAAATTTCGTTGTCTGCATTGTAGCAAGCAAAAAAAAGGTTAATTTACATAAAATGCCTTAGTAAGGGCTTTTCATCTCTTTTGTGAAACGATTTTCGATGGCATTTTTTTGTGTTGTTCGAGAGATGTCAATAAAAACGGTATCAAGAAACGACAGCAAAGGGCCAAAAGCACAACAGTAATTTATCACTTCCAGGGCTTCTTGGCATTACATCGTATTCAATTCATCGACACATGTCAAACAGACAAGTCATAAAATGAACGACATATACGCGTATATCGTTAAGGAATAATAAGATGAGGCAAAAATTGGAAAAAATAATGCCATTAAAATTTTGAATTCGACGATTATTACTCTGCTTAATTCTGTAAAAAAAGATATGAGTATGACTTTATATGTTGAATGAAGATTGGTCAAGAGTTGATCGTTTATACGAAGTGAATATAGAATTTTTTAAGTAGCATTATTTGTATTAAGTTATTTTTCACAATAAAATAGATGTTCAATATTTTTTGGACTTTCCTTTTACCGTTGTTCCCAAATGACGGTCAATATTTTAGGATGGTCTGGAGCTGTGTGGGCCATTTCTTGATGGATATCATTTGTGAACAATCCCTTAAGCCTGTAATACAGACAACAAAAAAATGATAATTTCGGAGAAAAGTTGATTTTTGAATGTGGATGAGATGAAATTGAATTGACAGTAAACAATGTACGGAAAGTGAAGAGATATGAAGCAAGGCTGATTTTTATGATTTTTTATGAATTTTTTATGGTCTTCATCTCGAATTGGAGGATTGAGAAATGAGAAGGAATAAAAAGTATAATTTTTTGCTTGCTGAATACCATAAATGTAATTAAAGATGCATTAACCACAAGATATTGAGCTTTTTTATGCTTTACATAAATGTACATACGAGTGAGAAGGAGAGAACGAGTGCAAAATGATGAAAATATATACTTATATGAATAAATATGATTGTGCAAGATAATAATCCCGGGCATATTGAAACTTGTGTAACTTGTGTGTTAAGCAGAAAGATAATCATGTACCGCAAATATTCGATTAAATGATTTTTTGTTAAGAAGAAAAAAAAATGCACAAAACTAAGTGAAGCAGTCAATCGAAAAATCGAGTTAATATTAAATGTAAAATAATATAATATTGAATTCTCAGACATGAATCCGAAATTTACAATGAATGCAGTATGTGCCAACGAACATTGAACATCATATGTACATGCTCATACATATATCTGGCATATCTGCTGTTTTATATCATGTTTGCTTTCATTTTCATTGAATGTATTGTATATATGTATAAATTTTAACAATTTTTTTTACCTCGTACTTCTTTTTCGGCCACTGGAGTGGACCTTATGTGATTCTAAATACGTGCAACTCGTCGTTGTCATAAAACCTTATTCGAGTGAATTTATATTTCGATGGAATATAAAATATATTATATATTGTAAAAAGAAAAACTCGAATTGCCTCCAAACGAAGTCTTAATCAACCTCATCGATTTTTCTTCTCGATACACATTTATTCTGTTATTATTATTATGCGCGCTCAAAAATATTGTCAGAAAACGTGCAGCAAGAATGGCATACAGTAAGCGAAACTGAGGCAGGAGGAAGCGAAGAAAAAAAATTGGGGAATTGATATTATTTTATGTTTATTACGAAAAGTTTTTGCACACACAAGCAATATCTCATTATAAGTACGATTTTTAAAATTTTTATTTCTGTTAATTATACAGTGCATGAATGAGAAAACAATATAATTCATTATTTTTGCTCAAACTCATGGCAATTCATCCTTGATATATATATTCAGATACAGTTTTTCTTTGTGTATCAGATACGTGTGTATCCAATATAGAAATATCTCCTTGTTTCACTCTCCACGTGTATTCGTACTTTTCTCGCTTGCTTACTTACTCACTTTTAACTTAAGTATATATTTTTTTTTTCTTAGTATTTTTTTCGAGTTTAATTAATTTCTCTTTTCGCCGACACGAATTTATATTGAACTTTATGATTCCCGTAATCAGCATTAAAGACCTGATACCTGATTCATATCAATGCCCCTAGAGATTAACTAAAAAATATTTTCATTGATTATTGATTATAGAAGCACAGATAAAATGAGATAATAAACAGCACTGAAATTTAATTCTTTCATAAAATAACGTAAAAGATATTTTTCTTGTGCTGCTTTTTTTTGTATTTTTAATGGATCAAAAGAATGAAGAAAAATTCTTGAATAAAAAATAGGCTTTTTTGTTTTATTCATTTTCAATTCAAGGAAGCAAGTGCTTAAAGCGTTTGAGTTAAGACAAAATTCTTTTGTTTGTGAGAGATGTTCCAACTTGAGTTAGTTCTAATAGATAGAACTGCTGCTTTCTGAAATTTTATTTAAACTTCTGAAAATTCCGATACCAAAATAGATAATCCCTATGTGCAGAGGTATAGAGTAGGTAGTTTGGACCAAGCATCTCTTCTTTCTCAACACTAAGATTTTTTGAGAAAAATCCCATCCATAAAAATGAAAGTTAAAGTGATGCGTTAAAGTAATGATGACTTTCGAATCTACACTCCTGAAGCTGCCACTAGAATTCTTTCATAAACAAAACTGCTTTCCTATTTTCTTTGGACATGCCCAATTTTCTTTTTTGTTTCTCAAAAGTTCATAAAATAATTTATTTTTGTATGAATCTCATAAACCAATAGTGCAATTAATCATAATTATCAATTTAAATTTTTGTCTTCTTTTCGTTTGTTTCTCGTTTATCATATCTCCATCTCTTTCCATCTTACAGCTTGTTTGTGAATTTTAAATTTGGCGTATTTATTTTTTAAATGCTCAAGAAAAATTGACAACAGTATGCAGCACAATAATGTCAAAAACATATTGAGAAGATCATAAATCAATTGAGACCAATGCTGCTTACGTACGTACGTCTCTCATTTAGTGTGTGTATTTTCTGTATTGCAATCACAATATACGGATTACATAGCATTAAAGATGTTTCAAAATAGTCTTAATTGATTTGAATAAAAGCCTCATTTAAAGACCTTTAGAACTGTCCAAACTCATAATCCATTAATTAAGGGTGACAGATAGTCGGATAAGCTTTTTGTTTATCGCAGAGACGACGTAACTACATCTTATTATTGAAGAAAAAGGAGAACAGAAAGGCAGAGAGAGAAAAAATTATCAAAGAATTACGCAATATTTCATGTCAATTTGAATGTGCGAAAAAGAAAGGGTCTTACCAAAATTGCTTTATCAAGTAATAATGAGTAGTGAAGGCATGAACAGGTTGATATCGAATAAAAAAATGCAAACGTCTCAACAAAAGAATTTAACGCAATGATAATTAATAGCCAAACCCTAAAGAAAGATACGATACGGTTATTCGTCCATTCATGAAATGGACAGTGTTAAGAAAATTACGTTTAACGCTACCTTATGATGTCTGCCTATCTCTTCTCGCAATTTTCCCTGTTAAAGATATTGAACGAACGAGATGTTAAAAATAAAATAATATAGGTAATGAAAAAAAAATCAGCCTGTATAAGGGCGAAAATACTTAAAAATCAGATAATAATAAAAATAATAACAATAATTTTTTTGTGCTCCGTAAAATGGGAGTGATTTATACTGATTGACATTTATTGTGCTGTTATTATTGCTTACTTCACGTACATACATAGTCACACATATCAATTTTGGCGCATGTGAAACGCATCATTAATTAAGTTCATTTTTGCCCATTTATTTCCCGAAAATAAAATAATATAAAATTATATCATTTTATACATATTCCATCCACATATAAGTGTACATTTAGCCGTGATTGACTGACTTGAGTTCTCGTTTTTTTATTATTATACACAAAGTAAAAGCTATAAGTTTGTAATTTTTCATGCAAAAACTTAATAACTGACCAGTTAAAAGAGTCTTCATAATAAAATTTTTTTGCCTCACTTTACTTAATGTGTATAGAGGAATATTTTTGGCTTCACATTATATCCATGTATCAATACTTATGTGCATGCGTTTATTTTTTTTTCTGTCGAATTACAATTCTCGCTTGTTCACTTTATTATCTCGTCGCTCCTTTTATTAATGCCACAATTTGAGTAGGATGGTAGGTAGGCAGGCAAGCAAGCATATATACATACCTATAGAGAGAGAGAGAAGTTGATAGGTATTGTAATTTAGTTATCTGGAGCATCTTATTATCATCCTTTAAGCGATATTATATTGTATTTCGGACTTTATATAAAGTCTTTATCGTGATTATGGAACCTCATAAAAGGAGCATCTTTGTAATATTACTTATTTTACATCACAATACTGGAGTAATAATAACAACATCGATAACAGAGGAGGAGCAATAAAGATGATACACTTCCATGCGAATGTTACAAATTCTACTAAATTGATAGCTCATTTATTGCATCCTTTAAAATTTACACCAATTTTGCACAAACAAGCAGCTTATGCTTCTCAGTATGAGTCAACAAGGTGTAATAATTATAATCCTCGCATAATGAAAGCTCAATATCCATTAAGTTTCCAATCAAACTCATATGTCGCTCAGATAAAGCCTGAAGAAAATACACGCAGCGTATGCAGTGACATAAAAGTATATCAAAATCATAAATTACATTAACGTTTAATATGTTACACGCGTGGAAGTAAAAATCGATTGTAAATAAGAAAAATGGTTAATCAATCCTTGAGACTTGTGAGAAAAAAATAAGAGATCTGCGAAAATCGTTTAGCATAATGCGCTATAATTTGGCGAGAAATTTTTCATGACTGTCAATATTGCAGAAGAAAGACTGATCATTTTGGTGTGTTGTGTTGCAGATGAACACGAATGCTGTTGTTTTGACCGCAACCAATTTAAGGAGAAGTTTTTCTTTTTCTCTTGTCCGGCCAATTGAGTTGTCTTTGCGAAAGCGTTGTATTATATGCATTTCGTGTATCTACAGAAAGATCGTTCGACAGCACAAGAAAAATTGCATTTAAACCAAAAGAGATTATTCAAAATTGATACATGCGTTCATAAAATTCGCAGGTCTATAATATCAGCTCATTTTTTTCCAACCATTCTCTAGTGATTTATGAGATCAAAATTCATTGTAAGCAGAAAAATATATATAAGTAAATATGCACCTTCAAACCTGTGCTCAAAATGAATATATGTAAAAACTGGAGCTCTTTTTTTTGTGCGTGCGCACATTTAAAATGAAAAAGTGACTTTCGGAATGTGTTTCATATATACATATAGACCTCAAAACAGTATTGACTGAGAAAAACCTTTTATTTTATTTATTTCACATGTTCAACATGCAATCAAATAAAGCTAATTTTATTCTTCATTTTTTTCGAGTGAAAAATTGATTATGCAAGTGCATGAGCTTAGAAACGTCATTTAAAGTCTAATTTGGGGCACGGAATAAAAAGGAGAAATATGTTTGCATGGCTTTGAATTTCATGAGAACTTTACAAATATGAAAATTGTTCCTAAATATTATTAACTTCCACGCATTGCGTGCAAGTTATTGTATTCACTTTTTTTGAGATTTTCACTAATTTTGATTTTTTGAGTCAACGGAAGCATGAATCTTTACGTTTTTGGTCTCATATGACAGGTATTGAAAATATCTATTACCTGAGGTATGTTTGGTTCCAGTCAGTTCCGTTGCGTTGGAACTAGACGCAAAAAACCGTTAAAAACCAAAAATTTGTATGGAAAATTTTTTATGCGGTGACTTTCATACAATTTCTTGTATCTGATACGATAGGCCGTACCTTAAAACCAAAAAGCGCTACTTAACATCTGAACTTTATGTCCATTTAGTGACCGAAAAATGCAAAAAACATGATTTTTTATGACAGTTGCGTCTTTTTTGATTCCGCACTGGAATTAACATTTCAAGCCTTGAAATAGGTATAAAATGAAAGATCAACTCAGGATCTACATTTAATATCCGCTATGTTGGTACTTTAGAGGTTCCTGTAAAAAGTTACAGCATGAAAAAGATTGTTATAAAAATTATAACACTTTTGTTTACGTTACGTAAAATCCTTACGTTACGTAAAATTACGTAACGTGAATTTCACTTAAAAATATTTGAATGAATATAGAGGCTGTAGATGTTTACTGGATCTTGTTTAATTGGACATAGAGGCTGTAGATCATTACTGGATCTTATTTTTATTGGACATAGAGGCTGTAGATCATGACTGGATCTTATTTTATTGAACATAAAGGTTGTAGATGTTTACTGGATCATATTTTTACTGGACATTGAGGCTGTAGATGTTTACTGGATCATATTTTTACTGGACATAGAGGCTGTAGATGTTTACTGGATCATATTTTATTGGTCATAGAGGCTGTAAATGTTTACTGGATCTCGTTTTACTGGACATATAGGCTGTAGATGTTTACTGGATCTTGTTTAATTGGACATAGAGGCTATAGATCATTACTGGATCTTATTTTTATTGGACATAGAGGCTGTAGATCATTACTGGATCTTATTTTATTGAACATGGAGGCTGTAGATGTTTACTGGATCATATTTTTACTGGACATTGAGGCTGTAGATGTTTACTGGATCATATTTTTACTGGACATAGAGGCTGTAGATGTTTACTGGATCTCGTTTTACTGGACATAGAGGCTGTAGATCATCACTGGATCTTATTTTTATTGGACATAAAGACTGTAGATGTTTACTGGATCATATTTTATTGGACATAGAGGCTGTAGATGTTTACTGGATCTCGTTTTACTGGACATAGAGGCTGTAGATCATTATTGGATCTTATTTTTATTAGAAATAAAGGCTGTAGATGTTTACTGGATCATATTTTTATTGGACTTAGAGGCTGTAGATGTTTACTGGATCATATTTTTACTGGACATAGAGGCTTTAGATGTTTACTGGATCATATTTTTACTGGACATAGAGGCTGTAGATGTTTACTGGATCATATTTTATTGGTCATAGAGGCTGTAAATGTTTACTGGATCTTGTTTTTCTGGACATAGAGGCTATAGATCATTACTGAATCTCGTTTTTATTGGACTTAGAGGCTGTAGATGATTGAAACATATTTTGGTGGGAAAATTTTCAAATATTTTGACCGTTAAAAAATTTGAATTTTGAAAAATCGTTAAATGGCAAACCATTTTATTATATGAAAATTTACCTCAAAAATTGTTAATTATAATAATAATAATAGTTCATTAAGTACATTCATTAAGTTCATTAAAAATGCGGGAAATGTTCAAATATATTTTGACCGTTAGAAATTTTGAATTTTTAAAAACCGTTAAATGACAAACCATTTTAATGTATGAAAATTCACCACAAATATTGTTAATAATTCTATAACTAATGATTTTCAAGTGCATTAAAAACACGGAAAATTTTCAAATATATTTTGACCGTTAGAAAATTTGAATTTTAAAAGCGAGCGTAGCTCAAGCTCGACTCTACTGTGATCCATGTAAAACTGTAATTCTTAACAAGTCGAGCGAGCGTAGCTCAAGCTCGACTCTACTCTGATCCATGTAAAAACTGTAAATCTTAACAAGTCGAGCGAGCGTAGCTCAAGCTCGACTCTACTGTGATCCATGTAAAACTGTAATTCTTAACAAGTCGAGCGAGCGTAGCTCAAGCTCGACTCTACTCTGATCCATGTAAAAACTGTAAATCTTAACAAGTCGAGCGAGCGTAGCTCAAGCTCGACTCTACTGTGATCCATGTAAAACTGTAATTCTTAACAAGTCGAGCGAGCGTAGCTCAAGCTCGACTCTACTCTGATCCATGTAAAAACTGTAAATCTTAACAAGTCGAGCGAGCGTAGCTCAAGCTCGACTCTACTGTGATCCGTATAAAAACTGTAATCCTTAACTGTGACTCTACTGTGATCCATGTAAAACTGTGATTCTAAACAAGTCGAGCGAGCGTAGCTCAAGCTCGACTCTACTGTGATCCGTATAAAAACTGTAATCCTTAACAAGTCGAGCGAGCGTAGCTCAAGCTCGACTCTACTGTGATCCGTGTAAAAACTGTAATTCTTAACAAGTCGAGCGAGCGTAGCTCAAGCTCGACTCTACTGTGATCCGTATAAAAACTGTAATCCTTAAAAGGTCGAGCGAGCGTAGCTCAAGCTCGACTCTACTCTGATCCATGTGAAAACTGTAATTCTAAACAAGTCGAGCGAGCGTAGCTCAAGCTCGACTCTACTGTGATCCATGTAAAAACTGTAAATCTTAACAAGTCGAGCGAGCGTAGCTCAAGCTCGACTCTACTGTGATCCATGTAAAACTGTGATTCTAAACAAGTCGAGCGAGCCTAGCTCAATCTCGACTCTACTGTGATCCGTATAAAAACTGTAATTCTTAACAAGTCGAGCGAGCGTAGCTCAAGCTCGACTCTACTGTGATCCGTATAAAAACTGTAATCCTTAAAAGGTCGAGCGAGCGTAGCTCAAGCTCGACTCTACTCTGATCCATGTGAAAACTGTAATTCTAAACAAGTCGAGCGAGCGTAGCTCAAGCTCGACTCTACTGTGATCCATGTAAAAACTGTAAATCTTAACAAGTCGAGCGAGCGTAGCTCAAGCTCGACTCTACTGTGATCCATGTAAAACTGTGATTCTAAACAAGTCGAGCGAGCCTAGCTCAATCTCGACTCTACTGTGATCCGTATAAAAACTGTAATTCTTAACAAGTCGAGCGAGCGTAGCTCAAGCTCGACTCTACTGTGATCCATGTAAAAACTGTAATTCTTAGCAAGTCGAGCGAGCGTAGCTCAAGCTCGACTCTACTGTGATCCATGTAAAACTGTGATTCTAAACAAGTCGAGCGAGCCTAGCTCAATCTCGACTCTACTGTGATCCATGTAAAAACTGTAATTCTTAACAAGTCGAGCGAGCGTAGCTCAAGCTCGACTCTACTGTGATCCATGTAAAAACTGTAATTCTTAACAAGTCGAGCGAGCGTAGCTCAAGCTCGACTCTACTGTGATCCATGTAAAAACTGTAATTCTTAACAAGTCGAGCGAGCGTAGCTCAAGCTCGACTCTACTGTGATCCATGTAAAACTGTGATTCTAAACAAGTCGAGCGAGCCTAGCTCAATCTCGACTCTACTGTGATCCGTATAAAAACTGTAATTCTTAACAAGTCGAGCGAGCGTAGCTCAAGCTCGACTCTACTGTGATCTATTTAAAAACTGTAATTCTAAACAAGTCGAGCGAGCGTAGCTCAAGCTCGACTCTACTGTGATCCATGTAAGTAAGAAATAGTTCGGACGTAGTCCGAACTAGGTTGAGCGAAGCTCACAAATTTTTACGTCCTGAACGTAGCGAAGCGGAGTGAAGGCGTGAAAATTTTCCCAAGCCGTATACACTGTATGCTACTATGATTTAAAATGAGAAAAAATGCGACATTACACTTTGAGATTTGGAAAATCTGGAATTGGCTGGAATTTTTTAGTTGACTTGAAGGGGGTCTATGGGGGTCCCAAAGTTGAAAATTCGAAAAAAATGTCATTTTTGAGCTAATTTCAAAATTAAATTTCCATATAAGGATTTAATCAAGTTAAATTAAGTTTTTGACATAAAATCTATCATAATAAGATCTTTATTTTAAGCTCCCACGTAAATTAATAATTAATAATTTTGCTCAGATTAAGAAATCAGTTTTTCGTATTTTGTGAGAAAGAGAGGTAAAACAGCCAAAAATGTTCTATGCAGAAAAGTTTGTGCCTGAAATTCTACATCATGTTCAAAAAACGGAATTGAAATTAGTTGAGGCATTGTCGAGAAAATCGCAAAATACACTTTCTGTAAGCAAACAAACAAGCAAACAAGTTAATCAGCAAGAAATAGCCAAAACGAGACATCGTTGAAACTTCTAGTTTTTTTGCAATCGATCCGTGCCGCCCTACAGAAGAACTGATTAGATTTTGGGCATGGTAGGAATAGCCGTTGCTTCTGAAAAAGCAAAAAACCTTCTTTTCCATACAAAATGTGAAATTCAAAGGTTGCTATGATTTTTGAAAATTTCGACTGAAAAAAATTCAAAAAATTGGAAAATCCCCCCCCCCCCTGGTATATGAAAATTATGCGAGATTCGACAACCCCTGTGATCTATAAACAGTCGAACGAGCGGAGCGAGATTCACCAACCCCTGTGATCTATAAACAGTCGAACGAGCGGAGCGAGATTCGACAACCCCTGTGATCTATAAACAGTCGAACGAGCGGAGCGAGATTCGACAACCCCTGTGATCTATAAACAGTCGAACGAGCGGAGCGAGATTCGACAACCCCTGTGATCTATAAACAGTCGAACGAGCGGAGCGAGATTCGACAACCCCTGTGATCTATAAACAGTCGGACGAATAAAAAATTCGAACGGAGCTCGAATGTAAATAGTTCGAACGCAGTTCGGACTAGGTTGAGCGAAGCTCACAAATTTTTACGTCCTGAACGTAGCGAAGCGGAGTGAAGGCGTGAAAATTTTCCCAAGCCGTATACACTGTATGCTACTATGATTTAAAATGAGAAAAAATGCGACATTACACTTTGAGATTTGGAAAATCTGGAATTGGCTGGAATTTTTTAGTTGACTTGAAGGGGGTCTATGGGGGTCCCAAAGTTGAAAATTCGAAAAAAATGTCATTTTTGAGCTAATTTCAAAATTAAATTTCCATATAAGGATTTAATCAAGTTAAATTAAGTTTTTGACATAAAATCTATCATAATAAGATCTTTATTTTAAGCTCCCACGTAAATTAATAATTAATAATTTTGCTCAGATTAAGAAATCAGTTTTTCGTATTTTGTGAGAAAGAGAGGTAAAACAGCCAAAAATGTTCTATGCAGAAAAGTTTGTGCCTGAAATTCTACATCATGTTCAAAAAACGGAATTGAAATTAGTTGAGGCATTGTCGAGAAAATCGCAAAATACACTTTCTGTAAGCAAACAAACAAGCAAACAAGTTAATCAGCAAGAAATAGCCAAAACGAGACATCGTTGAAACTTCTAGTTTTTTTGCAATCGATCCGTGCCGCCCTACAGAAGAACTGATTAGATTTTGGGCATGGTAGGAATAGCCGTTGCTTCTGAAAAAGCAAAAAACCTTCTTTTCCATACAAAATGTGAAATTCAAAGGTTGCTATGATTTTTGAAAATTTCGACTGAAAAAAATTCAAAAAATTGGAAAATCCCCCCCCCCCCTGGTATATGAAAATTATGTGAGATTCGACAACCCCTGTGATCTATAAACAGTCGAACGAGCAGAGCGATATTCGACAACCCCTGTGATCTATAAACAGTCGAACGAGCGGAGCGAGATTCGACAACCCCTGTGATCTATAAACAGTCGGACGAGCGGAGCGAGATTCGACAACCCCTGTGATCTATAAACAGTCGAACGAGCGGAGCGAGATTCGACAACCCCTGTGATCTATAAACAGTCGAACGAGCGGAGCGAGATTCACCAACCCCTGTGATCTATAAACAGTCGAACGAGCGGAGCGAGATTCGACAACCCCTGTGATCTATAAACAGTCGAACGAGCGGAGCGAGATTCGACAACCCCTGTGATCTATAAACAGTCGAACGAGCAGAGCGAGATTCGAAAACCCCTGTGATCTATAAACAGTCGAACGAGCGGAGCGAGATTCGACAACCCCTGTGATCTATAAACAGTCGAACGAGCGGAGCGAGATTCGACAACCCCTGTGATCTATAAACAGTCGAACGAGCGGAGCGAGATTCGACAACCCCTGTGATCTATAAACAGTCGGACGAGCGGAGCGAGATTCGACAACCCCTGTGATCTATAAACAGTCGAACGAGCGGAGCGAGATTCGACAACCCCTGTGATCTATAAACAGTCGAACGAGCGGAGCGAGATTCACCAACCCCTGTGATCTATAAACAGTCGAACGAGCGGAGCGAGATTCGACAACCCCTGTGATCTATAAACAGTCGAACGAGCGGAGCGAGATTCGACAACCCCTGTGATCTATAAACAGTCGAACGAGCAGAGCGAGATTCGAAAACCCCTGTGATCTATAAACAGTCGAACGAGCGGAGCGAGATTCGACAACCCCTGTGATCTATAAACAGTCGAACGAGCGGAGCGAGATTCGACAACCCCTGTGATCTATAAACAGTCGAACGAGCGGAGCGAGATTCGACAACCCCTGTGATCTATAAACAGTCGGACGAATAAAAAATTCGAACGGAGCTCGAATGTAAATAGTTCGAACGCAGTTCGGACAAGGTTGAGCGAAGCTCACAAATTTTTACGTCCTGAACGTAGCGAAGCGGAGTGAAGGCGTGAAAATTTTCCCAAGCCGTATGTACAGTACGGGAATAATTTACGGTGAAGTGATAAAAAATTTATAGAATACTTTGTGTCATAAACTACGGCTCGCCTTGGGATCTATATCAACTGGCGAGCGTAGCTCGCCTTTGGATCGGTATCAACTGGCGAGCATAGCTCGCCTTTGGATCGATATCAACCGGCGAGCGTAGCTCGCCTTTGGATAGGTTATTGCCGTTGGCGAGCGTAGCTCGCCACGTGGAAGTTTGTGGTGTGATCTATACATCGTGTTTTTATATTATTTGATAAATTAATTCTGTTTATTTGACACCTACAAGGGCCTTGATTTTCTTCTCAAACGCTCCTAGAATCGACAACTGAGATCAAAACATGGAATCCAGCCTCAATGGTTTGAACTTTTGATGATAAAAGTTGTTTTAAGTGTCCCTAGAGTTCAGTGGTTCTCAAACTGTGTGCCGCGGAACACTAGTGTATCGTCAGAGTTTCACGGGTGTGCCACGAAATTTTTAGAAATTAGAAATTTTCCTCTATTTTTCAAATTCTAAATTTCCTTCAGTTTTCCATCCTTAGACTTTCTTTGAAATTGTTCGAGCTTCAAAATTAAAATTGACATACTTGAGGTACCTTGCAAGAGGCTATCACTCGTGTGAAACTTGCAAAAATTTGCATATAAGCTCATATAAACTAACATGTTTTCGTGTGAAACTTGTGGTTTTAAAAGTTTACTTACAAAAACTTGTGAAACAACAAGTTTTCGAAAATTTAAAATATAAATTTTAAAGAAATTTTTATTTTTTCTTAATATTCGTAGAACTTTAGGTTTGAATTTGAGTAGTAAGCTTCATCAATCAATTATTTTTTGATTATCTGATAGATTTTTTAACTTAATTTATTCATATTCAGTTTTTTAGTTTAAATTTAAAATTCAGTTTCCTTGACTATGTTTAACAATGAATCAGATATTATATAAAAATACCAATATGTCAGATTTCAATATCTAATATTAGCAAGTATGATGGATAAATTCTAAATTTCTCTCAGGTTCTATTAGAGATTTTGGTATTTTTGTATGTTAAGTTATAAAGATTTTGCTAAGATAATTATATCAGACAAAAATATTGAATACAAATATTTTCTGAAAGAGGTCCTGAGCCTCGAAAGCGTATTCTCAATTTTTTTTAAATAGTCAATATTTACAATATTGAAATTTTTCTTAAAATTTTCAATTTTTTTCAATCTATGGAGTTTTTTCTAAATTTCACAACGCTAAAAAGCACAGAAAGCCTCAGCTTGTTCTAAGAAAGATTTTAAATAGCTGAATTTTTGTAAACATGCTTAAAACTAATTTTTTATAACCTTATATGATAAATCACCGATCTAAGAAGATCCAAAAAAATTTAAGCTGAAAAACTTATTGAAAATTTCTAAAAAATAAATTGGGAAGGTTTTGGCTCCTCTTAAAGGATTTTTCTTACAAATTATGATATTTATAAGTTAAATAATAATTTTTTTTAACTTAAGTTTATTTTATCACAAAAAATTTTTTTTATATTTTTACTGAAAATATTCCAAAACTTTAGTCTTAAAAATCATAGAAAAATCCACTAACATTGACTAAAGGCTCCATTTTTAGCACAACTTTAGAATTCAAAAATTAAAAATATTTTAAAAACTTGCAAGTTTTACAAGTTTGTATGGGGAAACATTTCAGACCACAAGTTCACGGGAGTGCCAGCCCCTTGGTACCTTGCTTATTTAGTTAGTGTGATGCGAGCAAAAATAGTTTAAGAAACACTGTTTCCATTCATAATTTTTATTTCAATATGTTTTTATATAGACAGAAAAGCTTGAAATATTGCAATCAATAAAGCTCATCTCATTAACAGAATGCATTAACATTCATCCACAAATCACATTTATGTCAATATTTAATTGAAATGAATCGAACGAAAGGAAGAAGAAGAAGAAGAGGAGGAGGAGGAAGTCAAAAGAGATGTTTATGAGAAATGAAATTTCTCTTTTAACTCCCTGTGTAAGCTGAGTGCAATCCTTATTTATTAATTTTTTATCTGCGAATAATCACACTGACATTTCCATTAAGTAAACTTAATTACGTTTTTTTTCGATCAGCTGTTATCAGCCTAAGTTATTAGCTCGATCGAGAAAAAATCTCAAAATGGCTTTATTCCCTTTCGTCTGCTTTTGCTTTATATGGCATAGTGTTAAGGAATAAGAAAAATTTCTCATATCGGTTGAGTCCAATTCATAAACATAAAAAAATACATAAAGCCACCCGATGATATATTGGATTAAATGAATACGTTTTGGTTTGAATGGCATGCCTTGTAATTACAAATTGATGATTATCAATGAAAAAGGAGTCAACAGATCATTTTTCATTAACCACTCGACGGCGCGCAATCTTTATAAATAATAAAAATATGAAAAAATTGTTTTTCTTTCTTTATAATTTTTTGGAAGTCTTAAGTACAAATAAATACATAAAGGCTGAATTGGAACTGATTTAACAGTGCAAAAATACAGTTGAGAAATTAAAGTGCTGCTCATAAATCATAAAAATATACTCTTGCTGCAGTTTATATACACACACTTTTTTTCGGCATTTGTTCCTTTGTAGCTTTTAAATTTACTTAATAACAACTTGTAATTCTCGTTAAAGCTACAACTTTTAACCGCAGTACAGTAAGAAAAACATCTTAATTGAATGTCGTTTTTTAATGGCATTGTTCTCGTTTATAAGAATTTGAAGCATTCAAATCAGACATACACATTATTTTGTGCTTTATTTCACTCGTTTTTCGTCGTTTTGTGTGTCTGCGCGGTTGTAAAAATAAAAATTCCTCGCCATTTTTCTGCTCCATTACGAGTTGCGTTTTTGAAGTCTTTATTGTATTATTTAATACGACATAAGGTAACACTAGATCCTGTTTATATTTATATTCGGTGTAGCTTGTGAATTTTTTGTTTTGTTCAGCATTTTCACATTTTGTTGCTAATAAAAAAATATGTGTTGGTTCATCAAAAAGTAACTGCTGTATATTCATGTCCAAAATTAAAAGTTACTACATACAAAAAGGAATATTAAGAGAGTTTTATTTTTTTGTGTTTTTGGGGAAGATAAAATAAATATTTCGCCGCCAAATAATTACCGCCTGAAACATTTCAGCAGCGAATAATTTAGCATCGTTTGTACCATTAAAAGTCTTTAATTGATGAAAATTTATCACTTTTTGGTGGTACTTCGCTCAGACGCGTCACAGAAAAACGACGATAATTGGTGCTACTTGATTACTGATCAAGTTATGTGCGAATACCCAACATTTGCAAATTAATGTTGTTGATTTGCTGCTGCAGTTACCATATATTAACTAACGAAGAAGGCATGAACTCTTTATCGGTTTGTTCACACCTTGCCTGAATTATTCTATGCTAATGCAATAAAAAGCTACTTTTTGATCCCCCATGTCAAAAAATTTCCTTGATAAAGAAGCTTAAATCATGTTCTGATTCATATACTGGTTGAAGTTACTCATCCTAAGCTATGTATCACTCCATCTCTTCCTCACTCCATCTGAAACCAGTATGGATACAATTATAGCAGGTCACATGTATTTTGATAAGTTAAACTTTAAGGTATATTAGATCTTATTAGCATTGTCATATCATTGTAATGTGTAGAGTTTGGTGTGCATAAAAAAATATGTCTCAACATTCTCATGATAATTTAAACGCATTTTAAAGACTCCAACATTAAATGTTTCAAATGAGGGAGCTTTTGAGTTACTGAGTGTCCTGAACTAATTGTTTCCAAATTCTGTCCATTTTATTCGGTTTTAGAAAGATTTAATTTTTGAAAATTGTCAAAAAATTTGATCAAAATGAAATTCGGTTAGTCAGTCAAAGTAAAGCCTTAAATTTTTTAAAAAATTGAACCCGAATTAAAAAGGAGAAAATAAAGTTTAAGGTAAAATAAAAATGAAATTAACAATCAACCCAAGAGCTGTATGCTCGAGAACATTTATCATTAAAATTACCTGAAAGAAATTAAAGAAGAAAAATAATTTCGTCGCTTGTTGTTTTATGTGTCTCTACCTTGTTGATAAATGTAGACATAACAATAAGAGAGAAAATAAAAAAATGGGCGAGTTTGTGAAAGAAAATTAGATTTTAAAACGATTTTAATTGCGTGTTTTCGCATAAAAAATCTTTTTTTGGAACTTTTTTGACGAAGAAAAATTTTTTATTTATGGAAATATAAAAAAAATTCAGTCAGTAATTTTTCTGCAGCTTCAATTTTTAATGACTCTGAAGCAAAATAAAAGGAGACTTTGGAAAGAGACATCAATTACAATGTTTATTTTTTACATGCTCGTCAAAATGTGGCCATTTTTTAAAACACATGCAAGGAGGTGTATGACTGACAACTTAATCACATCATTCTCTCCCAGCAATCCTTGATTATAGGGGCAATCTCCAGCCTCTAAAAGAGTCTCATGTTGAAGCAACAATTTTGTCAATGTAGGCATCATATTTCGCTCGTTTTGTGTTGCCTTTGACGGAATTAGTCAGCTTGTCTTGCGTGCTCAGATTGGAAGTTCATTTAACTTTTTTTGGGAAATTTTGGTGAAACTGGAAATTTATGTGTCGCTTGTTTAAGGACTATAGATATTTGAGAGCTTTCTCAAGTTTTCCGTAATATTTGAACGATCCTTTTTATAAAATCACAAAAGAAAAATCCAAAAAAATTCAGTTTTTGGAAAATTGTTCTTTTAATAACCTCAGATCATGGTTTATTAAGAATATATATTGAGGTATATCCAGCAAAATTATAAAGATAAAAAATTGAACCCTAAACCCACCTGACCAAACAACTCCAGTTCTCAAAAAAAAAATTCCTTTAAAAAATAATTTTAGGCCATTAGTAAAATGCGCAACAAGTTCAGTGTTTGCGTGTTTAATTAACTCAGTCATCAACAGTTTGTTTTATGCTGAAAAAGCAGATGATATGGTAGGGGGATAATCAAATCACTTCTGCGAACCAACAATATTTTTTATTTTCTTTTTCGTTTCATGATTGCTTAATTTAACATCTCTCCTCACCAGACCACGATTTTTCATTTAGTGTCTCAGATATCATCAAGCAAATATCGAGTGAGATCTCCTTCCCCTCAATTCGGCCCAACGATAATGAGTGTTTTAATAATTTTATGACTTTATCAACATTTTATTTTGTACTCTTATTTTTTTGTTTTTTCCCTTACCGAACTTGTTGCCTGTTGCTTCACGGTATGCACATATCATTAATGATGCCAACATTTTCAATCTTAATTTCAACTCGTTACATAACATTGTTATGAATCAGATGTGTTTTAAATTACTTATTTATTGCTATCATCATCAACATTTTTATTCATAATCATAATTATTATTAAGGAATGCACTTAAAAAGGCAAACAAAAGCCTCTCTCTACGTATGGATGTACGTGAATGCATACATACTCGTATATATATATATATATATATTCTTGCTTATTTCATAAATACTATACTTTAAATGTGAGAGAAATGAAGAAAAATAACACAAAAAAATAATAATAAAATAAAAATTATGATATGATATGTTATGGTACAATGTGAGCATGTGTGCTTAATTGTGGATATTCGCCTGAAGCCTGCTAGTTAATTTCGGTGACAGATAAGTGTGCGATCGTGAGTGCTCGTTAAAGAGATGATGTGTTTTATTAAAGGAATCCATTGAAAATATCTCTGGAATCCGCTTATAATTAAGCAAGTGCTGATATGACTGCGATCGTTCTGAAAAGGCAAAAAAAGTTTTGTTGGGATTTTATTTTTCTCATAATATAAAAATTGACATCGATTTCGTGAGTTGTAGATTGAATTTTTTTTTGCTTGTGCCAATATAAACTCTAAGTGTACTTATAAATTAATATTGTTATATTTAATATAAATTTATAGATTAATATATAGATACATACATACATACAGACACAAGGCACATGAGAGAGGAGAAAAACACCCATGAAACATTAATAAATATACATGACACACATTAAGCTTATTCTTGTTTCGGTCCGATTGAGAATTTTACGTCGACTAATGTTTACAATAGTCATATATAATAAAATGAAATAAAAAAATAAATAAAAATAGTAATAAGAAATATTCAAACACATTATGATAAAAAAAATGGTATGGTATATATGTAGATCATCGGGTACTGGATGATCAAAGCGCACTTCTGTGAATATATAACCAGCAATCTCGAATTGACATCAGTAATTCTAAATATCTCGTTCTTTCAATCTTAATTCTCTCTCATTAATCTCCTGCTAAACATCCTAATTATAAGCACATTAAAATGCACAAAGTGAATACATGAATGCGGATTGTTCACAAAAATGGCGCTAAAAATATTTATGTAGAAAAAAAATAAGCGCAAGACTATGCAAAGGTTCTGAAAAATGGGACACACAAATCCATTGCTATCCATTATAATATGATATTTGTGCGCATTTTTTATAATGCAGCATAATGCAGAAATGCAATGCCAGTTTTTAGAATCTTCGCATTTAATATACACAACAGCAACGAATACATTTATTTATGAGATTTTTATCATTGCAGCATCTTTTCTTCTTTCTCACACACAAACTGCTGCCGCCTCTTATATAGCTTTAAATTTATTCCCACCTGGAGCTGTAGTACGCAAATCATCTTGAAGTTTGTAATATTCAGCAAGTTCTCGCGCTGAGCATAGCGGCGTATCGACTTGCACAGTCGCGTCAAATTTCGAGTAATCAATTTCATAGCCTTGCTTTTCCTTATTGTAAGTCACAACAGGTTCGAAACGATGTCCCCATAAAATCTCTGATGCCAGGTAACTGCTTCTAGCCTGTGTTGTCTGTCCTGTTGACTCAACCGTACCTTCCAAAATCACAACAATTTCAAATCGTTCTTGCTGTATGAGATCACTTGCTGACATATTATAGAGTGGTGAGTCGTGATTAATTTTGTGGCACACAATCATTGGCCATATAAAGAATAAATCATTGGAACATCCGTCGGTGCCAACATCAAGTTCCGTTGTGTATTGACTCATTACTTCGCCTTCTTTCGTTGTTTTCGTCTTAATCAATTGAGCTCGTACACTCGACGCAATTATGTGACTCTTGCGCATATCACCAACTCTAAACATGAGCGTTAACTCGCCATCGCGTTGACAAATGACAGCATGTCGTGAAAATAGTAAAGTTTGTGTACGATTCTTTGGCCTCGTCATTTTAGCAAACACTATGCCAACCTGTTGATGTTAGATAAATAAATTATTTATTCATAGGTTAATGCTGCTACTAGCTACTGTTGATTCAATTACACTTAATCTCTTTTCATGTCTTAATCTAGTTTTTTCTCTATCTGCCTATCTACCTATCTATCTGTCTATCTATCTGCTACTCTATATGTATGTCTTTCACTGCTTACTTACCATAAACGCCTGTATCATAACGCCATAAATGCTCTGAAAGCACATTATGAAAACTGCTTCTGGGCACTCTTCTGTTGTCCTAATGTTTTAAGATTAGCGCATGCAAACATGAAATTAATTCAAACACAGAAAGTTTTACTTAATAAATAAATTTTAATACGTCAAGTTGTTGTTTTTATGAACGTTAATATTAATATCTGGAGGGGTTCAGTGTTTGGAATTTTGTGCCTTAAATGATTTTATTTTGATAAGAAATTATTTTACATATGACCTGGGTTATATTAATTTTGAATATTGTTGTAGAATATGGATTATAAATATTTGACATCCCTGAATATTGATCATAAATATTTGACATCCCTGAATATTAATCATAAAACTGAAGGCATGAGTTCAAATCCAGAAAAGTAAAAACTAATGGAGCCTAGCCTATAAATTGATTTTTCCAAATCAAACGATTTTTGAAACCCTGAACCCACCTTTAGAGCACAGGGTATGTAAATCTTGGAAAGAGAGAAGGAATCAATGAGGGAGTGAAAAAGAATGATTGAAGAGAGAAAATATTGTACATAATTACTAATTTATTAAATGAAACTTACGTTCTTACACCATAGCCGATGGTGTGTTGTGTTTCGATGGAAAATAAAAAACATGATGTAAAGCTATTAAGATTGTAGACACAAGGCTTCCAACCTATGGTTAAGAAAAAGAATTTTACTTATTTGTTCATTTTAAACGGAAATTGAGACACGCATTTTTTGACTGCTGATCATATCCTTTTGTCACTACAAAATAATTCAATAGTTGTGAGTCATAATATAACTTATCTATAGCCTGCCTTACAATTGACTCTAACTTACATTTTAGTTTCTTTATTAACTTCCACGCATTGCGTGCAAGTTATTGTATTCACTTTTTTTGAGATTTTCACTAATTTTGATTTTTTGAGTCAACGGAAGCATGAATCTTTACGTTTTTGGTCTCATATGACAGGTATTGAAAATATCTATTACCTGAGGTATGTTTGGTTCCAGTCAGTTCCGTTGCGTTGGAACTAGACGCAAAAAACCGTTAAAAACCAAAAATTTGTATGGAAAATTTTTTATGCGGTGACTTTCATACAATTTCTTGTATCTGATACGATAGGCCGTACCTTAAAACCAAAAAGCGCTACTTAACATCTGAACTTTATGTCCATTTAGTGACCGAAAAATGCAAAAAACATGATTTTTTATGACAGTTGCGTCTTTTTTGATTCCGCACTGGAATTAACATTTCAAGCCTTGAAATAGGTATAAAATGAAAGATCAACTCAGGATCTACATTTAATATCCGCTATGTTGGTACTTTAGAGGTTCCTGTAAAAAGTTACAGCATGAAAAAGATTGTTATAAAAATTATAACACTTTTGTTTACGTTACGTAAAATCCTTACGTTACGTAAAATTACGTAACGTGAATTTCACTTAAAAATATTTGAATGAATATAGAGGCTGTAGATGTTTACTGGATCTTGTTTAATTGGACATAGAGGCTGTAGATCATTACTGGATCTTATTTTTATTGGACATAGAGGCTGTAGATCATGACTGGATCTTATTTTATTGAACATAAAGGTTGTAGATGTTTACTGGATCATATTTTTACTGGACATTGAGGCTGTAGATGTTTACTGGATCATATTTTTACTGGACATAGAGGCTGTAGATGTTTACTGGATCATATTTTATTGGTCATAGAGGCTGTAAATGTTTACTGGATCTCGTTTTACTGGACATATAGGCTGTAGATGTTTACTGGATCTTGTTTAATTGGACATAGAGGCTATAGATCATTACTGGATCTTATTTTTATTGGACATAGAGGCTGTAGATCATTACTGGATCTTATTTTATTGAACATGGAGGCTGTAGATGTTTACTGGATCATATTTTTACTGGACATTGAGGCTGTAGATGTTTACTGGATCATATTTTTACTGGACATAGAGGCTGTAGATGTTTACTGGATCTCGTTTTACTGGACATAGAGGCTGTAGATCATCACTGGATCTTATTTTTATTGGACATAAAGACTGTAGATGTTTACTGGATCATATTTTATTGGACATAGAGGCTGTAGATGTTTACTGGATCTCGTTTTACTGGACATAGAGGCTGTAGATCATTATTGGATCTTATTTTTATTAGAAATAAAGGCTGTAGATGTTTACTGGATCATATTTTTATTGGACTTAGAGGCTGTAGATGTTTACTGGATCATATTTTTACTGGACATAGAGGCTTTAGATGTTTACTGGATCATATTTTTACTGGACATAGAGGCTGTAGATGTTTACTGGATCATATTTTATTGGTCATAGAGGCTGTAAATGTTTACTGGATCTTGTTTTTCTGGACATAGAGGCTATAGATCATTACTGAATCTCGTTTTTATTGGACTTAGAGGCTGTAGATGATTGAAACATATTTTGGTGGGAAAATTTTCAAATATTTTGACCGTTAAAAAATTTGAATTTTGAAAAATCGTTAAATGGCAAACCATTTTATTATATGAAAATTTACCTCAAAAATTGTTAATTATAATAATAATAATAGTTCATTAAGTACATTCATTAAGTTCATTAAAAATGCGGGAAATGTTCAAATATATTTTGACCGTTAGAAATTTTGAATTTTTAAAAACCGTTAAATGACAAACCATTTTAATGTATGAAAATTCACCACAAATATTGTTAATAATTCTATAACTAATGATTTTCAAGTGCATTAAAAACACGGAAAATTTTCAAATATATTTTGACCGTTAGAAAATTTGAATTTTAAAAGCGAGCGTAGCTCAAGCTCGACTCTACTGTGATCCATGTAAAACTGTAATTCTTAACAAGTCGAGCGAGCGTAGCTCAAGCTCGACTCTACTCTGATCCATGTAAAAACTGTAAATCTTAACAAGTCGAGCGAGCGTAGCTCAAGCTCGACTCTACTGTGATCCATGTAAAACTGTAATTCTTAACAAGTCGAGCGAGCGTAGCTCAAGCTCGACTCTACTCTGATCCATGTAAAAACTGTAAATCTTAACAAGTCGAGCGAGCGTAGCTCAAGCTCGACTCTACTGTGATCCATGTAAAACTGTAATTCTTAACAAGTCGAGCGAGCGTAGCTCAAGCTCGACTCTACTCTGATCCATGTAAAAACTGTAAATCTTAACAAGTCGAGCGAGCGTAGCTCAAGCTCGACTCTACTGTGATCCGTATAAAAACTGTAATCCTTAACTGTGACTCTACTGTGATCCATGTAAAACTGTGATTCTAAACAAGTCGAGCGAGCGTAGCTCAAGCTCGACTCTACTGTGATCCGTATAAAAACTGTAATCCTTAACAAGTCGAGCGAGCGTAGCTCAAGCTCGACTCTACTGTGATCCGTGTAAAAACTGTAATTCTTAACAAGTCGAGCGAGCGTAGCTCAAGCTCGACTCTACTGTGATCCGTATAAAAACTGTAATCCTTAAAAGGTCGAGCGAGCGTAGCTCAAGCTCGACTCTACTCTGATCCATGTGAAAACTGTAATTCTAAACAAGTCGAGCGAGCGTAGCTCAAGCTCGACTCTACTGTGATCCATGTAAAAACTGTAAATCTTAACAAGTCGAGCGAGCGTAGCTCAAGCTCGACTCTACTGTGATCCATGTAAAACTGTGATTCTAAACAAGTCGAGCGAGCCTAGCTCAATCTCGACTCTACTGTGATCCGTATAAAAACTGTAATTCTTAACAAGTCGAGCGAGCGTAGCTCAAGCTCGACTCTACTGTGATCCGTATAAAAACTGTAATCCTTAAAAGGTCGAGCGAGCGTAGCTCAAGCTCGACTCTACTCTGATCCATGTGAAAACTGTAATTCTAAACAAGTCGAGCGAGCGTAGCTCAAGCTCGACTCTACTGTGATCCATGTAAAAACTGTAAATCTTAACAAGTCGAGCGAGCGTAGCTCAAGCTCGACTCTACTGTGATCCATGTAAAACTGTGATTCTAAACAAGTCGAGCGAGCCTAGCTCAATCTCGACTCTACTGTGATCCGTATAAAAACTGTAATTCTTAACAAGTCGAGCGAGCGTAGCTCAAGCTCGACTCTACTGTGATCCATGTAAAAACTGTAATTCTTAGCAAGTCGAGCGAGCGTAGCTCAAGCTCGACTCTACTGTGATCCATGTAAAACTGTGATTCTAAACAAGTCGAGCGAGCCTAGCTCAATCTCGACTCTACTGTGATCCATGTAAAAACTGTAATTCTTAACAAGTCGAGCGAGCGTAGCTCAAGCTCGACTCTACTGTGATCCATGTAAAAACTGTAATTCTTAACAAGTCGAGCGAGCGTAGCTCAAGCTCGACTCTACTGTGATCCATGTAAAAACTGTAATTCTTAACAAGTCGAGCGAGCGTAGCTCAAGCTCGACTCTACTGTGATCCATGTAAAACTGTGATTCTAAACAAGTCGAGCGAGCCTAGCTCAATCTCGACTCTACTGTGATCCGTATAAAAACTGTAATTCTTAACAAGTCGAGCGAGCGTAGCTCAAGCTCGACTCTACTGTGATCTATTTAAAAACTGTAATTCTAAACAAGTCGAGCGAGCGTAGCTCAAGCTCGACTCTACTGTGATCCATGTAAGTAAGAAATAGTTCGGACGTAGTCCGAACTAGGTTGAGCGAAGCTCACAAATTTTTACGTCCTGAACGTAGCGAAGCGGAGTGAAGGCGTGAAAATTTTCCCAAGCCGTATACACTGTATGCTACTATGATTTAAAATGAGAAAAAATGCGACATTACACTTTGAGATTTGGAAAATCTGGAATTGGCTGGAATTTTTTAGTTGACTTGAAGGGGGTCTATGGGGGTCCCAAAGTTGAAAATTCGAAAAAAATGTCATTTTTGAGCTAATTTCAAAATTAAATTTCCATATAAGGATTTAATCAAGTTAAATTAAGTTTTTGACATAAAATCTATCATAATAAGATCTTTATTTTAAGCTCCCACGTAAATTAATAATTAATAATTTTGCTCAGATTAAGAAATCAGTTTTTCGTATTTTGTGAGAAAGAGAGGTAAAACAGCCAAAAATGTTCTATGCAGAAAAGTTTGTGCCTGAAATTCTACATCATGTTCAAAAAACGGAATTGAAATTAGTTGAGGCATTGTCGAGAAAATCGCAAAATACACTTTCTGTAAGCAAACAAACAAGCAAACAAGTTAATCAGCAAGAAATAGCCAAAACGAGACATCGTTGAAACTTCTAGTTTTTTTGCAATCGATCCGTGCCGCCCTACAGAAGAACTGATTAGATTTTGGGCATGGTAGGAATAGCCGTTGCTTCTGAAAAAGCAAAAAACCTTCTTTTCCATACAAAATGTGAAATTCAAAGGTTGCTATGATTTTTGAAAATTTCGACTGAAAAAAATTCAAAAAATTGGAAAATCCCCCCCCCCCCTGGTATATGAAAATTATGCGAGATTCGACAACCCCTGTGATCTATAAACAGTCGAACGAGCGGAGCGAGATTCACCAACCCCTGTGATCTATAAACAGTCGAACGAGCGGAGCGAGATTCGACAACCCCTGTGATCTATAAACAGTCGAACGAGCGGAGCGAGATTCGACAACCCCTGTGATCTATAAACAGTCGAACGAGCGGAGCGAGATTCGACAACCCCTGTGATCTATAAACAGTCGAACGAGCGGAGCGAGATTCGACAACCCCTGTGATCTATAAACAGTCGGACGAATAAAAAATTCGAACGGAGCTCGAATGTAAATAGTTCGAACGCAGTTCGGACTAGGTTGAGCGAAGCTCACAAATTTTTACGTCCTGAACGTAGCGAAGCGGAGTGAAGGCGTGAAAATTTTCCCAAGCCGTATACACTGTATGCTACTATGATTTAAAATGAGAAAAAATGCGACATTACACTTTGAGATTTGGAAAATCTGGAATTGGCTGGAATTTTTTAGTTGACTTGAAGGGGGTCTATGGGGGTCCCAAAGTTGAAAATTCGAAAAAAATGTCATTTTTGAGCTAATTTCAAAATTAAATTTCCATATAAGGATTTAATCAAGTTAAATTAAGTTTTTGACATAAAATCTATCATAATAAGATCTTTATTTTAAGCTCCCACGTAAATTAATAATTAATAATTTTGCTCAGATTAAGAAATCAGTTTTTCGTATTTTGTGAGAAAGAGAGGTAAAACAGCCAAAAATGTTCTATGCAGAAAAGTTTGTGCCTGAAATTCTACATCATGTTCAAAAAACGGAATTGAAATTAGTTGAGGCATTGTCGAGAAAATCGCAAAATACACTTTCTGTAAGCAAACAAACAAGCAAACAAGTTAATCAGCAAGAAATAGCCAAAACGAGACATCGTTGAAACTTCTAGTTTTTTTGCAATCGATCCGTGCCGCCCTACAGAAGAACTGATTAGATTTTGGGCATGGTAGGAATAGCCGTTGCTTCTGAAAAAGCAAAAAACCTTCTTTTCCATACAAAATGTGAAATTCAAAGGTTGCTATGATTTTTGAAAATTTCGACTGAAAAAAATTCAAAAAATTGGAAAATCCCCCCCCCCCCCTGGTATATGAAAATTATGTGAGATTCGACAACCCCTGTGATCTATAAACAGTCGAACGAGCAGAGCGATATTCGACAACCCCTGTGATCTATAAACAGTCGAACGAGCGGAGCGAGATTCGACAACCCCTGTGATCTATAAACAGTCGGACGAGCGGAGCGAGATTCGACAACCCCTGTGATCTATAAACAGTCGAACGAGCGGAGCGAGATTCGACAACCCCTGTGATCTATAAACAGTCGAACGAGCGGAGCGAGATTCACCAACCCCTGTGATCTATAAACAGTCGAACGAGCGGAGCGAGATTCGACAACCCCTGTGATCTATAAACAGTCGAACGAGCGGAGCGAGATTCGACAACCCCTGTGATCTATAAACAGTCGAACGAGCAGAGCGAGATTCGAAAACCCCTGTGATCTATAAACAGTCGAACGAGCGGAGCGAGATTCGACAACCCCTGTGATCTATAAACAGTCGAACGAGCGGAGCGAGATTCGACAACCCCTGTGATCTATAAACAGTCGAACGAGCGGAGCGAGATTCGACAACCCCTGTGATCTATAAACAGTCGGACGAGCGGAGCGAGATTCGACAACCCCTGTGATCTATAAACAGTCGAACGAGCGGAGCGAGATTCGACAACCCCTGTGATCTATAAACAGTCGAACGAGCGGAGCGAGATTCACCAACCCCTGTGATCTATAAACAGTCGAACGAGCGGAGCGAGATTCGACAACCCCTGTGATCTATAAACAGTCGAACGAGCGGAGCGAGATTCGACAACCCCTGTGATCTATAAACAGTCGAACGAGCAGAGCGAGATTCGAAAACCCCTGTGATCTATAAACAGTCGAACGAGCGGAGCGAGATTCGACAACCCCTGTGATCTATAAACAGTCGAACGAGCGGAGCGAGATTCGACAACCCCTGTGATCTATAAACAGTCGAACGAGCGGAGCGAGATTCGACAACCCCTGTGATCTATAAACAGTCGGACGAATAAAAAATTCGAACGGAGCTCGAATGTAAATAGTTCGAACGCAGTTCGGACAAGGTTGAGCGAAGCTCACAAATTTTTACGTCCTGAACGTAGCGAAGCGGAGTGAAGGCGTGAAAATTTTCCCAAGCCGTATGTACAGTACGGGAATAATTTACGGTGAAGTGATAAAAAATTTATAGAATACTTTGTGTCATAAACTACGGCTCGCCTTGGGATCTATATCAACTGGCGAGCGTAGCTCGCCTTTGGATCGGTATCAACTGGCGAGCATAGCTCGCCTTTGGATCGATATCAACCGGCGAGCGTAGCTCGCCTTTGGATAGGTTATTGCCGTTGGCGAGCGTAGCTCGCCACGTGGAAGTTTGTGGTGTGATCTATACATCGTGTTTTTAAAAATTCAATTGATTTGTAGTAAAAGGACTCAGCCAGAAATCAAAAGATGTGCGTGCTTCAATTTCTATATAGCAAGTAAAAATATTTTTATCAAAGTTCCCAACCTGACTCCGCTTGTTGTTCTGGAAGATGGGCTTCCTCAAAATCACCGTGAGTGAAAGCGATGAGCCACCAAATTACTGCGAAAAATAACCATGATAAAATGAAGCTTAAACCAAATGTAAGTAGCGTCCATCGCCACTGAGTATCAACAAATGCTATAAAGAGAGGCACGAATATAATAAAAAAGCAAAAAAAAGTGCATAAAAAATAAAAGTCAAAATAAATCAGATGCACGTAAAGAATATGGTTTAAAATTACTTGTAAAAGTGTCTTGAAGGAACCTTAATCGTTTTTGAGATAATTTTGACTGGACAATATTGCACTCGCCATTCTTGAGTATCGCACGCTTTCGATATTTCTTAGCTAAGGTAAATAACAATAAAATGAAGCTTGTGAGAAATTTAAATATTTCATCTCGTTTTCATGTTTAAAATATATATCTTACTTGTGCCTGGACGAAATGTGCGGTTTCTGTAATAAATTACAAAAAAATAAAAGAATGAGTAAGGAAGGCTACGATAAGTAATCAAAGCACAATAAAATTTATGTTGTTCAATTTACAGCTCATGCTCTTGATGAGGGTCTTGATTTCGAAATTTTTTAGTCATTAAATTTGTCTGACAAAATTATTTTATAGAGAGACTGTCTGTGCTGTGCTGTACACTCGTAAACACTAGTAAAAACTAAAAGTTTCTAACTTTTACTGGATTTCATTAAGAAATGTTTTCATACTTTTTTCATTATCTATCCAAATATTATCTTATCATTGGAACTTGAGCTTCTTTCTTCTGGTGTCGTCACTTATTCGTCATCATGTAAAATATGAATATTTACGCTGTTATTAGCATTTCATTTGCAAAGTTTTCTTTTGCATTTAGTATTCATAATCATCTACAGATATCTGATACAATTTACTAGAAATATTGCCCATTTGTTATTCCATTAAGAGCCGTTCTCTGACTGTTTACATTGCACATTAACACATCATGATGACTGTGTATGCGAATAAAAATATTTAACGATATTTTTTACACATATGCTTCGCTTAATTTCACATTCATAAAGGTGGAACGTATGTCTATACTTAGTATGTCTCTTCTTTACTTATCATTGCACTTTACTTCCTCATAAGAATGTGTTTGTGATGATGAATTATTTTTGAACTTGAAGTGATTGACAAAAGAAGCAAGATAGAGACATTATGAGAAATGAAAAATCTTGTGTAGTAATTCATCGTTATCTTCAATTTAAATCAAAGTCGTTTTTTATGATGATAAGGGCATAGAAGAAAATTGAGGGCAATAAATTATATCTATTTTCCCTTCTAATTCAATGTTTACGTTGTTATTAAGTGTCAATGGATATTTTTCTGACTTCTCAAGTTTTCTTTTGAAAGCTCCGTTCTAGCCTTGATTAGGGACAATCAGCTATGCTTTCTCTAGCAGATCAAAGATCATGTTAAAATTATGGAAGTACCCAAAAATTAATTTTCTCAAAGATCCGATTGCAAACAGATTTTTGGCGATAATATTTTAAAAACAAAAATCTTGTGTTCAATTTGAGTATTTTTGAAGAGAAAATTAAGTTTGCTGAGAAGGCTGTGGGGTCATTCAATCATTACGTCCAACAGAGAGAATAAAAATACAATTGTAGCACTTTTAAAAATTAAATTCGACAGATATCATTTGTAAATGACCCCAAAGACAAATTATGAAAAAAGTACTTGTCGATTTCCTACTGTCATAATCTGATTTGAAATATTTCGAAATATTTATGCCACTTGATTTTTTTTTCTTTCGGAAGAGACGGCAGAGCAAAATTAAGGTTATATAATTAGTACACATACAAAGAATCTAGTTAGCAAAAGCAGCACAGAAGAAAGAGATAAATCTGTTGAAAGCCCAACAAAAGCCACATAAAGTTTTTATCGCTTTAACATAAATTTTAAATTTATGACTCTTTTGCTACTCATCTTTGACGACGACGATGACGACGACAATAACTCAAGTGAGAGAATGTCTTTGGTATAATAATTAGCAATACCTTCTTCCATTTAAACTGCCGCCAGGTGATATTGGTGGTCGGGACGTGATCGTATTATATGGTGAGCCAGGTGATGATGGAGAATCAACATAGATTATCTGTCCATTTTGTCCCCAAGGTGGAAGTAATAATTTTTGATCTTCACTCGAACTTGGCGGTGTCTCTAAATCTAGTATTGTTATTTTATCGTTCTGCTGTGGCATTTGAGTTAATTTTTATTTTTTTGTAATTTATTAAGATCACTTAAGGGGTCAGATACTAATTTTAGTGTCTCAAATTGTATCCACCACTTCTTGAATATAATAATTATTATTAAGTTAGACGCGTCACGCTTTCACTTCTACTCGCCACAAACTATCAGAAAGATCTAAAGTAGAAGTAAAAATGACTTGTGGCTCATCATCATATACGTGAATGATTTTAAGAGACTTGATAACAAATTATTTACACAATAAAAAACGCGATTCCAAAAGAAACTTCGTATCATTCTGAAACGAAGTATGAGCCAATAAATTATCAAAATAAATTACGCAAATAATAATAAAGTCGAACGCCGACAAAATGAGATATGTGCATGTTCACATGAATACATATATATTTATTGAAAATATTTACGTTTGCAGAGTGAATTTGTTTCAATGATAAATGCACTTAGTAAGTAAAGGAAATGATCATGTGGTATGAGCAAAATTTCATTTATTTTCATTTTTTTATGCAACAAAATTTATTTGTTTAAGTCGCTTTAAAAATCTTAATGGGCCATTTTTATTGCTTTAAATGCTTCACAACGGTGGGTAACTTCCCTTCAACTGCCACACATACCGAATCGATATCGAATCAATACAATAATGATTGTTTAAAAAATTGAATATCATTTATTGAGCAAATATATGCGCAAAAAAGGTGTCTAGTGGGGAAGTCATTGTATGGGTGATGGTCGTAGTGCACTTCTCATGTAAATTATTATGTCCTTGCATCCTTTCATTGCGAATTTACTTATAAAACCGAGCTGGCTGGCTGGCTAATCGTTGAAAGTCAATATTAAGTCTAACTTTATTTGCACAACGATACACCCAAAAATACAAATATCACAGCACATACAGTCTTTGGTTTTTTTTAAGTTTTCTCATTTTTTGCATAGCATTGTTATTTCCATTCATCCATTACCTACCTCAAGCTTTCTGGTTGATTGGCATATGATGCTAACGATTTTGCGATACTTGGCACTATCGTGAGTGGAAGATTGCTATAGATTGGAGCATAGATGCAATTTATTAATAAGCTTTTCAGTAATAAGGCAATCAGCACGAAAACATTTACTGCTTTTTGTTATTTTTCACTCATTATTAAGCTTTTTCTCACCTTATCACACTATCTAATGAACTTGGATCCTCCTCTATCGTCGGTTTGATATTGAGTCGTGTTAGAGGTTTTTTCTCCTCATTTGATAAAATACTTCTTATACCAGACATTCTATTCTCGAGAGACAAGATCAATGTTATTGAATAAAAAATATCGTGAAGTCTCTTCTTTTCGTGAAGAAAAAATATTAACCAGATAATGAAGCTTAATAAACGATTACATCAATTAAAAAATTTTTTTCGCCTACGCGTTGAACTTTTTAAGCAAAAGTCAATGAAATACTTTATGGGAGAAAAAATATTATTGTATAAATCTTAAGCACTAAATATCACTTCAATAAAAATGAGTACAAAAGAATAAAAATTGACACACGAATCACAAAATGTCACAAAGTTTTGAGCTGTTATAAAATCAGCTCCAACTAAGCTGATGATGTCTTCACAATCCCCCGATCTATGAATGAATGAATCGCGAATGTGAATGATCAATTTAGAACAAAAAAAAGTAGCAGCGACAAGCTTAATGTTTGATGTAATTGAAATTTTGTTCTGTGAATACACACTCTGTCAAAGAGATCTCATCTGAGAGTAATATTTGAAAATTTATCATTGTCATCAGCTGACATACAATATCTCACGATCTAGATATAATTTTCATTTCATGAAGACATATTATCTCTAGATCAAATCATTTATTCGTATGTGAAAAAAGGGCATTTCGGTGATATTAAAAGTCAGAAGCTCAAGTCGCCGCGACTGAGAATGAATATATCCAGCGTTATATACAAAATGATTAATATCATTCTAAACTAAATGATAATAATAAATCACACGAGATTTTTACATCACAGCCATTTACATTACCGGTTTTCTATTTAATATTCTACTGCTGTTTCGCATAGATAAATAAATGATGTATTCTAACCCGAGCGACACAAATGACAAAATCGCCATATGGAAGCCATTAAGGTTCCATCAGGGATACATTTATTAACACCAGATGGATTCCGCGCCGCCTCCACCTCCGTATGGAATCCATATGGAAGTCATCATGGAGGTGTAGGCGGCGCGGAATCCATATGACTTCCATATGGATTCCATACGGAGGTGGAGGCGGCGCGGAATCCATCTGGTGTTAATAAATGTATCCCTGATGGAACCTTAATGGCTTCCATATGGCGATTTTGTCATTTGTGTCGCTCGGGTAATATATCTGAAAAATTTCTCATATTTGGAGTGTTCAGGCAACGAGATAGAAGTAGTTAACGTAGGAGAGTGACTTACGGATTTCGCGCTAATTAGCAACCTATTTTAGTGAATATTAGTCCAAATAATTGTTGCTGCTTAATTTAATGAGATCATAGACTTTATTAGTTGCAGTGATTTTACAAGTGCTGTATTCCTTAAAAATCATAGTTATTTAGTTAATAAATATATAGTAACGGGATAGATTGTTATAAGATCAAGTGGATACCTCAATACAAATTGTATAGCCCTTTGCAAGAATATTAAGCTCGAAAATGTCAAAACATGATTAGGACCTACCTCAATATTTTTATAAACAATTCAGTCTAGGGCTTGATTAAACATCAGAATCTCGAGATTCATGACAACATAATCTGTAAAATAAAAATATGAAGATGAATTCTATAATCTCACCCAATTTATAGCTAAATCAATCAAATCCAATAAAGCTAGTAAGACAAAGTGATTAAATGATTTAGAATATTTTCATCGTGAAAAAAGTAAGCACAACGAAAGGTTCTAAAGCAATCAATTCATCTATGAATTTATTCATAAATTCCATTTGTTGAATTAACTCGTATATGATTATTTTGCATTAGTTGCCAGCATGTACTTAGGTTCATTTTTATAACTGATCTATTATAATACGGATAAATCTCATGTCGCTCACATTTAGCTCTAACCTAAGCAAGTTTGAAGGCCTTGAAATGAAATTATTATATTTTTCATGTACATACATATTTACTTTATTTGCTGTAAAGTATTAATCTGTATAATTTCCGCAAACAATTTTTTGCTCTCACTCTCTCTCTCTCTCTGCATCTATCTCGTATTCGTGTGCAGCTTTTGTTTGTTACCAACCATGAGATTAGGTTATATGAGACAGCTGGAATAAAATGCATAGTCAATGGGTTTATATGGTAATTAATTGCACGGTGATAATTGACGGCGATTTTATCGTTAAAGTACAAATTTTTTAATGTACTTGTATATTATCCTCATTCTGTGAAGCTTGCCCTGTCAAAAGCAATTTTCCTATTGATGGCGTTAAGTAATTTAGAGATATTCATTCTTTTCAATGCATTTAAAAGACTCTCTTTTTTATAGTTGAGTAAAAACAACATACAAATTGTACATAGAGCATGTGTGCAATCGGAAGCTCCAATTTGAAAATACAAAAAAAAGAGAATAGACTGTGCTCATGGATGAAAATTGATAATGAACGTTAAAATTTTTTCAGTCTACACACAAACAATTTCATTCTAAGGTCATGGTTAAATTTATTTCTCTCCATATCTCATTTTGTTGATCAAACGGCAGAAGCGCAACATAGATTTAGTCGAACAAAATCAGCGAATACGACGATGCTCATGCTGTTGTTGTTGCTGCTCTTGATGATGATGATGTGAAGTTCATTGAAGATTGTTGATATTACAGGAAGAAATAAATTTTTATGGTTGAAAAAAATGTAGTTAAAGTCGCTCATAAAAGAATGTAACAATATAATGTAATATATTTTTTGTTCGTACTTGAAAAAAAAAAATAAAATATAGGTGAGACCCAAATGGGAAAGTATAAATTAAATTTAAAGAAAAAAAACCCATTCATGCTGATTAATTTTTCTTTTCCTATCGAAATAATTTATGATGTGCAATCTTCTGTAAATTAAAATGAATAGAAAAATCAAATTGATGAAAAGATCAGATCAGAATAGTGTATACACATAGAAGAGTTCAAAAGTCTGCATGCTCTATATAAAATATAATAGGATAATTTCCAGTTTTTTATTACTTTAAAATATAATCACCTTATCTATCATGTTTCTTTGCCTATGTACAATATTGATATCAATTATCTTCTTTAAATAACTTCTTTGAACAATATTAAATGTATAAAATGTTTAACAACAGAAATTGCAAGCAGATCATCATCATATCGTCAGCAAATGGAATCTATTGGATCTATTATAGACAATTTACTTAATTTTCTACTACTTGATTGAGGCTCTTGTTGCGATTGGGACGGTACAGTTAAAGGCTTATGATCATCAGGTATTGTTACAATCGTCGATGAGAATGATGTTTTACGTGAATTCGGTATGTTACCATTTGGAAGATTCAATGTTAGACTGCTCTTTTGCTCGTGATTTGATGGCTCAACCGATGCTGATCTTTCACTCGGCGTTTCTAAAGAAACTGATGATGGAATATGATGAATATTAAATGCTGAATTATTTTGATCTAATTTTAATGTTGTTAAGTAGATACAATTTCAATGTATAGTATTTTTTTTGGGGAAGCATGAAAAGAAATAATTTTTCATGGGTAAAAGATATTTTTTTCATCATTTACAACAATTCATAAAAAAAACAGTAAGAGAAGTATGGTAAGTAAAAAAAATAGATAAACAATAATAATAATAACGATGGAGAGAAGATATAAATTATTATTATGAATTGAGGAATGAAGAAGGAAGAATATTTTTTGTTCAAGAGAAGAGAGATAGAGAAGAAAGAAGAAAATATTCAAAGATTTTTTTGTTTCATGGATGATAACCATCTCAACAACAACTCACCTGCTTCACCTTGCGACTGGCTCTCAGCTCTCATTTCATTTAATTCCTTTGCCGAACATAATGGCGTGTCGACCTCATACGTATTATTAAATAGAGTGTAATCGACCTAGAATTTATCGAAATAAAAGAATCGGTAGAAAGTAATATTAATCATCTGCATGGACTGTACATAGTAAGTAAGTAAGAGAAGAAAGATAAGGATCATTAAATGTTTGATTAAATTACTTCATATTCGCCCGTTTCACGTTTAAATGAAACGACTGATTCGAATCGATGACCCCATAGAATTTCCGATGGTAGATAAGAGCTACGCGCTTGCGTTGTCATTCCTGTCGACTCTACAACACCCTCGAGCATCGTTACGATCTCAAAACGTTCTTTTAGCATATCTTGAGCTGATAAATTATATAGTGGACTTTCTTCATCTATTCTATGTACAATTAATGTCGGCCATATAAACATGAGACGATCATCTGAGCCATCGGCACCAACTGTTAACTCTTGTTGAAAAAATGGTAATAGCTCTCCCTCTTTCGTTACCTAAATTAGAGTAACATGAATTAGTGAGAGAAAGAGAATTGGAGAAACATTTTTAGCACTACTACCCCTGAAATATATGCAACAGGCAGAGCTTAGTGCAAAAGCTCTCTAGATTTAAAGCTTTTAATTTTCCTCTCTTACCTTTCGTCTGATTATTTGTGCACGAACATGAGCTTCAATAATGTGACTCTTTCTCATATCACCGACTCTAAACATAAAGCATGGCACGCCATCGCGGTGGCAAATAACAGCATTCCGTGAGAACAATAAAGTTTGAGCACGCTTTTTGGGGCGTGATAATTTAGCTATTAAAATAGAAGAAGAAATAAGCAATAAGTGTTAATAATAGTTTATAAGGAATGTATGATAATACGTATTACATAAATGTGATTGATTTTACACTTATGAGTAATGACATAAAAGAAACTCACCGAATACAACGCCCACCATAAACTACATGCAGAGAAATTAATTAATATTTAAAAAAGATTAAATTCAATCAATTTAATTCGAACATCATAAACTTACAGCTTGAATAAATACTCCCATAATACTGGATAAAAATGAGAATGAAACTTAATCAGTAATCATGTTAATGAGGCAATTTCAATTTAATTTTTTTACCTTTGTAGACAAAGCATAAAAATGGCTTCTGGACATTGCTCGGTTACATACCTATGACCGTAACCTTGAAATTAGAATTGGCAATAATTTATTTCATGCAATTTTTTTCATGTCTTATTTTCATAGTTAAATTGAGAACAAATTTTAGATTAATCATGGTTAGCCCGAGAGAAACATGGCACTGATTTTGCGGTCATACTTTCTTGAAAACTGCAAAAGAATGGAATGAATTTGGAGTGTGTTGAAATTCAAAAATTCATCAATTAATTTACATTGAGCAGACAATTCTTGCCCCCTGGCCTATATGACCTCAGGTCTTGTGTGAGGTCAGGTCTTGTGTGAGGTGTTGACCCCCTCCTTGTCAACGTCCTTGTAAACTTGACCCCTAAATCATTTTGCCTCTATTAGCCTTAAAAACTCTAAAAGAACTCAGCAGCCAAGCATATGCCGCAGGGGAAATTTCGATCCATTTTTTGTGCTCAATGTAAATTCAAAATCGTGCCTTGAGACCACTCGAGAATATCATTTAGTAATTACATTGACAGCAGTAATAAAGAAAAAATTATACATGATTATTTTACTTACCAATAGTATGCTGTGTTTCTAATGAGAACAAAAAAGCTGATAGAAAAGAATGAATTTCGGTGACACAAGGTGTATATGAAGATATATTTAAGCTCTTCTGATATGCTTCTTGCTCTTCTTCAGACTTATTAAAAAATTCAATGTCACCGTGTGCATAAGCAATTAAATACCACACAACGCCCAAAAACAGCCATGATAAAATAAAATTCATTGCAAAAACTAGTATCGTCCAACGCCATTGAATATCGACTAAATGTAGAAGAAATGGAAAGAGGAAAGCAATAATTATATTGCAATATTCCTATTTATATCAATTTACAGTACTCTGATTAATGTACATACCTAATGTGGTAAATATATCCTGAAGATTCGATTGGAATTATTCATTAAGAGAAAAAAGAACATAAATGTAGAGCAGTTGGTCAATTATGCAATAAAATCAATGTGTATTAATGTTATTTTACCTGCAAATATCGTCTACGTCTTTTAGCTACATTTCCTTGAACGACATTAACATCTCCATGCTTAAATATGACTCGCTTTCTTACTCTTCTAGATGAAAACCTCGTCTGTCTATACCTATTTAATGAGAAAGAGAAATAAAGAAAATGATGAAAATAAAAAAATCAACAGCACTTCTCATGCTGAGAGAAGTAGGTTTTCCATTCATTCTCAATGCACATGGAACGTGGAAAATGTAAATATTCAATTAACAAGTACGTAAGTCACTGAGATGCAGAATAAAAGGCTAAAGTGCGTTTAAGTTGGAAGTATGACAGGTACAAAATTTTTATGTTCTGATACTATAAAAGGAGGATCAGGTGACATGTTCCTCCTCCCTAAATTTAATTTATTTCAAACATTTTCTTGGAAATATTTTCATTCATTTTAAGCCATAAAATAAACTATAAAGGAAAATTCTTAAAACTTTTAAAGAGCGTCATCATTGCAAATATGACTTAGAAAATCTATTTCTATTTTTTTCTTAGAATCACTGAAACTCCAGACATCTTGAATGAATTTTGTCGAAAATATGGCATTTGTGAGAGTGTTTAACCGATTTATCGATTTTATTTGTAAAATAATCAAAGATTTTCGATAGATTCAGAAGAAAAACAGAATGGCGATTAAAATATATTTAATTATTTTTGATATTTATCATGTGATTGGAGCTGCACATAATATTTTTTGATACTGTCATCTAGATTCATACTCTTGCCTTCGTAACTGAATATAATCCATTAAAATCATGAACTTTATAAATATTTAATGTAATACTTTTTGATAAATATTTAAGTTATAGTTATTCGACAAACTATGTGTGTACTATCATTCACATCAAATCTTAATAAGTCAATATTTGGAGAATTTATAAAATATTCAGTAATCAAATGATTAGAATAAAATCAACGTTGTTTTAATATTTGATAGATAAGTAGGCTGACCACTTTACGGGACGAATGAACTTTAGGAAATTTTTTCTTATGCTGAATATTTGGTTCCAGAGCGGAATGCAAGATTTTTTTTCTAAAAAGCGGAACTGTCCTGCCAAAAAGTGTGTTGATATACATCCTATAGATAAGAGTCTTAGTACTTGGAAAAAATATTCAAGGACGTCTAAGCGCACTGATTGCATGTTCGATATCGAGAAATATTGTTGATTATTATGATTATAAATATATTAAAGGTAATAATGAATGTTTGAGTATTCCCCAAAAGTCAATGCCATGTACATTTATGTACTTTTCATTGACATTGATAAAGTTGTCATTAAACTTGGTAATAAAATTATTTTTCTCTAGAAAGCATAAAGTTTACGGAAATTCTACTTTCATGAATGCCAAGGTCCTTATGAGAAATCGCACGAGATTCAAGCGTCAAAAAATAATTAAAAAATGAAATGATTAATCTGATAAATATGTAGCTGAGCATAAAAGTCAAACAAACTGATTTGTTCAGTCATCATTTCCTCAAGAAATTCGCTTAAATTGCAATCAATCTTATGAATTATTCATTAAATCAATGGACATGTTATCAATCATTTTTTTCTCTAACTTACTTATGAGAGAATAATTAAGAAAAAATCATTAATTGACATGTGGTCTTGTAATAATGCAGACAGTTTTTACTCTATTCTTTCTTCTTCTTAGCTCTCTTTTCAAATGCAATTAATTAAAATTTCATGGTAACCTTCCGTGACCAAATGAACACTTTGTTTTGGAGTAAAAAAAGAAGAAAAAGGAATTATTGAGCTTCATTTAATGTTGGTGAGAAATTAGAATGGTCATTTGTCAATTATGGCTTATACAATCATTATTTATACTTATTTCCATTATAATAGTTCACCATTTATTAATTAATAGCTCTCCGTTGTTCAAACATCGTGTAAACTGCTCACGACACTAAGTCAACACATGTAGTACATAATGTGATAATTTTATACTCAAAAGTCTCCTTTTAATGAATAAATTATGGAAATTTTGTTTGAACGAATGAATTTATTTGGAAGTTTCTAAAAATAACATATTTTTTTATAGAGAATCTTTAAATATAAATTCTACACCGACCGTCCCGACATAAGCTTTCATAATTCTCAAAGGAGATAACGAGATTGATTAATTAATGAATTATTTTTTTTCATCTCAATTTCTTCTCACCCCAAATGACGTAAGACGAAAAAACTGACCTTATTTACACGAGAGTAAATTGTAAACTTTTTAGTCAGCGTACGGCCTGGTCTTGAAATCTATTAAATTGAATATTATATTTCTGTGAATACATGTTTACATGTTTACATCCCAGATATTATATGTGTGTACATAAACAATGTAAATTGAAGAGCGATGTATTAATTATCATCGTCGATTGCGCTCATTAAAATGCAATATACACGTTTATAAATAGAGGAATATATGTTCTTCAGTTTCTAATTTTGCACCTCAGAGCATCTATTTATTTTCATTCTCAAGAAGAAAAAAACGTCATAAAATGAAATAACGTTTAAATTTGTTTTTCACCAACACAATAATCAGCTAACTACTGATATTACACATTGCTTTGATAGATGAAACAACTTCCGATTTGTTTATTGATCGGTACTATGTGTTGTATATTAACCACAGATTATAAAAATAATAAACACGAGGGAATTTTGTTTGTATTCTTACGAAACGATCGGATATAAATACAAAGAAGTTGGGGGTTGTACATTATATCTGACGTAGAATTCAATATTTTTAGACGTTAATCTGATGAGTAATTGACTTCCTGCAACACCTTTAGAATGTGTGGGCGCCAGTCGAAATATCAACTGCTTCGATCAAAATCAATCAATACGAGCTTCTTCTGTTTACAGAAACTACAAACAATATAAATGTCTATGACACTCTAGTGACCTATTGAGTAAGGATATGATTTTATCGGGAGAATCTACTTCATGTACATTCTATTTTTATTTCTATTATTAGTGAAATGTGATATGCGATGATATTAAAATATCATAAATAAATGTTTTTAACTGCGCATTTGCGCAGTTTTTAGTAAAGTTGACACTAGGCAATAACTTTATAGAATGTGAATAAACTTTCGAGAATTTTTTTCATTCCTTTCGCATAAAGGTCTGAAATGCATGCCTTCGATAGAAATAAATTTTTTTTATGGAGAGGAAGTGAGAAATTGTGAATGGTTAAGAATGAGCGTGTGCTCTAAATTGTTCACAAGACGCATATAATTTTAAATATTTCCTTTTTAAAATTATTTTTATAGTGAACCTACATACAATCTTTTCTGCAGATGCGAACATCAGTATATTTTATTATTGTATGCTCTATACAATTTTCTCTACCGAAGTACATTCCGAGGAACCATAAAAATGAAATTATTTTTCATTTATTTTATTTTTTTCTTGTGTTGAAGAAATGCTAGTCATTTTTATGAAGCTAATTAACAAACATTTTAGTACATTTTATTTACATACGCTATACCAACGAATCCTTTGATGAGACGATGAATTAACGAAAATGAAAATAAAGTAAAAAATCAAGGACAAATACGAAGGTCAGTTATTATATTACACTTTTCAACTATGTACGTACTATTACTACACATGTGACGATATTTTGATATTTTTCTGTCTATAGAAATTTGAAGCCAAATGTTTTTCTTGGTAGTATTTTGCCATACATCTCTTTCTCATCACACTTAGTTCCTTCATTTTCTTCAAATAATATATATATACTCAAATTAATAATGTTTTCCTCAAAAAAATTATTTTCTTCAAAATATAGCGCCTAGACGCACGTAAACAAACAGAAAACATAAGCAAATGTAAAGTATCTGAAAATTCAAGCAAATTTTTTATGGATTCCAAGTGTTTTCCATTTGTATTATATTTATTAATATATCTTCAGTTACTTGCTTATTTTTAAAACTATATTTGTTAGATTTGACATATTATAAATAAATTTGCAAATTTAAACTTCAAATCTGACTTAAATATACATATAAAAAAATGATTATAAAATTTTTGTCTGGTTGGTCAATTGTTGAATACAAGTCAGTGAAAATATAACAGCACGTTTTCAATGTGGGGGAGACTTTGTGAATTACCGCAAAAAAATCGTGATTTCTTTTCAAAAACAACTGAAACCACAAAAATTTCAGACGATCAGTGTCAAGGTGAAGTATTATATCTAGAGCGGTGGTTCCAAATTTTAATGTGTCATTAAATTTTTATGATACAGAAATGTATTATTTTTTTAATGTGATTTAGAACTATTTTTAAAGGTTCAAATTTTACTATTTCTTAAGTTGTGTCCTATGAAATTTAAGGTTGTTCCCTTAAAACTATACTTATTTTTTAACTGAAATTAAAATTGACAATTGTGTACTGCCGTGTTCTGACAAATTGGGCCTATTGCTTAGGTAGGGGTTCCAAAATTTGAAGGCAAAATAGGCAGTTTTCGAGTCATTTTTGGAACCTTCCTGATTTCGATTCCCAAAATGTCACGGAAATGGGAAATTTCAATCTAGACTATGTTAACTCACGTATCAAAATCAAAATTAATAAAACCTTGGAAATCTATTTTGAAGCTTTACTATTGAGACCCATGTAGAGTCTTAAATAAGAAAATATGAACTAGTATGAATAAAATGGAATTACAAAGTATGAAATATTTTAGTAATTTTGACACAAATAAATAGAAGAATTAATAAAAATTGCTCATATCCTTGTTGAAAAGACAAGCTGTTTCTGTCTCGTTCAATTATACTATCAATTAGTATCTTCTTATTCACATCAACGAGAAATATGAGACTTGGAAACAACAAAAAAACATTTTGTGCTTATGAAAATAGAATCACGCTAATGTCTCATTCTTTCAACGTTAAATAAATTAAGAAAAGTGAGTACTTCTTATTACTTTCGTTCATTTTCAAAGCACATTTAAGATTGTGTCGTGATTTCATCATTTTGAGCTCATTATCGTTTGTAAAAATAATAAAAAAAAGTAAAATAATTTCTTATTGCTGAATGAGAACCCAAATATACATATATACGTATTATATTAATGAAATCAAATAAACAAAAGGCACTGTAATTTCAACAAAGAAAAGAAAAATGTCTGCATTAATTTAAATATATTTCATTCTTTTCGACCACTATATTATAGTATATGTCGTTATATTGTATTATGGCACACATGACTGCCAAAAATATACGGATGAGTACAAAATTTTCTCTTTCTTCTCAAACGTCATGAAATCTTTTCAAGACGTGAGATTTTACTATAATATCTTGTAATAACTGCTTACTTAGCAATTGCGTCCCTCAAATCCTCCGTTGAATCTATCTCGAAATCATCAGATGACGATGCATTTGACCAACGATGGAATAAATGATACATATTCATCAAATTAGTACTTTCATCACTTTCTCGACGGTTTACGTTATATTTATGTGAGCAGCAAATTTTTCGTATATTTCTTAAATTCACTTGTTTCCTTTACTCTTAAACAATTTTATTCCTTTTTTCTGTCTTTATTAGTTTAAATGTGTTTCATGGAATAATAAAATAATCAAAAAAAAAAGATTTTCTTCTGCTAGCGAAAAAAAGTAACTTTGAAACGATTTCGATCTAATTATGAACTGATAAATTCGACGATTTTCAAATTTTCGCTTTCCTCATTCAGAGATCTTTGTGTGTGTGTGAATGACTACGATCAGAGCCGTAGTCTTTCTCTGTATCAATTTTTTTTTTCATGCGACAGATACAAAATAATTCTAACGAATGTGTCTTAGTGGGTAAGACTAGCCCTTTTTAAAAGCATCACTGCTTTATGATAAATAAGTTATAAAAATAGCATCGAGGAACATTTTTACAATATCAAAATCATTAGATAATTTAGCCTGTTTTCAATTTTGAGGATATTAGTTTATATTATCTGATATTTTGAGGTGCAAGAGTTTTTTGAGATCAGGCTAATGATCAGATTTCCAATTTTATACAAAAATCATTTATTTGTTTTAGAAAAATGAGTAAATTTTCTAGATTTTGCATTAATTTATCTTTTTATCAATTAAATGATATAGCACATATTGTAAGTTATAAAGTAATTGGAAGGGGCCAATTGACATTAACCCCTTTTACTAAAAAGTCATTAGCATTTTATGAGTGATTACTATTAGTGATAAGTTAAAAGTATTAAAAATGGAATAGAAAAATAGTGATTGCACGTGTCCGTTGTTGACTGTATTTTCAAAACCGCAAATTGGAAGTGGTAAAATTTTGCCTTAACAAAGTCATACGCTATAGATAAAGTTAAGTTAAGTGTCTAGTTCAATGTCACTGCCACATACACAATCGTTCATTACTGGCACCATCTTCAATTGAATTTGTTTTATTAATACTTCAATTTTCGGAACTTTTAACAGATGTGTCAAGACTAAATTTCTAACTTAGCTTAAGATTTTTTTTAAGGATTTGGGAACTCGAATCATTCAAAATCAATTACAGAATTAGAAAACTAGTAAAAATTTCACAAAAAATTTATTTTGATTGAAAAATCGCAGTATTTGTAAGAATCTCTTGCGGGACTCGAGTTTGCAAATATATAAAGATTTAATGAGTCACTTTAACATAGTAAAACAATAGCTCTTGGTGCTATTTTAATGATCTGAAAAGTCTTCGAAAAAATATAGGATTCACGACATCGTCACTTTCACATTGGCTACGTGCCTTTTTGGTCTGCAACATTTGCATTCCTTGTCATCAAAAAATTTTTTTTCTTAATTATGCCAAGAAAACTAGCGCCAGTTATTATTCTATGATAATCCCAGGCGTAGCTTACAATTGAAAAAAAAGAAAACAATATGAATCACTTCATGCCGAGATTGTCAAAGAGTTTAGCGACCGAGGTAATGAGGAAATGCGCTCTATTTATTTACGACTTATTTACTTATATATTGTTTCTTCTTTAAAAGTCAATAGACTTTCGTATAATACACTTTAAAATATATATTAGTAGAAGATAACCCAATCAGATGATGATTTAAAAAATTTTCATTGACGAAGAGATTGAGTGGATTTAAATGAGAAGAAAAGAGACGAGGAAAAATAAATAAATAAAATGAAATTAAATAATGAAAAAGTCAGTGTGGATTGATTAATACTCACAAACATTTATAAAATACAATCATTAGGTAATTAACAAGTAGTGTCAGGAGTATCAGAACCATTACAACTAATTTACACATTGCACTAATAAATCTTTCAATACTTGATGATCATATTTCGTTAAAAGAATATTTTAATTTAAATTTGAATTGTCTAAAGGCACTTTTGTCGTGTATGCGATGATTTTTCATTTCATTAAATGCACTAATAATTTTTACTATATTTATATCCTAAGTATGTAAGACTACGCTAACAAAGACTTGGCAACAGTATTAGTCTTATAAAGTCTAGTAATATCATTATAACTGGTAAGTTTATTAATTTCGCTACGGAATCCTCTTTGCACTTTGAGCTGATTACTCGCTCAAATATTTTTCTTTAAAAAATATTTTAATTTTCACAAAAATCGCAGAGAAAAAAAAATCTTTTGTTTCACAGACGAAAAAGTGTGATTGACTATTTAGTTACAAAGACAATTTGCAGACTGGCGAAATACAGATTTTTTTTCTCTTCCTGAGCCGTTTTTTACAAAAAGATGAAAAACTTTTTTTTTTAATAATGTCTATTTTATTGTGTATGTATGAACACCAAATTATATAAAAATAAAAAAAAAGTATGAGAAAAATCTATAAATAAAATAGGAAATTTTCTTTAAGCCCCAACCAAGAGAAGGAAAAATCATCTTTTTCTTCTGTTTTAAATATTCCAAAGACGCATGGTTATGACGTGATTCCTACATTTGTCTACGTAATTTACATACTAAATATTTTCAATATGTTTATTAAAATTTCTAGACGATGGAGCAATTATGAACTATTCAATATGCTTCATTTACTGTCATCAAGTTTGGAAAATATACTTTGATGATTTTTAATATTTTGAAATACTTGAATGCCCCCTAAGAAATTAACTAGGTTCAGGAACTTAGCGGTATTTGAATCTGACAATTGTCTTTGTATAAAATATCATTAAATGCCATCAAGTTTCATACAAATAACGTCAATTTTTTATATGACGGTAGTATCCAGGGGGATATGTATTTTTTGAAAACCCATACATTCTTGGTCCTGGATTCCCCCCTGGCTGGTACTTAGCATTATTTGCATGAAAATTGACGCTGTTGAGGGCTGAGTTTCTAAGCCTAGGAAAGTAATGGATATTGTGATAGTAAAAATAACGATAAATTCTAATCTCGTACCATAAAAGTACATGAAAAATTTCAAACAGCAATTGAAACAATAATATAAATGTACTTCCTGCCTTATATCTTTGGTTTGATTTATTCTACCGACATGATAATGCGCATAAAGTCTTATGACTCAACTTTTTTGAAATTTTGCACATCATCAGTTGTAATTTGATACCAAAAGCTTCTGAAGCTATTTCAACTATTTGTAGGTTCACGTTTCATGTAAATAATTAAAGTTTTCAATAACAAAACACAAGACAGGTATTAAAAATGTGCCTGATAAGAAAAAAAAAGATTTATAATTCCAAATAACAGCTACAGAATTCATAAAATAATCCCCAGACATCCTTCTGCACGTTGACATGTTTATAAACAAAAGAACATGCGAATAAATCAATGATAATCAGCACGTTTACATTTCATGTGAGTTTGATAAGAAACAAAATTGTTTACATTCTAAAAAGTAAATTACGAAGTCGAAACGTAAATGTACGAAACACATCCCTGAACCCTCTTACTACAAACAAATTTTCTTCTGTGATTTTTTCACAAAACTTTTTTTTTCTAACACATATACTTAAAGTGTGATTTAAACATCTACCTCGACTACAAATTAAGCATTTAAATAGCACGAATGTTGGCAAAAATAAGGATTTTTCTGTTCGTAAATTAAGAAACGCTTCTCGCCTTGTTGTTGCTCATGTCTGCTTCGCATTTTACACACCAAATAGTTCACAACGTGGTGTATTATGTTTGTTTCAAATGTCGTAAAGACGTGCAGCTGGATGCCATTGACATTGATTTCAAAATGTGTGTGAAAAATGATCATCTTCCGATGTATCGGGAAGAGAAATTGGATTTGTTCTTTCATCTATGTAAATAAGAAAAAAAAATTAAGGGAATTAAGCAGTCATGAAGTTATTAGTGTAACCGTATGCTTTGGTTTTAAAATATATATATTTAAAGAAGATGACGAGTGATGTCTTCATTCGTTTAACTCTCTTTTTTTCTTTATCATTGTCAAAATAAACATAATAAATTTACTTTGTGTCCTAATGAGCAAACGAGATCTCTCACAGTATCTTTCTTCACTAAGTGAATAGCCTAGCATAGTCTGAATTATTACTACGGGCAATGTCGTCGTCTCAGAAAATATAATGGCAACAATAATGTACTTTTGTCTCCTTTTATTTAATTTAATCATTTATATGTCACATGACATTATGAAACATTCCATCTTAGCACATTTTATCAAGTTCAATGTGCTGTGTCTATCATTTTATCCGTTCGTCCGCAAATAAAATACAATTGACTGGAATTAGATCTAGAACCTTCCAGAAAACTAAGTTTTGACATTTTAGGAATGCAAATTCTAGCATGTTAATTTTATGCCTTGCCTACATGAATATACAAAGTTCCAGCGTAGTAAGGAATGACGCATTCTACCCTTTCACGTTAATCAATTGATCTTTTGGGAATTGATTTAAATATTTTCAATAACAATGACGGTTTCTTCTATTTTAGGACATGTAGAACGTGTAAAAACTAAATTTTCAATAATTCTCAACTACTTTTGGTATCATAGCTGGTATCATAGCAATTTGTATTATAAATTTGCTTTAAATTAAATTGTTAATTATATTGTGTTTCTTTTGCAGACGATCAACAGGTTGACCAGGTTAGAAAATTTCTGATTAAAGTTCTGTTTAAAAAACAGGACTGTCATAAAGAAAAGTGCAATTCTTTGCTAAGAACCGAATCCGTGACCTTCAAGCATGAGATCAACAAAAACTTATAACAAAAATTCCACTTTACTATATCACTACAGATCGTAACAAAGGAACTGAATTTAAAAATATTTATGAAAAATAAGATCTATGACTTGATCTCTTACTAACTTTACTATCTCAAATTGTAAACAACTCATAGCAGGCGCGTAGCCAGGATGGGGTGTTTGGGATTGGAGATAAACCCTCTCTCTAGCGAAAACTAGGGTGATCAGATTTTTTCCTTTACAGATAGAGGACAAAAAAAATGTCTAACCCAATCTTCACTTTTTGAGAGCATCTTATCTTACACTAGGTAAAGCATCTAATTTTAAGAAAAAGAGGACATTTTAACTAAAATCGAGGACAGTCCTCTGAAAAACCAAACAGATTGTCAGCCTACCTAAAACTGACTTTAAAAAATATTAAAAATTGCTTCGAAAATTCTAACTAGCTAATAATTCACAGCATTTGATGTCAAAGCGAAATCTAAATGGGAACTTACAAAATGTATCTAAATCTGTTGACATAAAATATTCTTTAATTCGTTTTCATTTCAATTTTTTTTTATGATTTACATGTTCACTTTACTCTAATTTCAGCTGCCCCGAGTTTCAAGGTAAAGTCTGAAAATTTATTTGCTTAATGTGATAGTAGAAAAATACTATAAATTAAATTTGAGGTTGATCATACAGTTTTAAAAAAGAATGAGTGAACATTGTCGCGACTCGAAGCATTTCATTTACTTTTGTCAACTATATTTCTTTTCATATTTTTTCGTTCATGCTGAAAACTTATTTTTTTAATGTTTTTCTTGAAAGAAAAAAAAATCTTGAATTAAAAATATCGTAAATGTTCGTCTCAAGCATATGTATTTTCTTCTATTGCATGTGTTCTACAAATGTCATAATAACAGTAAGCGATATTCAATATTTTGCAAATATTGTAAATAAATATTCATTAAATGTATCCATTTATGAGTGAATATTTCGAATAAGTGAATAATTCATTCAAGTAATCAACACATGGTTGCATTAAGCATTTAATTTGCAGGTTTATTATTAATTGATGCTGTTGTGAAAAAGAAAACAGTCGTTTATTGAAAGAAAACATCATGTACATTAATACGATGAAAGGAACATCATAATACAATGATGTAGGATTTGGGAAGAAAAAGCAAAATCATGTCTGATGTGAAGAATGTTATAAATTTTGTAAACAATAATAAAAGTCAACCGCAAATCAGAAAACAGATTCGAGACGCTTCGGAGACTATGAAGGAGAGAAATGAATGAAAATTGAGAAACAATCTTTTATGTGAAAATTAAATCTTGAGCTGCGTAATTTTTTAATCGCGATTTTTTCTTGGTGCTGATTCCCTGTTTTTTAATTTGCTTTAAATGAAATATTAGAATGATTTATTTCTGTCGGAAAATACACTTTTCCTCTCTATAATGTCGTCTCATCACAATTGTTTGTGCTGTTAAGCTTAAATCAACACCAAGAGTGTCGTATTTCGCCAAAATTTTGCTGAAAAGCGTATTTGATATATTTTTAACAGCACTGCTTGTAATATTTTGTTTTATGGATTTTAAAATAGCCTAGGAGAGATTTTATGACTCAGAATGAATAATGGATAACTTTTGACCCTATTACTGTCGTTTGCGTTACTATAAACACTTTTCATTCATTGGCGTACTTGTTCTGAGTAAGCACGCAAAATTTGAAAAATAATCTTGATGGAAGCCGTTCACTTATTACGTTACGCAAAAGAAATGATCTTTTAGACCCCACCCCCCTCTTTCAGCTAAAATGGATCTAACGAAAACTTATTACTTTGTTTAAAATTAAAAAGATTTTTGGACTACAATGTGTTTTGTGACCTTCTCCTCGCCTTCGGTATATTTTTACCTTAATTATAAAGAACATTATTTTTGAATAAACCCTAAACGGCCCTAAACATGTCAAAAATTCATTTTTAGGAGGTGCTCATAAGGGGCCGTTCACTTATTACGTAGCGCAAAAAATCAACTTTTTAGACCCCCCCTCTCCCCCCTTTCACAAACTGTCACAAATCTTCAACCCCTCCTTTGTTACGTAACACAATGAAGTATTATTGAGAAAACAATAAATACCTAGATACTCTCATTTTTTTATAGTTTTGAGCATATATAATGAATATAACATTTAGTTTCTAAATCTTTAGTTATAAAAAATTTAGAAATAAGTTCAAAAAATTTAAAACAATAATAAAATTATAAAAAAAACATTGATATTGTTCCAGTTAACTAAAATAGTAACGTTTAAAAAATTATTTCTAGTTATAAATCTGTTAAAATATTTTAAGGTGAAATCCTTGACTCCTGCCTTAACTTCTCGAAAATATAAAATGTTCACAAATTATTTTGAAATAACCAGAGGGGGGACAACGCAAAATGTAACGATTAAATTTTTGAAACATGTTAACTGAGATGAAAATTTTCAAGTACTCCAATTTGTTTTGTAAAAAAATTGTTGGAAATAATCAGAAATGTGAATTACTTCATTAATTCATTCAAAAATTTAAATTTGACTAGATAAATTTCAAGAAAATTGAATAAATTTAGTTTTCATTTGAAGTACTTTGGAAATAACTTTATTCTTATTTTATTATATATAGTACAAAACATATGTACATAAGTTGTTTAAATAGACGAACCTCTTCCTGGTATTAAATTTAGATAACAAAAAATTAAGATGGTTATTTAAAAAATTGAAAAGACCCTATAAACTTATCAAATAAGTAAAAAATGCTAAAAAGAGATCAAGGTGTCAAGAATCAAGGTATGTGAGATTTAAAAAGGAATAAATTTTTATTTTTTTGTACTAATTATGGCTAATTATATGTAAAATTTTATATAAATTAAAAACAGAAAACAGACCTGTTTTTCGTACCTCTTGTCTGTTAACAGATTTATGCCAAAAAAAGCTGTTTTTTTTGTTTTCTCTTAAGAGGCTCCCCAAATCCTATACATTGGACGTCATTTATGAACGATTCTTAAAAAACGGACAGAAACAAAAAGATTTTGCTTCAAAACCATACAAATTCTCGAAATTTGTTCCCCCAAAAAAGAACTTTTACGGTTTTGAATCATCAATATTTAATTTGGTGTTGCTGTTGTACCGTTTTTAAGCACGACGATTGATGATGATGATGATGATGTCCTATTACTCCACTGTAAAGTGTAGGGCGTCTACGAAACTTTTGAATCTAACGCGATTGATAGCTAAAGTACGACGATTGAATTATATAAATCCTCGTTTCAAATTGGGGACTGCACAATTTACATAATGTTTTATTATAATAAATGAAGTTGTGATATTTGGAAACTCCAGGTTCATTATGTTCTACTATTCTGAGAATCATGATGACATGACAAATTACGGTAATAATATTATTTTTTTCTGATTAAACCTCCTTAAAGGAATATGTAAAAATGTGAAAAAACAAATTCAAGGTAAAATTATGAGCTTGTAAAAAAAACGTCTACGATCCATTTCAAGATCAGAACTAGCTTGATATTTTTCTCTGTATAAAGAAAATAAAAAATAAGCACTCAATTGTTCACATATTGAAAGATCTTCTTTAAATGAATGCGAAATGAGAAGACTTATTTTTAATCTTTTTTAATGATGGCTATAAAGTTGATGGGAAAATTTGTTAAAGATCACACATTTATCAATTTTCATATTTGAAGCACTTGTGAAAAATGTTAATAGGATTTTTTTCCCTCGCATCTCATAATAAACTCATTTAGTGTGTTAAGAGAGGAGCAAAAATGATTGCGTCTGGTTTATTGGAGCGTAAAAAATAGTTAATTACATATGAAAATGTTTACCGCTAATTAAAATGTGATCAATTCAATGATTGATTTATTGATTGATTGCGATGACAGCCTTTACATGCTGTATGTAATTGAAATAAAGTTGTAAATATTATTATTTTTTTTAAAACATTTAACCTTTTATGCTGATGCAATTAACGTATTAGAAACGGCATGTGACTAAATATTTTTTCTCATCGTAATAACATGTCATGTGACTCACCTAGTCAGAGGTCCTGGCGACTCTGAAACTGCTTTTAATGACATCCTTAAATGCCTATTAAATGTTCCCATGATTGACTCCCGCCGCTCACGTTGAGGCCTTTTTGCATTCTCATTTGTATTTCCATTTAGTTGAACTTCTTCAGGATTTATTTCTTTGGGTTTTTCATCTATCCTAACTATAGTCGGTTTTTGACGTTCTGATATTAATTGTGTCCATGAGAGATCAGTTGTGGGTGAAGATTCAGATTCCGGAGTTAAATATGCCATCCTGCATTTGTGGTTCACTATAAAAAATTTCTGGTCACTATTTTAGGAGTTTCATTATTCACGTAGTAAAGAATTCTTTTTTTAAGGAAAAGTACGGCTTAAAACAGTCAGAAGAAACGGAAAATTGAAATCCACTGACGTGGATAAAAATGCTTTTAGATACGCAAAAATTATTACGCCAAAGAACAGCCTTGCCAAAGTATTAGACAAGAAAAAAAAGTAAGAGACTTCTCTTTCCTCGATTGATCGGCTAGACGAGAATATCATTATTACTATTATTATTATCATTGGGATTTTCAGACATGCTGTATACAGCACAAAAATGAGAAAGAAAAAAAATCATTTGTAAAATTGTTTTTTGATTTCAGTTCATCCCAAATGATTTTCATCAATTTTTCTTTTCATGACTGTTTATTAATTGTGGGCATGTTTAAAAACCTTCTAGCCAGAGGTATGAAAATGTGTGCGATACGAGCTTGATTTCTATTTGCTTGAAGGAATTAAAATAGCACTACAATATTTTTATATTATTTATAGAAATACATGAAACTAATTCATTATTATCAACACAATATAGCATTACTTGCGTGTGATAATGCCTTGTATCGTGCTGATTCGTCATGTGTGGATATGTCTGGGGGTGTATCTAGGGGTATCCCTACCCTGAGTCATATTACTCAGGTTCGTAAATTACGTCTCGCTAAAAAATGACTTTTTCGAGCGCCCCTTCCCCCACCCCCCCCCCCCCCCTTGTCACAAATTTTCCAAAGAAAAAAAATCTTATGTATGGACTGTCACAAATTCTTTGACCCCCCTCCCTCCTAAAAGCGTGACGTAATTTGCGAAAGACCCCTATCACTAAAATTTTCTGTCAAGTCCATTAATTCATAAAATGCACCTTCAATTTTCAAACTTTATTTTGGATACACTACTGCTGACGGTGTATGCAAAATGGGGGAAAAAGGAGCAGCCATAAATGCAGAACGAATATTGTGTATACGAGAAGCTCATGTGAAATACATTAAAATTATGGAAATGTTCTATATAATTACAAAACGTCAATAATAGAGTTTTGCAACTCGTATATGCTCCCATATAAAGTGACACTAAGATGATGAACTCTGACTACTAATACATATCATATGTTGAGTTATTTTAATTTTTCTATGAATTTCTTATCGCACTTTCGTATTTCCCTCGGCGACCTCAAAACAAAAACGAAAATAAAACATCATAATTTAATGTATTTGACTCATTATTACAATGTTTGATTTGATATCTACTACTTTTTTGGGGAATTGTCATTTTTTAAATTGATACACGTCGGGCATATTATATCGTGTGTCAATATCCACTAAAATCAATATCATATATATATTAACTTTAAGAGTCAAGAGCATAATACTTTTTTTTCATTTTATGACTTGAAACGTGAAGCACTGAAATTATACACATGAAATTCCTTCTTTGTATGACTCATCTCTTTTATTTCTGCACATTTTTGTATTCTCTATTTAGGTTTTTATTTATTTATTTTGCAGCTTTTACTACTTTTTCGTCATATCACTATCACGATTTCAATGTCTTATTAGAATTTTCTACAAATTCGCATGACTTAGATATTTATTAACTTTTTCATAATTTTAACGGAAATTTCAAATTCAAAAAAATATTGTTCACGGTATTTGATTTCAAGTTTTTAATTTAATTAATTCATAGCCTTAAATTCATCACTTTTAGTATTAAAAGGCAGATTCGTATACATCGCAGCTTCAACTTTGACGCTTCTATCAATATTAATAAAAAGTGGCAGCTAGAAGGTATGAAATATTACTTTGATTAAATTTGGGACGAAATTGTCACTAAATTAATTAGGAAGTAATTTTGGCAACGAAGCTTGATGACTATTTTTCTTCAAATGCTCAAAGCTGTCTTGTTTTGTTGACGAGCTTATCTTTTCGCAAAACGAGAGTAAAATACGAACAGAATAGACTCAATTCTCTCAGTACAATTGGCACTGATTTTTGTTATGTTTTTTTCTTAATTTTATTTCTTTTCGTAAATTTCAATTTTCGTTTCCTCGACTTAACTAACGTGCATTATGTTTTGTTTTTACCTCACGTTAAAAGTACACAGAATGCGATCGAATTGAGAGAATTCCGTTTCTGCAAGCTACTACTTAGCTATTAAATATATGCACAAAATCAATCGAATGACTTAATTTCTTTGTCAATATTTCCTGCTTGTTTCGCACTCTTCTCACTTGTTAAAAATTTTATTTTGATTTTCAAACATTTTTTTCCACGTAAATAGACTAAGTAAAATAAATGCACTCTTCGAACTTTATCAATACGTACACTAAAATTGACTATTTTGTAATATTTTACTTAAACTATTCAACTATTCATTCATATAAAACTAATAAAATCAATTTTTATTGTTTAGGGAAAGCAAAATACAGCTTGACGAGCGAATTTTTATTTCCTGATAGCAGCTCAAACAGTTTCGCGGTTGAAATTATACTGATCACTAATGTGGATTGGAAGCAATGCGCTAGAAAAAAAATTGAGAATATAAGCTTGTGGTCGTTTGTAACATGTGTTTAATGCTGTTGTTGTTGTTTTTGTTTTCATTATTATTGAGAATTAAAAAGCTCAGGACTTTTGCTCTCTGAAAAATTGACTGTGTATAGTGGCAATAGCTTTCGAGAAAAAAAAATTCAAGTGGTAATGAGTTTATTATAAATTTATTCATTTCTACCTGTGCATTACTTAGAATTTCTCTCTCCGTGTGACATTAATACATTAAAAGAAACTATTAGAACTCCGAGAGGTCAAGAGTTTAATTAAAATGCACTAATTTGCGAAAATTATTAAAAAATTGTTGAGGACTTGGCGAATAATGACTGTATGTTAGTGACAATTCTGTTCCTGAAAAAATTAGAGTCCATAGATTTCCGTTGAAAATTCACAATCACATGGTTTTCGAAAATTTAAGCCTCATGTCCGAAATTTCGAATGCTTACAAATTTTTTTGAAGCAACTTTTGCAATAAATTGACTCAAAACTGTGAAGAATCATAATTGATAACCATAGATGATCATGTCTATCAATCAATCAACCCAAATCAACCTATATAAAAGAATTTTAAAAGGCAAATTTTTTGTTATTTCGAAAACTTTTCGAAATAATTTTCAAAAAAAAATTGACCGTTGGATTTAGAATTCCGAATATTATTATTATTATGTACATATTACGTACAATCACGTGACTAATGAGTGCATATAGTAGTGCATTTGATAAATCAAGTTCAATCGTTGTCAATTAAATTAATTATTTAACGCTTAAAACATCATTTTACGGTAGTGTAACATTTATGTTTATAAAGACTTGTTAACCTTTGCATGTACATTTAAAAGATTATGACATTAAATTTGAAATTTTACGGTGCATTCTACATTATAAGTTCTCGATAAATGAATTAAATACTCAGCTCGATGTGGAAAATTTTATACGTACACTGATACTGTACCTGTCATGAGAAAAAAATAAGCCTGCAAATTAAGATGTCAGACTGACTTATGACGTGTGTATTTACTTTTGATGATACCCGATGATACAAATATGTAATAAATTCACTTTTCACGATTTACGAAATCTTATTTTATTTACATGATGATTTTTTTTGTTGGTTTTTCTTATCATACGATTTTTACATTCATGACAAAAAATTTGTATTTTAATTAATAAGTATGACAATAATTATAATAAAGTAATAATATTGAAGAATACTTAACTAATAATCATTTCTTCTTTCTTTTACATTTTCCATTAAAAGGAGAATTATGATTTGTTAGTTAACGAGTAAATGAGTTTGTTTTAAAAAATGATTAATGAAAAAAACCACAAATTGCTTTTTGTTCAACGTATTAGGGAAAAATCATAAAAATTGATTAATGCACATTTTCCAGGAGAATCTGTGCGCAGTGCATAAATCAATTTAATGACAGATAATTTTGGAGTGAGAAATTTTTACTCTCAAATCGATCTTAATTTTGTTGTGTAGATTCGTTCCTAAATCTAATTATTTTTAAACATTCTTTCATTCCTCTTCTTGATTTTAATTAAATATAACTAAAAATAACTTTTAAATGAATAATATGAAAAAAAAAAGCAAAGAAAAAGAAGATCGTAGAAAAGATAACATAGAGGAGCATATGCGTATAGTTATAGCTAAAATGTACAGAAGAACTTTTAACATTCATGCCTTCTTACTCGTAAAATTATAAAAATTCGATCGCTGACACAAAGATGTTTCCTCCTCATTGTTTCCAATTGTCTCATTCCTTCGCTAGCTTACATTCTACAAATTTATGTGTGTATGTACTTTGATGAATCATGAAGGATTTTCCATTAATCTGGACGATAAATTGCAATTTTTGGCAGAAACTCTAACAGAAGAACGTACTCTAGCATTGAATTCGTATTGTTATCACAGTTCATTCGCTTTAGAGAAAAATGTAATCCTAATTTGTGATATAAATTGTTATTCTCCCAGTCCAACAGCTTATTGATCTGACTTTGAGTCTAGAATTAATGATAAAGAAATCAGAGAGAAAAGAATAGAGTAAGTTGATTAATATAATAAAACAGAACAACACATTGCAAATCACATTGAGGAAGTAAATCGAGGCATTTTTGACCTTTTTCCGTAAGTCCTACTTTTTCTCGTCTCTACATCCTCAACATTGAGACGGAAAATAAAGGGATCATGTACTTACCCTTTTACTCAAGCATATGACTGGCCACATTGATAATCCTAAACTGCATAGACAACAGCAGCAACCAAAACAGAGCCTAGATCCAGGAGATAAATAAATTGGAATGTATTTAAAATCAATTTATTAAGAGTATCATAGAGAAGCGTTCGGAAATGAAAACACTCGTCTAGCAATTTGTGTATCATAATGTTGCATAAAATGCATAGGCAAGCTTATTGGATGAAAGAGAGAGAGTGAATAAGCTGAGAATAACATTGATTTTTCCATATTACACATTTGACTTACCACTTTATATTTATGGGCAAATTTTTCTTTAATATCGCATTCACTCTATTTAATGTAGCTGAAAACTCCTCGGGTGCTATTTTTGAGATGAGCTGTGATGGAAATTCTGTATTAAATCGATTCGACAGTCCAAAACTAAAAATATTCCAAAAACTCTTTGTTACATCTTTTTCTCAATTATTTTTCAATATTAAAAAACTAACATCGTTATTTCACCAATTCCTCGCACTACTATCGGCTCTTCTGTTAAACTATTAACCTCTTCAGTTAAATCTTCCACATAAATTGCATCAAAATCCGTCATAATTCATGAAAATACTTTAACTAATTTAACTTTTGACTCGATTTTTCTTCCAATTTTTATAAAATTACAAAATAAACTTTCAACAAATAATAAGCACTTTTTGAAACGAAGAAAAACTCTACTAAGTCACTTTGTCAGACCAATTTAGCTAGTTAATTCGCAACTTATTTGGAACTAGCAATCACTCGTAATCAAACATCTAATATTATATACTTAATTAGAGTATAAAATTGATTTTTAAAGCATCCTAAACTCCTTCAGTATTTGTAGGAGTAGGATTTGCCCCTAAAAACTAATTCAAAATTTTAGAAACCGTTAAAATTTCAATTTTTTTCTAGACACATGTGATTAAATTTCCGCTAATTTAATAGTTAAGTTAAAGGAATGTACAATAAATAAGAAAAGTGATGACATCCTTACTTGTTCCTTATTGTTTCATGTCGGGCAACACTGATCTACCTATGAATAATCTAGTAGATATATCTGTAGACTAAAAAGTGAAAACTTTATCAAAATCAAAAATTATTTAATTTAAGCACAATTAAACGAGATGTCTCATTCACAATCATCAGATTTAAATGCATTTGACAACATTCCATCAATAGATGATGAGGAACAAAGTAATATAGCGTCATAATAGTTGAATTATATGAAAAATTAAATCATCTTGAAAAATCAATTTTTTTTCATTCCATTATATCTAATTATTACTGCTTATTTTTCAGTCATTGCCGAGGATGAGCATACTAATAACAATATTGGCAATGTTGGATCAAAATCAATGGATTCAATTAACTCGTATGATGGATCAAGAGGGTTGGACGATGAAGGAACTGACCACAATGATGATATAGAGAAAGCTCGTTTGATTTCTCAAGTGCTGGAATTACAAAATACTCTTGATGATTTGAACCAACGAGTTGATGGTGTTAAGGAAGAAAACCTTCGGCTTAGGTCTGAAAATATGGTTTTAGGACAATATATTGAAAATCTTATGTCAGCATCTTCAGTTTTCTCATCCACAAGTCCAAGCAATATTAAGAAGAAGTAAAGATCTGATGACGAGATACACAATTGCATTGCAGTGCATTTGCTTTTTTATCCAGCTTATTTTTGACACAAAGAACAAAAAAAAAACCAATTATGTATTAACTTATTTATATAAATTTATATATTATTAAACTTATTAGCTTTTCAAACGCCCAATAAAGGGAGAATTAAAATGGCTTAAATTATGTGTCTTCAAATATTAACTGAATATAATAAAAGTATCCAATAAGCTTAGTTAAAAGACAAAAATCAGTTTACGGTCCAAATAAAATATTACAGCTCTTAAACGGTTTTTGAAAATTTAAATGGATTAAGACTCGCAGCGCTTTTCAAATTTTTAAAAAGAAAAAAAGATTCAACTTTGCTTTGATTGGTATTAGAAAATTAATAAAAATTACATTAAATCCATAAATTGTAGTGTTTCTAGCGACAAGAGTCATTAAAATCTATTGCTAAAAGTAAACATTATCAAGTAAGTGCAGTTGTGTATGTACTTTAAGTATTTATGCGATAAAACGAATTTTCTTCATTATGCTGCTAATATTTATTTATATTTGTGAGGATTAAACGTTTACAAGACGATATTTGTGTCATTAATCTGTATTAAAGTGATAATCGTTAATTAGGGTTGTAATGCCGAACAAAAATAAGCAGTGAATTGTAGTAATAAAAAAGGCATAAAATAATATTGAAAATTCCAAAGACGCTTTTGTTCATAAAATAGGAAGGCGTCGTCGCTTTGAGCATACACTTGTGTGAACCCCATTTTATATTACAATAGGGGTTTGAAAGTGAGAAACATAAAACCGACGATGCGTCATAGAAATGTGTTTTTAGCGGGAAGATAAAAAATAAAATAATAATATTGTGCATTTTTGATACTTTCATTGCAGTTTAATGATACATGCAAAGTTTTCTAAAACCTTAAATCATGGATGAACCTCAAATATCAAATACTATGGACGTAAGTGATACAGAAAAGACTAATTTTGATGATGTTATGAACGATGCATCAGTGTCTAATGAAAATGAGAAGCAAATGGATGTTGATGAGTCGGAACCATTTCCAAGCACATCAAATGTCCCAGAGACATTTATTGAGACAGGTGAGCAATCAAAAGATCCAGAGGAATCAAACGAACAGCCAGAAATCGAAGAAGCCGGTTCTGAAAATGATAATCAAAATGAAGAAAGTACAATGCAAGATCAAACAGCACTTGATCAGAGCAATTTCGATGAGACATTTCAAAGTAAACAAAACGAACCAGAAGATTACATTGAGAAATCTATCAACATCTCTCAAATTAGTGTCGATCAAAACGACGATAGTAATGATGCTTTCGACGCTCTAAAACTCTCTGAAAGCAACGTCCTCGAACACACAAAAGACACAATCGAGGACGAAAGTAATGAGCCCGAAAATGAAGACAATGAAACGGTCGAAAATGAGCCAGAAATCGAGAATGTCGACAATTTAAATGTCGAAAAAGAAAAGGAAAAGGAAGAGACGGCGGAGCAAGATTTAGAAAATCCAGAAATTGACAACGAAGAGGATGATGACGATGATTTTAGAAGTGCTGGGGACGGAGAGCAAGAACAAATTGATCAAGATCAAGAAAGTGGCACAAAAGATCAAGACACTGCCATGGAAACTGATCAACAGGCACCAGAGAGTGAGGAAAATTTAGAGCAGAATGAAGAAAATTTAGATCGACGTGATGAAAATCTAGATCAGAGTTGTGATCAAAACGAAGCACCCGAAATAACCGATGAACAACCAGACACGACTGAAGAATCTCAAAGTGCAGATGCAGCTACTGAAATGACCAGTGGAGAACTGGGCGATGATATTGGAGTTAATGAAAGCACTGAGCGAGTAGAGGAACCAGAAGAAGGTAAATTCATTAAATTATAGGTCCAAAATATATATTTTAATTTATCATAACATCATGTTTAATTTTTAGAAGAAACTACCGAGACGACAAACGAAGGAGAAGGTGTTGACGAGAATGTCTGTTTGTTTGGAGATGCTGAGAGAGAATTGACAGATGCTGATAAGGAACGTGTCGTGCAGCCACAGGAAACATCCGAAGAAGAGGAAACAGAATCGATTGCTGGTGAAAAAGAAGTCACTGAACCAGAGCCAACAACAGATGAAACAATGGAAGTAGATGCAGAGGAACCGCCAGGAGATGAGGAATTGGAACCAGAAGAAGACGAAGAAATTATTGAGCCAGAACCAGAGGAAGTAGAGGAAGAAATGGCTGATCAATCTGTGCCATTAAATGAAAATGAAATTCGTGAAGTTGTTGGAGAATTAAGTGATGAAACCTGCTTAAATTGTGAAAATACTGTGCCGTGTCAATATAGATTGTTGGAAGATACTGGTGAAATTAAATATTTGTGTTCATTTAATTGTGTAAAGGAGCATCGTGAAGATAATCCCGAAAAGTATTCACTAACACAAAAGAAAGTTTACATTTATGAGATTCCTGCAGCTGATTACCTCTGCTCAAAATGTAACGAGACAAAGTCCTGCAAATATCATTATCGTGTTACTATCGTGTCAACTGTAACTAAAGAACCTCAGCCAATGCCAGCAGAAGGCGAGGAATTACCTCAACCAGTGATTGAAACTGTACAAAGTACAGAAGATAAATATTTGTGTGATGATAAATGTCTTCAGGAGCTTATTGGAGATAATACGGAAAAGTATGTTGTGAAAGAAGTACAACGACGATCGACTAGAGTTAGAGAAGCACGCAAACGTGTACCAGTCCAAGAGGAGCCTGAAATTCCAAAAATTGTCGCTCGATCAGATGCAGAAGTTGAAGCAGCACGAATGGATCGCGATGAGTCGTTTATTCGTCGTTGCAGCCAATGCTTCCATGTTGTTAATTTCACAGCTAAAACAATTCAATGGGAGACGCTCGATTTTTGTAACGAAAAATGCTTGGGACTTTATCAGAATCTTATTGGAGCATCTTGCGTCACTTGCAATGAAGCTGTTAATCTAGCAAGTATTGGAAAGCTATGTGTACGTTTTGGATTTGATTTAAAGCAATTTTGTAGTACAAAATGTCTCGATGACTTTAAGAAAACAATCAAACAATGCGCGTTGTGTCAAAGTGATTTACTTAGTGAAGAGAATGTTGTTATAGCACAAGTTGGCGAGAAGAGGATTTATCGAGATTTCTGTAATCAGCAGTGCTTAAAGAAATATGAAAATATTTTGAATCCGAAGAAGAAACAATCACCTCATGTGTGCTCTGTCTGTAACAACAAGAAAGTTGCAAAAATTGAAGTCTTAATTGACGAAAATGTCCATCGTTTCTGTTCAAATCCATGCTTCTCGGCATTCAAATTTGTGAATAATGTTGTTCCAGATCAATGTGACATGTGTACAAAATATTTTGAGCGAAAATCCAGCGAATCATTTACAATCTATCAAATCACAGAATCAAAAATCTTTTGTACTCGAATTTGCATGAACATGTATATATGCAAGAGTCGTGAAATTTGGCAATGCAATTGGTGTAAAGTTAGTAAATACAACTTTGACATGATTCAAATGAATTTTGGAAAGATTCACATGTGTTCCCTCAATTGCTTGTCACTCCATGAAGTATCATTAAATGCTTTAACTCCGAAGCGAACGAAATGTTCACACTGTAAGCTTTTGAAACAACCACAATATCATCTGACTATGTCCGACACCTCAATTCGAAGCTTTTGTACTTATCAATGCGCAATAGGATTTCAGGGGATGTTTAGCAAAAGTAAAATGAGCGAAGATGATCCGTCTGCTGTGGTTCCAGCGGGCACAGCCAAACGAATCAAGCCGTCAACTCAAGCAAGTAAGTATTGAATGTCCTTCATGTTTTTTAGTTCTTTTTTAACAATTAAAATAATATAAATTACAGTTGAAAGAGCAAAGCAACAAGCATCAGTTCCAATAATTGCGAGAGTCCAATCGTTGAGCACCACACGACGTGAACGTACAAGAATGCCATATAATCCAGTATCAAGTCGTTCTCGATCGCCAATTCCCGTTCCAGAATTGACAGTTCAGCTCGAAAGACTTTCAGATTTGCCATCACGCGTGAAAATTTCATCACTTAATGGGACTTCAAGCTGGACGCCAATTCCTACAACATCACGAGCTCCCACACCGACAAGGATTGAACATAAGACACAAGTTGTCACAATTCCTCCATTACCTACGCAAGTTAGTAATAAATCAACGATGTGCAAAGCAATTACTTTAAATAAGGCAGTCAGTGCAGTACCACAAACGGCAGAAGCAGAATGTCAAACGGACGATTATCTGGAACAAAAATATGTTATTCCAGTCCCCATACCAATTTATATACCACAACCAATGTATATGTACAATATTCCCACGCCAATTCCTGTGCCGATTCCTTTACCTATCCCAATTCCAGTTTTTATCCCAACAACAAGGAACTCATCACAAGGTATTATGAAGGAAATCAAAAAGATTCAAGACAAGATGCCAACAGATCCATATGAAGCTGAGTTATTGATGATGGCTGAAATGGTCGCAGGAGATCGTAAACGAGAGGAGACAGACTCTGACTCTGATGAAAATGAGATAGAGTATGGCGATGGAATGGAAAATAATTTCAATGAGGATCTTGTTCAAATGGCATTTAAAATGGCCTCTGGAAATGATTACGACGATCCACCTGTCGATTTAGAAAATGAGATGACAGCAAATACAATTTCACAGAATGCTCATGGATATGACGATATGGATCCACAAGCTTTACATCATCACCAATTACTCTTACTACATCAACAACGAGAAGCAGCAATGCAAGCAAATCGAGGACGTAAACGTATGCCACCAGTTAAACAGAACAATACACGAAACACGCCAAATAAGAGAATAAAACGTGAAATGGAATCAATGCAACCAGAGATTCCGCGTGAACCTGCAGAAAAGCCCGATGCCAATATGTGTCTGAAATATACTTTCGGTGTTAATGCATGGAAGCAATGGGTTGCAACTAAAAATGCTGATCTTGAAAAGTCATCGATTCGTCGTCGACCAATCAAGTCTGAAATTCTCCAACTTACTGCTGACGAACTAAACTACTCGCTGTGCATGTTCGTTAAGGAAGTCAGAAAGCCAAATGGCAGCGAATATGCACCTGATACTATTTACTACTTAGTGCTAGGTATGTTATTGGGCATGAATTGAAGGATCTAAATAATTATCTCTCTGATATTAATCTTTACAGGCATTCAACAATATCTATATGAAAATGGCAGGATTGACAACATATTTACGGACAGATATTATGAGCAGTTTACCGACTGTCTCGATGAAGTCGCCAAGAAGTTTTCAGTTCTTTACAACGATTCTCGTAAGTTGAAAATTACTTTTTGGTTTATTAAGAAAAATGACTAATGCTGTCTATTTGTCATATCTAGAGTACATCGTCACTCGTGTTGAAGAGGAACATTTATGGGAATGCAAACAACTTGGAGCTCATTCTCCTCACGTTCTCTTAAGTACACTGATGTTCTTCAACACCAAACATTTCAACTTGGTGGTAAGTTTTAAGCATTAGTTTGGAACTGGATATTTTAAGTAATTTAATTTTGATCTTCTTTAGACCGTTGATGAGCACATGGAATTGTCATTTTCTCACATCATGAAGCACTGGAAACGAAATCCGAATCAACCAGGCGCTGCCAAAATGCCAGGGTCGCGAAACGTTTTACTTCGATTCTATCCGCCACAATCGTCATTAGGTTAGCTATTAATAATTAATTTACAATTGAATGCTGTTACTAAAAACTTTTCATTTGTTCCAGAAGCCAACTCACGTAAGAAGAAAGTTTACGAGCAGCAAGAGAACGAAGAGAATCCATTACGATGCCCTGTCAAGTTGTACGAGTTCTACTTGTCGAAATGGTAAGCTTGTCATCGATTTTGTGCCTATTTGAATTAGCATTGACACTTCTTTCGTAAATTTTACAGCCCTGAAAGTGTCAAAACCCGCAACGATGTTTTCTATCTTCAGCCAGAACGTTCTTGTGTACCAGATTCACCAGTATGGTATTCTACTCAACCGTTGAGTCGAGATGCATTGAGCAAGATGTTGCATCGAGTCAAAATGGTCAAAGAAATCAACATTGCACTGCTTACAAGTTAAATAAGCTCTGAATTAAAAGTTTCTTCACATTAATATTAGCATTAAGTCAGTCATAAATAATTAAGATGTTAAGGTTCATTAGATTTTAACTGATATCAACTAAATTGAAAAATGTTCTATAAGAAAAAAAGTGAAAAATAATATTAATAATTACAAATATTCAAATGCACAATTTTAATTAATTATCATTTGGGATATTCTACAAGAGTTTGTAAATAGATTTCTACAGAATTTTCCTTTACTTCTAATTTCATACTAGACTACTTATATACATCTCATCAGAATTAAATCATAGAAATATTAATGATAATGGTATAGAATATGATAAATGTATATCAATGACAGCTGAAAATAAAGAAAGTAATTCAAAAATATTCAAAATATGCCACATTTGGATTCTCCTAACTGAATTTATTCCTTAAACCAGTCACAATAATTTTGCTCTTGCTGCTTATTTATTTCCATACAGAGCATACATCAAGTTATGCCTTATTGGTATTTTTTGCTGGATTTTCAGAATGTTCAATACATAGCTTAAAATCCTCATAATAATGAAGGCATCAATCCACATTATTACTTCCACTGCTGCAAAAAAGCATGAATCTTATTCTAACTTTTGCTGAATGATTCCTTCTGGGGTTATTCACTTATGACGTCCATGATTTAGGGGTGAGGGGGGTCTGGGATTTTGTGACAAGAGGGAGAGGGGGTTCTAAAAATCCCATTTTTTGATGGACGTCATAAGTGAAGACCCCTCTTTTATTTTTCAAATATTTTTTCACCGTTATTTTTTCAAATATTTTTTCACCGTTATTTTTTCAAATATTTTTTGACCGTTATTTTTCAAATATTTTTTGACCGTTATTTCATCAAAAAAGAAATATATATTGTGGCAGACTTATCACTAATGCTCGCCAAATTATCAACCCCCAAACCAACTGAAGATCATACTATAAATTTAATATCATAAATTGGGGGTCATTCACTTATGACGTCCATCCGTAAACAAACTGTTTTTAAAAATAACAGCTGAATATATCTTTAGATAACTAGCCACAAATATTTTAACGATTCGCGATAAAAACTGGACTAGTAGCTATAAAGTGACCACAACATAAATATGAATTAAAGGAAAACAAGACAGCTGATGCTTCACGAATAAAATACGGAGCTTATAGAAATAAAATTCGTAGATCATCTTTTCAAAATCTTCAATTGGACCTTACGAGAAGTAGTTCGAGATATCAGACAACAGATTCGTAGCCAGGTTTAATTCAATTATTTTTTATTACTTTCTACAAATATATGATATACAAAGAGTTTTCTTATTTTATCCAATATTCTGTGGTTTACTAATCGTTCGTCGTGCTGCTTTTGCCTTCTGCTTATGTTGTTCATTAATTTTATTAATACGATTAAAGATTTCTGAGAATATTTCACTCTGTTCTTCTTCAGTAATTGTTTTGCGATATTCCTTCATTAAATCGTATTTGTCCCAAGGCGTATCATGCTTGACTTTCTGCTGCTTTCTCCATAAATTAAGGTGATGGTCTAGATCTTCAACACCTTTCAATCCTTGACGCTCCCACTTTTGCATCCACGGGAATGGCTTCATTTTAACTACTGTCTCATTAACAGGCACATTTCCTCCATCAGCTAAAATTTCTGGTTCCATATTGATGTCGATTGTACTATATTCAGGCAATGCATCTTTAAGATAAATCAATTTGTCGTCTAATCGCTTTTCTAATTTAAGAACTTCTATTTTCTGAATAGCTGGATCATATAAATCATACATAACTTCAATGCCTTGATGATCAATGACGTTTCTAAGAGCAAATTTGCTATATAATCCAGTTCTGTCTCTTTGGATGCAAATCCCGACAAAACTATTAGTTTTTCCTTGAGAATGTGGATCTGAAATGGTTACTTTCAAAATTGATCCAACATAGAATTCTGGAATATTGATTTGAGTCCGGCGATCAAGCATATCCTTTCGAATAATTTTTTCTAGGACTGGATTTCTTAAACGATTATCAGGCTGAGGCAGAAACTCTGGATATTTGAATCTCATGTCAGTTAATGCTTTTTTAGGCTTCTTTGCCTTCTTCTTGTCTTGATTTTCAACTGCTTCATTTAGTTCAACTTTTGCTGATAAATGACGAAAAATAACATCTGAAAATTTTACAGTAAATATCATATTATTTGGTGATATAAAATATTAATTCATGACAGTAGATACTTAATAGTATAACTATAGTATTGTCAAGTACTTACATTGCTGATTTATCAGATTATTTTGAATTAAATTAATTTTTGGAATTTTCCTCAGCATGTTTTCAATTTTTACACATCAAAACCTTTCAAATATTTGAACCGTATTGCCAAGTTATTATCCCTTTGTTCACTAATTCACTAACTAACAAGAGCATAATTAAAGCAAAATATTATTAAATTGAGTCTTAATTTTGTATGATTAATTAAAGAAAATAATAGTGAAATTGTATATTAGAGCATTTTTGGATGTATGGTTTGAAAGCCCTGACAGACAGACAGACGTTGGGAACAGCAAATTTTCACAAGTTTACATATTAAGGGAAATTACATTAGAACTATAATTTTTTAGAAATATTTTTAATTTCGGCTATTTAACACAATTTCTAATCAATGGCTCAAACGTCAGCAGCATCATCGGTGGTGAGTGTAAAGAAATATCTAGTAAAATCAGCAGAAAAGAAGCATAATTAAGGAATTTCGTATAATCAAAAATATTTTGCTCGGAATTTCGTTGACAGATTTTATCAGTTTTTCATGTTTATAGCTATTTACTGTGCTTACAAACTCCTTCTTTGTACATGTACAGACATAAAATAGCTAGATAATTGGTAGAATTTATGTTCCGTGAATTATTTATTACTGAACTGGATGTTTAATGTAATTATCTATTTATATTCCGCTTTAGCTCAAATTGTATCAGCTTGTCATAGAGGATGTAGTTGCTAATGTTCGTGATGCATTTTTGGACGAGGGAGTTGACGAACAAGTATTACAGGAAATGAAACAAATTTGGACAAATCGCTTAATGGCGAGTAAAGCAGTGGAAGTAGCTCCAGAACCCCAAGCTCCAACTTCAGGCCAACCTCCTCCACTCGCAAATAATCCAAAGGTAAATATACATATTTCACAATCATTCGAAACTAAAGTGCAATATTCATTTACTGAAACAACTGTTGAATACATTATAACCAGCACAATGTATTGCTATCCATTATTTCCATAAGCTTAAAATAACATTTCCATTCTTTCTTAACTTACTCTGATTTATAATGCATATTCTCAAGGCTTCTTGACAATCAAAGGTATTCATTTAGTGATGAGATATTATTTTATCAAATTTATGAATCCTATTAAGAAAGTACATCTAATAATTCCATAAAAAACTATTTATAGGCTAATGGAACAAAGTCTAAAAAGGCATCGGCTGTAGAACAGAAAAACTCATCAACATCAGTAAATGGAAATAATAAAAGTAATGTTCCTCCACTTGCATCCACTGTACCAAAAACGACACAACCTGCAAAGAATCAACAACAACAAACACCTGCAGTAAAAACTGAACCTGAACAGCAGCCGACAACATCACAGCCCTCAACAGCCAATTCACAGAATGGTCCATCGGCCATGCAACAGACGGCGTTAGACCCAAAAAAATTGATACCAATTCAAATAACACTTCCACCTCAACCAAATGAAGTCGAGAATCGTGTCTTAACGATAAAAGTGCCCGCACTTGCTATTCAAGAGAAGCAGCTGCTTCCGCAACTCATCACAAGTGAAATCATTACGTCTATTATGCCTCTGCAGCCCAGTGTTGCATCAGCTGTTCTCCAGCAACATGTCACGTCTGTTTTAAATTCTATGTATGGTGAAAGTAAGTAACATTCGTTTTTATCTAATTAGCAGTAGGCTGTGAGTGCTTTACTAAACATATTGCCATTACATTGTTTATCTACATGTTAATTATGTTTTAGATCAAATCAAAGTCAGTCGACAAGTTGATGGAACGGCTGGCGACACATCAGACGAAGATGGAAGCGATATAAGTGATGATCAGTAAGTTAAACAAAAGAAATTCTTTCATCACATATTTTAATTAATCTCAATTAATATATTAAACAGTTATGATGACGACGAAGACGACATAGACGAAGATGGCTCAGATTTGAATGAAGCGGAATTAGGTGCAGAAGAGGAGCCACTCAATTCAGAAGACGATGTAACTGATGAAGATGCGGCTGACTTGTTCGAGACAGACAATGTAGTCGTGTGTCAGTACGATAAGGTAATTAAAGGCTTAATTAATTATTTAAACAGCATTTATCGATTAATTTATTTCTTATCTAGATCAATCGATCTCGCAACAAATGGAAATTTTATTTAAAAGACGGAATCATGAATATAGACGGAAAGGATTATGTTTTTCAAAAGTCGAACGGTGATGCTGAATTTTAACTTATGAAACAAATTGAGTCAACATCTGATGTAAGACACAGAACAGCTAGAAACTATTTCACGGAATCTTTTTAAACAGATTTTTTTTTTAAATTAATTAATTTTCCTTATATCGTTTTTCCATTTCCCCATTTTTTGTTGTTGATAAATCAATGGAAAAATAAAAATAATATTGATATGTCATCAAATTTAAGCAAGCAAAGAATTTTTTTTAAAAAAATTTATTATTCTTTCGACTAAAAATATTTACTTTTTCAAAATTTAAATGTAGAGCAATAGAATGTACAACGACATAATTAACTTTACTCATAACTCGACGTTGCCATCAAAAAATTTGTTAAGATCCAAAACGAGAATTAAAATCTACAACAGCACAGAATTGGGGATGAAAAAGAAGAAAAAAGAATGCATGAGTCAACGATTGAATGACCTAGCGAGGCCGAATGTCAGACGAATAAGAAGCATTTTCGAGAAACAAAAAAAGAAGTCTAAATTTGACATGATCAAAGCTGAAAAGCTGTTGAAACTTATGAATGAGCCGCCAAAGAAGCCAATTGATGTGAAAAAATGTATGGAAGAACTAGCTGGAAGTAAAAACAAACATGAACGCGTGACTCATTCAGATGAGAGATGTAGACAGCAGCTTCGTGATTTTAAATGCTTGCCAACAAAAAATGTTTTGCTAGAGAAACAGTATGAGCTTCAATGTAAGTTCTTATCTATAGTCGATATTTTAAATTCTTATTTTGAAAGTCACAGGAAGTCCACGTTTACCCTAATTGGTTTAAAAATTTAATTATTCACTTTACATTTCGTTTTTACAGATAACAATTCCTTTAAGCCACAAAAATATTTAAGTGGCAATTACAATAAGCCATTTACATCACCAAGAGCAAATAATAATATCACCAACCTCAAAGTTTCAACGGCAAAGTACATTACGACTCAAGAATTCGAACAACGTTGTAGGAATGACAATTTGAAGCCTTCAACTTTTTCATGGTGTAACAGGACTAAGGATAACTTCGTTCACAATAAACCTATGAGTCCCAAAGACTATAAAAGATGTCATAAATCAAAGGACCTGCAAAATATTCCTCCGTCTTTGTTTATTAACAGCCGTACTGTCAATAATACAGAAGCAACTAAACCAAACATGAAAAGTATCGTTAGACGCTCAAGAGGAACTAACAATGAAACTGCTGGATATAACAAAGATTCTATTAAAATGACTCAAAATAAAACTTTAAGCTTTAACAAGGAAACTAGATCCAATAATAAGCCACCAAATATTGATCTAAGTTCACGTCAGCATACTTTAAATTCAGGCTTTGAGGAGAGAATGGATACTCAAAACTTAACATCTCACATGACTGCGTCTCCAAAAAGTGTAAGCGATGATAGAACCAATCAAAGTAATTCACATAGTTCCATTGATGATCCAATTCTCGGTCAAGCGATGCAGGTTCCTGATTTTGTGGAAAATGATTTAACTAACAACTCGATAAGACATGACGATGAGCATTCTGTAGAAATTAATTCATCAAGTAATCCTATTGATATATCCAGAATTGTCGACACATCTCTAGTTAGTCAAACAGAATATAACAGCACGACGAACATTCAGCTTCAAGAACAATCTAATGGTCCAAACTCATTTCACATGCAAAAATATAGCTATCCGGATGTTTATGAAAATTTCTCAATTTCTATGCTGACCGAAGATGATTCAAGTATCCTGAAACTTTCCAATAATTCTATAAGTCAAGATAGTCCGCAAAACTATATCGCTAGACAGTCTTCCTTCAACAAAAGTGCAAATATGCCGGATTTTGGAACGTTTGTAGCCAAACAAAAAGGAAATTCTTCAGAAAATTTCTCTAAATTACCTGTAATTGCACTTCGTGACTTTAGTGGATATCACGATATTGGCATAGACAATGAAATTTTAGTTCGTGTAACCAGCGCTAATTTTGACAAGATTTATGTAGTTACAAAAATTAATGACGAGAAGAATTTAGATGAGTTTTGCAACAATCCGGTGTCGTCTAGGTCAAGGCTATTTCTTTTAAATAGTTCCAAAGAAAATAAGGAAGTTGAGATCAAAAAGCTAGGAACAAAGTCTATGAAGCTTTACTGCGATAAAGACCATGAAGGAAGTTTTGAAGAACATGACAGGAATTCTCTCTTATCAAGCATAAATCAGGAAAAATTTTCAGTACAAAAGCTTGATATTATATCCAGGAGACTGAATAATGCAGGAATCGACATCCACGTGACTGAAAATTCTGACAAAAATTCAAATTTCACCGTTATTAAGGAACAGCAGCATGTGACAAAAGAAAATATTTCCCCTCCAAGTTCTCAGTAACAATTCTCATATGATCCTGAACATGCGCCATAGCATTTTTATATGTCTCTTATTCATCGCTGACTATTGATTTTGATAAATACAAATTTTTTTGATGCTGGTGAATCATTTTTGTTTTTATTCTATTCAGCTGGTGTCTGTTGTCTACTTATCATCCAAAATCGAAGGATGTTTGGATGTTCCATTAAATAAATATTAAAGTTAATTGCTTATGTGAGCTTATTGTAAGAAAAAAAGTTAAATTAAAGCCTTTAAATTGTGCAGCTAAAGTGAAACATAAGAAATTCCATTTTTGACTTTAAGGAATGAATTAAAAGGAAAAAAAGATTAAGTAAAAGTGAAAAATTGATGAATGAAAATGAGAAATTTTATAATTTAATGTGCATCGCTCATTCTGCATTTCACGTACAGCAGACAGAAACCCATAAAAGTTCAGAACATCCATAAAAAATATATATATATATTTACAAGATATTTCATGTCTGATATGTCTTCATGTTTATCGGTTTAAAAAAAGCTATAAAGTTGGAATTAAAGTGTCACTATGGATCTCTATAGTTTATTGCTATAAAGGAAATTTAACGGAATAGTAATAGTAATATAAAAACGGCGAAGATTAAACTTCCATTCATACATAAAAATAGTGTTATTGTATAAAACATGGACTTTAGTGCTACTTACAAAGTTCTTGTACTAGGCGACTCGAATGTTGGGAAAACATGTATCGTTCATAGGTATTGTGATGAGCGCTACTACGACACGTATATTAGTACGATAGGTAATGTCCATTTGAATTTTAGAGTTTAATAGGACTTAGATTGGTATAAACAGTATGCGGTCAAAAAATTAGGTTTTTGGAAAATTAGGTTTTTGGATCTGGAGCTTAAGGCTTAATAGATATCGGAAAATGGTAAAAGAGTGAAATATTCTACTCAATTTAGTAAAACCCTATAAAGGTGCGGAAGTTATGTCCACTATTATATACTGTTGGATAGGTAATGTTATGTAGAATATTTCACTCTTTTACCGTTTTCCGATATCTATTAAGCCTTAAGTTCCAGATCCAAAAACCTAATTTTTTGTCTACATACTGTACAGTGAAAAAGGGTATGGAGTTAGTTGAAGAACAGCTTAGGGGCTTTACAAGAATTTTTCGATGATCTTTAGAATTAAAAAGCTGTTCAAAATCCTTAAAAATGATGAAAACTGTTCAAATGTTTATTTATTCCAAGCTGTTGAATGTTTCTAAAATAAATGCTTGAAAACCGTACAAAAGGAATTGAAAACCTTTCAAATGTTGTTCTCATTATTGAATTTGTACGGTTTTAAAAAGCTAAAGCAATTTTAATCTGTTGAGCTTTTCTTCAAGTTCTGAATTGGTCCACTCAAGGTCAAATTTGATTTAATGGCTGAACAAAATGAAATATCCAATTTTCCAACTGTGCTGCATTACCAATCCAAATCAACTTTACGCAAATACAAAAATTTTTAATTGACATTAATTTCCTTTTAATTAATTTGTTAGGAATTGATTTTAAACAAAAGCTGATAAATCTCGATGGCGTACCGATAAAACTGCAAATATGGGATGTAAGTTACTGCCTATCATCAAATGTCAATCAAAATTTTAATTGATTTATAATTGAATTTTAGACTGCTGGACAGGAACGATTTAGGACACTAACGACTGCTTATTATAGGGGAGCAATGGGAATTTTATTAATGTATGATGTTACTAGCTTGGACTCGTTTAATAATCTTTCGTATTGGCTTAGAAACATACAGGAAGTAATTAAGAATACAATTAGGAATTTTTCATGTGCAGTAATTAACTTTTTATGTTTTATTTTAAGAATGCTGCACCGGATGTTGTGAAAGTTTTAGCGGGTAATAAGTGTGAGTGTACTGCTGCTCAACGAGCTGTTGATAAAGAACGAGGAGATAAGGTATTTAGACAAATATTTTATTCACATTTTGATGCCATTTAATGTAAAATTTTGCATTCTGTATTAATCAAATATTGATTTTTCTATCATGATTACTTACTAAACAATTTCATCAAGACTTTGCGGCGACACACGATACTTAATCAGATTGACTCAATTTTTTTTTTCATTTGCTTTATTTTACGTTTCATTTCATTTGTAGATTGCTGAGAATTTTGATATGCCATTCTTTGAAGTTAGCTGCAAACAGAATATTAATATTGAGGAGTGCTTCCTTACACTCGCACGAAAGATCCGAGAGCAGCGTGAACATAGGGTAAGCTCAAAGTTTATTTACAACGTATTAATAATAATTTGAATGTTTCAAAACCTTACAATTTTTGAATCTAATTTGTACGGTTCATATAACAGAATTTGAATTTTTCCGTTAATCTTCAATTTTGAAATTATTTGAAATAAGCCGTTATTTATTATAAATAATTTGAATGTTTTAAAACCGTACAAATTTTTGAATCTAATTTTTGAATCTAATTGTACGGTTTTAATAAAAAAATTTGAATTTTTCCGTTAATTATCAATTTTGAATTTCAAATGAGATGCAATTTATTTTAAATAATTTGAATATTTCAAAACCCTACAATTTTTTGAATATAATTTGTACGGTTTTTATGACAGAATTTGAATTTTGCTGTTAATTATTAATTTTGAATATCAAATGAGATGCTATTCATTTTAAATAATTTGAATGTTTCAAAACCTTACGATTTTTGAATCTAATTTGTACGGTTTTAATAAAAAAATTTGAATTTTTCCGTTATTTATTAATTTTGAATTTCAAATAAGCCGTTATTTTTTAAAAATAATTTGAATGTTTCAAAACCCTACAACTTTTTGAATCTAATTTGTACGGTTTTAATAAAAAAAAATTGAATTTTTCCGTTAATCTTAAATTTTGAATTTGAAATTATTTGAAATAAGTCGTTATTTTTTTTTAAATAATTTGAATGTATCAAAACCCTACAATTTTTTGAATATAATTTGTACGGTTTTAATGAATAAAATTTGAATTTTTTCTTGTTAATTCTAGGGAGAAAATTTCGACGAAGAAGAACAATCAAAGAGTGGAAATATGAAAAGGAGCACATCGAATGGATTAGGACCATTTACATTAGGGACAGCTTCCGACAGCGGAAGATGTTCTTGCTAAAAATTACGTCACATGGAACGTGCATTCATATCAATGAATTTAGGAATGAAAGAGATCATCAATTCAACATAAAAATTTTTCTACAATATATTTAGACATCATGAACATGACGAAAATTATCGCATAAATGGAAATGAATTCTTTTTGAAAATTATTAAACAATTACAATAGTAGGATATGAGAAGAAAATTTTTCGATCGAGACATGAAAAGATATACAATTCATAATAATACATTATAGCTAATGTGCTTGGCGTGACTGTTGCTTCATTAAAAAAAAATCAAGTTCAAGGAGTTGGAAGCTATATAAAATACAATTTCTTTCAATGACTGTCAATGACAATTTATGCTGGGATCGTTCAGATATTACGTAGCACTAAAAATGGTATTTTTTTATCTTATCATCTTACTGTGACCAAATTTGTATGAGAAATATAAAATTGGTTAAGTAAGGAGTAAAGATAAAGCGTCACGTAATTTACGAACGACCCTTTTGATGTCCGAATTTTTACTTAATTTGTCAACGCCAATTAATGCCGAGCATCGAATTATTAATATTTTAATTTATACATTTTTCAACTGATTTAAATCCAAAGAAACTACTTAGTAGAACTGTATTTAATACTCCAATAAACTATCTGATTTTGATTATTCAATGTCTCATTACTCTATGCCTTCTTTTTGATCATCTGAAAATCATTTAAATCCAGCGAAATTCTAATCTTTATTTGTATAACCGAAAAAGTAAGCAGCAAGTCGGACATCGTGCATGAGAAAATTGTAAATTTAATCGAATGCACACTTCCTATTGTTTTTTAATCACATGCTGTTGCTCCATTACTAATGCATGCAGCGTACGCAATAAAATGCGGAATCGTATTCTGTTCAAGTACGCCCTCGAATAAATGAGCGTATGGCCCTCGAGAATATATTGGGACATCATCTCCTCCGTGTGTCTCATATAGAAGTGGTATAAGTGATGGATACTGATAGCCAACATTTTCTGTAAGGAATAAAAAAAAGGATATGAAAAAAATGGAACGAAGAAGAAATTAATTTCCATACTCATGTCTTCCTCGTCTATTTGCCGTCTTTTTTCAGCTGAAGGTCCGTTGGCATATGACAGCGTTAAGTAAGGCAGAGAATCCATGTCGGAAATTTCCGTATTGAGTCCTAAAATGTCTCTACCTCGATGTGAATAACCAGACAATGTCATTGTATGTGAATGATCTGCCGTGACGACTATTAATGTGTCTTTTTCGTCTGTTAGTTCTACAGCACTTTGGATTGCTTTATCAAATTCCGCTGTCTCATCTAATGCAAGATGCGCCATGTTGTCATGATGCGCGAGATCAATTTTACCTCCTTCTACAAATAGCACAAAACCTTTATCATTTTTCTTTAATATCTCAATGGCAGCTGTCGTCATTTCCTTTAAACTTGGCTCATCTCTATCGTTATTTAAATTATATTCGAGATGAGAATCAGCAAATAATCCCAATATATGATCAACTTTAGAATAATCCAATGCCAACAATTCTGTTCGATTGCTTACATAATTTGCAGTTGCTGACTTTTGGTGTTGAAGCCATTCATCTATTAAATCACGTCCATCAAGTCGTTCACCTCTTGCACCATTCTCAATTATATTCTCTGATAGAAACTTCCTTCGTCCACCGCCAAAAATGACATTTAGTCTGTTTCCAGGACTTTCTGTGACTAATTGCTTTGCAATGTCTGAACATTCTTTGGTGTCTGTGAAATTTTTCATATCAAAGTCACTTTCCCAGTCTCGATGTGCTGTCTTTGCATACGTTCCAGCTGGAGATGCATGTGTTACTCGCGTTGTAGTCACAATACCTGTTGATTTTCCAGCCTGTTGTGCCCATTGCATAATTGATGTAAGACGGTTTTCTTTATCCAATGATGCTTGACAGTCACTTTTTCTTACTTTGGCAGTAACTCCTATAGTTTCATAATTCGATTTTACACCTGTTAGGTATGCTGTAGCACTGCACGCACTATCTGCAGTTTGCTTATCCACACAATAAGTCTTTGAAAGTGCTGTATATGGGAAATTCTCAAATGACAGTGAATATTCTTCACCTGATTTTTTCAGTCTTTGTCCTGCATATATTCTACTTGCAGTTATTGTCGATAATGACATTCCATCTCCCAAAAATATTATCACATTTTTAGCAATGTTTGTATTAATTTTCTTCTTAAGTTGTGCATTTAATTTCTTCTGTGCTTCATTTCTCCAAAATGATGCTAATGTTTCTTGTTCCTGAGAATGATCCGTAAGATCTCGTTTTACTTTTGCACCATTCGATTGTAGCGAATGTATTAATTTTTCATCTCTATTAAACAAGAAGGAACCATGACAGCTACTGTAAAATATTAACGACACTAATAATATCCTCATAACTATTTTTTAAAAAAATTAACTAAACTAACAAAATAAATAAATAAATTCGTTCTGTGCGACTAATCGTGTGATTCAAATCGAACTGACTGTAAGCATTCACTGAGCTCTCTTTTTATTTTAACACTTTCGCTGTAATTAATTTTTTTTTTATTGACAGAGCTTGCATAGCTTACTTCGTTTTTTTGTTGAGTTGATAGCAATATCATCAATTGTTGCCTACTGTGAAGCTATGAAGACAGTGTGACACAAGTAAGTTCTAACTGTTAAAAAATATTAAGATATTAAGTAAGTTGTTCACCAAACTGGATGAAGCTTCAAGTGAATTAAAGTATGAATTTAATTTCATTAAAAAAATATTTATTCAACATTAATATGAGCAACTTTTTGCGATTCCTTTGTACCAAATCTATATTTCTTTTCTATTAATGACTTTGGAAGATCGGGAATGAGTGAAGGGTCATTCTTGTTGTCAAACTTGTTAATTTCAAATATAGCATTTCCAGTAAAATGATATTCTGACTCTATAAAATACAGGCAAAGACTTAAAAGCTTTGAATTGGATAGCGTTCTTACTTCAACGTCACTAATTTTCCTATTGTCATCTGACTCTGACTTCCACTCAAATAAGGCATCGAGTTTTGGCTGGATTTTAGAAATTGGATACAGAAGAAGCAGGAAATTCTGAATCATATCCTCTTTGGAAAAGCCTTTGTAGCGTAGAAAATACATTGTATTGTTAATTGTTAATACAGGAACTTGCACCCAATGTGGATGTAAATGCAACATTTCTCTAACTTTCTTCTGATCTATCTTAAATGTATTGCTGAAGAATTCTATTATTTCTTTTCCTTTAGTCTTATCGCCACCGATATATGCGTACTTTTCAAACGTCTCCGAAGGTCCAGAAAGTAAGTTTAATGAGAAGCATCGCATTTTGAGCTGCTTTAGATATTCTAATCGTGTTTTAGCTTTTGTCTGATAATGAATCAGCCTTAATATTCGAGGATTGTTAAATAAAACGCTGAATTCATTGACTTTATGAAGTTCACAGAGGCGGCTATAAACAGTTTCAGAACTTAATGTTAAAATTTCATGGCACTTGATGATCGCTTCTTCTGGAATATTGAAATTCCTAACGTGCTGGATTATTGCTTTTAATGTCTCACAGGTTTGCATTAAAATTTTTGGTCTTGCATGGACAACTTCCTTTATATCAACTTCTGCAATTTTTGGAATCTCTCTCAAAATTGCTTTGATATTTTCAGCACGTGCATGAAGTAAGTATGAATTCTTTGTGATTCTCTCTTTAGAGAATTTTAATTCCTCGATAAGAATATTTACAGTTTCAACCATGCCTTTCAAATTCCGATGCTTCAAGTGTGTATAAATTTTTCGAGCCTTTACTATTTCCTCATCGGTCATGTGTAGTCTCTCTTTTAAATATTTATTCATAATTTCCCTTCTTATTTCATTCAGTGAATGTGAATCTGTTAAATCCTTTTCTAATTTAATTGGAATATCCAGCTGTTTCTTAAGACTGCTAACAACATCCGACGAAGGATGAATATATTGATATGCTTTCAACACTGCTAGATTTTTGTTCATTATTGAAACATATCTGATGTAGAAATGCAGTTTGACATTTTGAAATAAGCATTCTTGGAAGACCATGTCTCGATTTTCGTACGTAGTTGGATTGATAAAAAGACATGTTGGATGTTCTATTATATCGTAAGGTGAAAATTTGTTTGTTTTCAAATATTTTAATGTCTTCTCAAACTCATCATAATCAGCATTTTGTCCCCACAAACTAGTATTTCCTGACAGGAACTTCTTCGTCTGTTCTGCATTTAAATCTGAAAAAATTTTGATTTTTAATATGAAAATTTTTAAATTAAGAAATTTGTTGAATTTACCTAAATGTTTCATGTACAGCTCTATGAATTTATTATCTCTGGCTTTTTCATCCTCGCATGATTTAAATCCGCTACAAAATCTCCGTCCACAGTTATTAAAAACTCGAGAAAAATTAAAAATCCTAATTATCATTATTTATTTGTTTTTAAACTATTTTTTGACTCAATATTCTGCTCAATTTTTTAGAACTATTTTGGGGGTCGATCGAAAATTATGTCACGCAAAAAAAGCCTTTTTTGACCCCCTTTGTCACAAATTCTTGTACTAAAGCGTGACGTAATTTACAAAAGACCCCCAAAATAGTTCTAAAAAATTGAAAATAAACAAAAATATTTGAAAACATCAAAATTTATTGAATTAACGTTTAAATAAAGCATTTAAGTCAATCATTTTAGATTAATATAATTAATAACAATAAGAATAATCGTAAAATGGAGAAAGAGCAGTGTAGAATGTGTGGGAAAACACTAGAAATGTCTGATTTGCTGGAAATCACTCAAGAATTGCAAAATATGATTGAATATCATTGTAGAATAAGTATTAATTTAACAAATGTACGATATCCGAACAAATTGTGCTTTGATTGCAACTATACAATAGAGAATTTTGCTAGATTCACAGAGGATGCTAGAAACACACAGTTAAAATTCTCAGCACTCCTTAATGACATCAAAATAGAAATTGAAGACCTTCCAGCGTTGATAGAAGAGACTAAGATATTGGATCTATTTATTGATGAGCCTAAAGTTGAGATTGACGAGGATATACACGAATTAGATAAACCAAAATCAAGTAAAAGGAGAAAAAAAGTCATAGAAATTGAAGAAACTGTTCCAAAAAGCAATGAAGGAAGTGGTTCCGATGATTCGTGTTCTGACAGTGACTATGAAGAAAATAAGTATTACAAGAGAAAAAAGCCAGTAAAGCATCGGCGAGTTAGAATGAAGAGAAAGAAATCAAGTAGCATTGGTGATGACGAGAATGAAATTTTACAGGAAGTGCCACAAAGTGATAGAAATAAGAATGGAACAATAAAGAAAAAATCTCTAGCTACATATGAAGGAAAGACATGGAATGATTTAAACATTGGTTGTGTTGAATGCGATCAATTTGCTAAAGGACCTTTTGAATTAAGGCAGCATCATTTCAAATATCATTCCTTAGACTCTCAGTTCAGATGTTTCGAATGTGCTCATCAGAATGATGTCAATTTTAGCTACTTCTATCAATTTCTAAATCATTATCCAGAGCATCAAAAACACATGAAATTCTGTTGTGTAAGTAATGACTTAAATTCATGAAGAACAAGAACATTATTAAGCGATTTTAATAAAATTCACAGGTAATTTGTTCTGAAATGTTTTGGAACACAAGAAGCCTCAATCAGCATTATGAAAACAGCCATGACAAATCAGATCGAACAGCGTTATTTCATTGTATGAGATGTGGACAGTATTTTAGGAAATCATTTGATTTAATTAATCACGAATCTCGAGTGCATAACATAGAATCATCGCAGCCTGTCGAAATTGATTCCACAAAAGTAGCATCACTCACAATGGAAGATATATTTGAGGAGGAAATGAAATGTGATTCATTTGAGCAAAAAAGTCCATTTAATTTATTAGAAGATGAGAAGAATTCAGATGGGACTGTTACAATTGAATGTAAGGAGAAGTTTAGCGAACGTATGTGGAATAATATTGCAATCTATCAATGTACTCACTGCGGTATTCAATCATCGACTATCTATCAGCTTTATGAGCACTATAATGCTGAACATTCAGACACAAAAAATAGTTTTGTGTGTAAAAGTTGTCCTGAACATAAAACTTTCCTTAACTTAGAATCATTCGTTAATCATACATTTACAATACATCATGAGCACTTGAGATATTTCTGCTTTATTTGCTTTAATGGATATTGGAATTATAAGACGTTATATCATCATTATAAAACAGAACATGAGGATTATAAAGCATTTATATGTTTATATTGTGGAAAGTATCATAAATCAGTATATGATATAAGACATCATAAGGAAGTGCATTCAACAAAAGGGGATAAATTGAAGCAATCGAGGAACTTCACTTGCTCAATTTGTCCCAAATCATTTACAAGACAGAATCAATTACAGCGTCATCTTGATACACATGTCAAGAATGAGAATAAAGTTTGGATTTGTGAAAATTGCGGTAAGGAAGTAGCTTATTTTTGGACATCATAAGAGAACGATTTTTTAATGTAATCCTTTTTTCCTCACACAATATAACCATATATAGGAAAGAGTTTCAATGCGAAATCCACATTAATTAATCATGCAATGGTGCATCAGACTGAGAAACCGTATGTCCAATATTCTATAAATTATTAAACACAACAAGGCACTACATATATTATAAAATTATTATTCCTAGATTTGTTTGTACAACGTGCGGCGAAGGATTTAAAAACAAGTATAAATTGAAGCATCACAAAGGTGAGGACAGCAGTTTGATGATCGGAAATGAGATTTAAATAATTAATGGAAAACAATTTTCAATTTTGTGTTTAGGAATTCACACAGGCGAGCGTAATTTTGGGTGTGAGATTTGCGGGCAAAGGTTTAGAGCGAAAGGAACGTTAAAAGGTCATATGCTGTCACATAGCGGCGAACGTCCCTTTAGTATGTATCTTATTAATTACTGTTATTGTGGATATTTAAGAAAATATTTCAATTATTAAATCAGGTTGTGAATTTTGTGACAAGCGGTTCGCAGCAAAATATGATTTACTCGTCCATACTAGGCTGCATACTGGAGAATTTACTCACGAATGTCCGATTTGTCACGAACGATACCCTAGTTGGAGTAACTATTCAAAACATATGCGTGGACGTCATCAAATCGATCCAAGATCTGAGAAGAAGAAAAAGTATGATGCAATTATCAAAAATTATCAGGAGAGAAGTAATGAAGCACAGCCAGAAATGAACGATTCCTCGCAATTTTATCCCATGTAAAACATTTATTAGAATAAAACTAACTTCCATTATACATTTTAAATTGAGTTTTTTTGGTACTTGATGAAAGCATTATTAAGAATGCCTATACACAGGATGTAAACAAATTTAGACCGATTCATAACATTTTGCTGAATAAGGCTCGTTCTGTTTTAGTGATCGAGTAAATTTCAGTTGCTCATCAAACTTGGCAAAAAATAAAATAATTAAGAATATATTCATGCTTACAGATCTGTTTTACACACGAATATTGTTCGAATTTCACCTGAGTCAATATTTTCAACGGAGTAAATTTTATTGAACAATTTCCTTATCTCTGTTCATTTTATCTTTTAGTTTCCTTTAATTGTTTCATACCTAAAGACGTAAAATTGTGTAAAAATGAAAATTTTGTTCATTTGTTTCTTACTTTTTGCCATCGCATATTCGAAGAAATGCCATGAAGTCAAAACTCCAAAATGCCGAAAAGGTGAAGTTTATCAACTCAAAGGACCTGGACCATTTTGCTATCCCACGTGCTGGTAATTTTAAACTTAATTTCTATATTTTGACTAAAATGTGTACACTAATTTATGTCATTCTCAGTGGACCAAGAGGACCTCCATGCAGGATGGATACTTTCACTACAGGATGTTTCTGTGCGGATTCTGAACATATAAAAATGTATCCAGTGGCTAATAACTCTGTTATTGAACCCAAGAATATTTGTGTTTCAGCTTGCGATTTTTCAAAATGTGCATAATCAATCACTTAAACGTCATTTGTGAATAATTCCAAGTTATATGAAAAATAAAGTATATATTGAAATCAGTGACGTACTGCAAAGATTTGAGATAAGTTTAAGTAATAATTTTTAATTGAAGACATTAGTTACTTCCTAAATACTTCCATTGATTTTTTGAAATTTAAACTGCATTGGATATGCAAATTTTTCATTTTTCCACAATTTTCTTGTAAATTAAAATTGAGTTTTTTTATTAAATAATAATTTTTTATTTCTGTATATTAAGTATGTACAAAAAGAAACTTTAAAATACATGTTCTTGAAGTTGGTTTTTAAGGAACCAGACTTGAAGTCTTTTCGTCACTTAGTTTTGGTTTTAGATTTGAACTGTTTTTGCTTTATTTATAGACGAATGTTGAAATTCTTTTGCAATTTTCTGACGTACTCCTCGATGGTGGGTACTTTTGCTTCTGTGTGTAGATCTTTGATCTTTTCATATCTTGATTTGTTGAGAACGATTCTCAGGAAATTAAAATGGAGTACATACTTGAAGATTTGCATCGACCGTAGCATTTTGTGTTGTTTCCCCCTGCTATTTTCTATCTTTTTGGTTAAGATTTAATTTTGTGTTCCTGGTAAATCCTCAACTTTTCCCACCCTTGTTACATTTCTACATCTTAAGGAGAGATTTTCAATTTGTCAAAAATCTTTATGTCTGTTTAAAATGTCTCGAGTCATATTTCAACATATTTTTGGGGTAATCTCCATACACATATATTTTACGCAAACATTTGGTAAAATTGTCAAATCTTAAAAGTCACAAACAAAAAAATAAAGAAAAAACTATTTTGAGAAAAAGAAAATCCACAAACATAAATTGTGTTTATGAAATATGGAAATCGCATGAAAACAATGTGGCAGATATAGTGTGAGAATATAAATTCTTGTGTAAATAAACATAAAAGTCTTTATTTGATTCCATTACATTTTCAAAATGAGACAAGCTCTTGATGCTTTTAATTCACTTAAGAAAAAAAATATCTTAAAGAGCATATAAAATGGAAAATCAGCGCAGTAATATTAAAAGTTGTAAAACTATAAACCAAAATCATGACAATTAACTAAAAATGTGCTTAATCTCAAGAAATAACATAAAACAAACAGTAAAATGGAAGAAATGAGTGAGGAAAAAGTTCAATCATAAATTGAATGCGAAATGTTTGCGCTGGTTACAAACTATACCAAACTACTATTGGCGTCTTGATTCTAGAATTCATTTTGAACGAGAGACAGTAGAAAAATATGCTGTAGACAGCAAAAAATGAGAGCTTCTGGTGCTTCTTTTACCACAAAACCATCCTTCCGACATTCTACACACATAGTGCTCTCAACTGACTTGTAGAAAAACAAAAAGCGGATGAGCAGCAATGAAGTAGGAAATAAAACTAGTTTTGAGACGTGGGCATACTTAACAGACGAAAGCGCATTTCTCTGCACAGCATATTTAAATCAAAACCTGGTACCCTTCCTGTAGACTGCCTTTAACTCCTAGGTACTTAGCTTTGAACAAGATTCTTTTCCAGATTTTGATATAATGGAATTCTACATACTAGATAGATTTGATACTTACTCAACTTCAGAGCTCAATCCCTGATACTAGGGTTTTTTGGGGTCATCCCGCCTCCACGGAAAATTTTCTTCAATTCGCTAGGGGTTTTTGAGAACTAAATATCAACTTTAATTTTTTGACCCCTTCCCACTATGACTGAAAACAAATGACTAATTTCTCATTTCCAAATGGAAGTAACTTCTCTAACAATAATAATAATAATAATGCAAAAGGGTATCAGCGTCTCGATGAATCTATTGTACCGTTCCCTAGGCGCGTAGTCATGGAGGGGTCCAAAGGGTTCCGGAGTTAAAACTTTTTCTAACGTTTTTCCAAAGCTCTAATTTGTAGTTTAATTATTTAATTACCTTCAAAATTAACAATAAATACAAAAAGTTTGGTAAGAAAATGAAAACAATTTTTGGATCCACCCTAAAAATTTTTTCTGGCTACGCCCCTGCCGTTCCCTGTAAGTTGTACCCCTGGTTGTACCTCAACAAAAACTGTTTTAGGTCTTCTCGGGTCTCTCAAAACATCCCTCACCTATTCATCATAGAAAATTAGAATCCGTTGGAATTTTTAGCGCATTTTTGAAACTTGTTTTAAAAAGGTAGCTTAATAATGCACTTTGTTCGGCTGTTCGGCTGGAACACACGAAAAACTTTTTAACCAGACATCGTAGAGAGCTCTAGTTTTTTGCAATAGCTCCGTGCTATCGAGTTATTGGCCCCCCGGACATTTAAAAATCTCAAAACCATCGTTAAATACTATAATTAATGATTTTTTGTTTTCAATACAATAGAGCCAACTTCAAGTGGGATAATTTCAAATATATTTTGACCGTTAGAAAATTTGAATTTCAAAAAACCGTTAAATGACAAACCATTTTAAAATATGAAAATTCACCGCAAAATTGTTAATTATACTATAATTAATGATTTTCAAGTGCATTTGCGCGGGAAATTTTCAAATATATTTTGACCGTTAGAAAATTTGAATGCCAAAAAACCGTTATCGAGCCGTCGAATTTATTTAAGTCACAAAATATTCATGATTGACTAATTTAATACGCAGTACTTTGCTAATCAAATACTGATCGCTAACACAAAAATGCGCTGAAGTCCCTCGATATATAACACGAGGACTTTCTTTAAATTTTTAAATACCATGACAAGAAGTCTTAGGAATTTTTGGATTAATCAAGTGAAATACCGGATCGAAAAGCTTTTAAAATGAAAGAACAAATTAATTTTGCAGACAGACAGTCGAACGGACATTATCAACTTGTATCTATGAGAAAATGCGTTAAAAATGAAGAACGTTGAACAATAAAAATTATGCTGTTATTTAATTTCGTCCATGATACCATACAATTGAAAAATTTAATGATTAAGATAACTGAATACAAATTGAATTCAATTAGTTTCATTAGAGATGCCAAAATTATAGTTAATTTGGCATTATTCCAATTGAAAGAGATAATATAAAAGATTCTGCATTTTTCTCAACTGATTCTATTGTCTAGCGAAGGCAAATGAATTATTATGTTAAGAGGAAGGGATTCTTTATAAAATAGCATAAATCATATTTCAGGCAATAATGATCATTCATGCAATTTGAAATTTGATTATGATTCAAAATCATATCGCCTATGAAAATTAAATGTTTCGAATTAATAGCTGAAAACAATATTTCTACGGACATACAAAATGAAATGGCATTGCATACAGGAAATTGACGATAAATTTATTTCTGAAAGGCAATTTTTGGCTCTAGTTTTTTTTGCATAGTGCCGAGTGCGGGATAAATATTGAGTGTTATCAGGAAATATCGTATGACACAGAGCAATAATTTAGATGAGCAATTCTAAAGCATCAGTGCAGAAGAATGAATTTGTTATGAAAAATAAAAAAGAGGAAATTCAAATTCATTTAGATGAAAAATAATAATAATTTTGGAATATTATAAGAAGCCATAAGTCGCATTATAAATTTCAATGCTTTGCAGAAACAAAGAGATTTAGTCAAAAAATATAGGAGATAGTTCTTCTTTCTTTATCTTCTTCTTGCGTAGTTTTGTAAAATAATGACTGCTATTAAATTTCATTTTTTGTTTTCTCAGCATCTTTATGCTATAGTCGAACAGACAAAAATAGCATTTGTCGATCAAATGGCTGGGAAATGTTTAGTTACTTTGTTGACCAATTTTAAACGGGCGTTCCCAGTTTTTTGAGCTATTCATAATTTGATATTCTTAGAGCTTCCAAGAGTTGAAGTTGTGAAGCTTTCAGCAAGCATAAATCTCGATAATTCCTTTACTTGCTGATCATCTGCAAAAGAATTATGAAATAAGCCATTTCATTGTAAAGAAAAGTTTATCCACAACTTAACATCAAGAGAGTAAAACTAACATAAAATACAGTTCATAATTTCTTCCTCCGCATATGCTCTAAGACATAAAAATAACAAAAATAAAATAAAATAAATGGCAACATTAGATGACTACATACATATTTTTTTTATTATTTAGTTTTTTAAAAACTTTTCTTCTTTCCTCTTTCATTTTCTTTATGATGGAGAAAAATGAAGAAAAATTGTGAAAAGAAGAAGGAAAAGTCCACAAATGAAATAGCATGTTGGACAACAAGAGCAAACATTTATATATATTTTTTGCTTTCGCCTCCTTTTCTATTTTATTTCTTATGCTCTATCATGTTAAACTGTCAAGACGGAATTCAAAGTAGCAGTCTTGAAGAAATTCAATTTGCAGAAGATTGTATTATTTTATACATTTTAGTTCTTCTTTTTCTATTATCTTTTTCTCATTTCATAGTTGAATTTCCATCAAAATATTTTAACGCTTCTATCATAACAGATGTTAAACTTCCCATGGAATTTCTTTCTCATTTGCGCGAAATACCCTTCAAGGCACTTTCTGTAGATAGATGTGTATACACTCAGTTTTAAAAATACGATGAAAAACTATTGGCAAAGAAAGTTTTAATTAACTCAAAGTTTATAAAAATCATCATTATTTCTGTTCATTCTCTTGTATTATTTTTTGTGGTTTAAAAAGATTTTTTTTGCTAATTTTCCAGCATTTTTGTTTTGAGGTCATGTGGGATAAAAATCATTCTGACTGACTGGATATTTGGTTTTCAACAATAGGAGTTCTCTTAATAGACATCTGCATGACAGGAGTGTAATAAGGGTGGCACCCTCAAGTTCCACTTATTCCACCCTTTGGTGCCCCAAAATTCGTGCGTCCTGCACAACGTACGTCCCCTTCACATTTCAGACTTGCACTTTTTGAGGAAAATTCTGGTAAAAATGCTCTTTTGTCTGAATCAAATCATCTTCTAAAAAGCAAACTCGAAAGGAAACTGAAAGAAAATTCCACAAATTTAATAGTTATCAACACGATATAGTGTATAAAAACTGTTCTTAACATTTCACTCTGCTCTTGTTTTAATGTACTGCCACCATTAATGTAATGAGTTTTCTTAAGCTTTTCTTTTCTTGTGTTTTTGATTATTTCTATTTTGTTTTGAACCTTTTCCATTTTCATTCAATTATAGGAAGCTTAAGTGTCTTGAGAAATATGTTCTGCCTTTATTATGTTTGCCATAATGTACCTGAAAGAAAAAGCATCAGTTTTATGTGCTTAATACTATTCTTGAATGTGCATTGATTTAAATGTTACCAGCCTTTAAAGAAGTTTTTTCTTAAAGACATGAAAAGTCGCTGAAAGAACTGGAAACGTCTATTCTGTCTAGAATTGTCAATTGCGTTTGAGAAAAAGACTTTTTAAAGCCATTTTTTGCTGAAAGTTTCAAAAAGATTTAAAATTGGAATTAAAAACTGATAATTTATCAGTTTTGGATATGACAGGCTTCAAAGTTCCATAACTGCTGTAACTTATAGGTAAAATATTAGTTTGAAAATCAAGTTTCAATAAAAGCATCAAACATTTCAAACATTTTGACGGTTAATGACATTTTTATGCTGGATCTTTGATAGTTTTAATTAATGAATGAGGCATCAGGCATTTACTGCAAAAATTTTTATGCTTGAAGCTCCTCAAATGAAGTTTTATTAAAGAAAATTGTCAAATGATCATGATTAGAAATTTATTGAAAGAAAAATTTGATCTCAATTACCATTGAATTTTCAAATTTTCAGAAAAATGTTCATTCAATATCAAACAGTTATCGTGAAAAGACGTGAATTTTGTTTAATAATCAAAAATTAAAAAATTACCGAAACTTTCAAGTACTGAACAAGAAGCAAGCAACAGCATCAAAACAGAAATCAATTAACAATAACTCATAATTATGGAATATTCTCAGGAATCCGCTGGAATTTTGGAGATCGAATCTTTATCGATTTATTCTCAACAAAAAAATGACGGTAATTTATCAATGCCTTCTAGATTTAACGTGAAAAATAATTTATTTGAATTTTTCTTTCTTAGAACTCATGGTCAGTATTTCCCCGGATCACATGTCGTGCAATGAAGATTTTGATGTCGAAGCAGCTGCTGAAATGATGCATACAGACGATATTCGATCGTTTGAAGAAACTCCAATGGAACAAGACACTCCGTACATGGCTGAATGCATTTGTTGCGTCGATAATGTGCATCACGAAGTTCCTGTCGATCAGCCTGATCTAAACGAAAAGTCAGTAACATCAACTCAACAGTCAGAATGTCAAGTGGACAAGCGTGAACTTGTAGATTTGACTCCGATCATTGCAAAAGCACCATTGAGTCGTCATGTTACGTTTGACCTAAGTGAAATATCAGCAACATCAACTCAACATTCAGAATATCAGTTGGACATGCACGAGCCTGTAGTTTTGAGTCCGATCATTCGTCGTCGATCAAGTCGAATTCAAACTCAAAAGCGTAAATCATCAGAAATGGCTCCAGATCCTGTCAACATTCGTAAGCGCAAATCCAACGGAAGTCCTGGTTCTGCTACCAAAATTCGTCGTACAAACTCACTTGACCGAGCTTCAAAGTCTCCAGTTAATGCTAAGGAAAGCAATCAAAAAGTTGCAAAGAAGCGCATGTCGACTGGTTCGACTGGACGTCCTCGTCGTCAAAGTGGAAAATTCAACAAGCATTAGATATGCATATTTATTACATCTATTTTTATATCCATTGTGCTGTGATCATTTGTATAACATGTATCATTTAATTTAATCCATGATGTGTAGTTCATGAGACATAAAGTATTAGTTAATGACAATTAGTTTATTAAAACTTAAACTTGAATTTTATTTTAAAGCTCAACAAGGGGTAACTGCTACAGAATCTTTGAGAAAATAAACGATTGAGCCATGCCACATACTTATTCATCTATAATACAAAGAGTTTTCTGACACGATGTATTTATCTAAGTGCTTCTTATTCATTACATTATAATAGTTAAATGTCCCATTTCTCTGCATACCTGACCTTCCTTTTATTAGCCAATTAATAATTTCTGATATAAATTGATGTCATTAATGATAATATCCATGCCTGTGGTATTTAATTAATAAGGATAATTTTTGAATGTCATTAGAACATGAAGCTCGTTCGAAAAAAAATGAGAAAATCTTTTTTCTTTTACATTTTTGTGCTTTCCAAAAATATGCTCGGTTCATGGAGAATTTACATCTGATGAAAGTTGCTCATTTTATTATTCAGTGCTCATCTTAAAGGTGTACGAATATTTAAGTAACTGAAAGAATGAGGAATAACTTTGTTGTAAAAATTTTCTTCTTCCATTCCTTCCTTCCTTTTTTCATGAGCTTGGATTTTGTTTTTAAGAATTATCTCTAGTAGGCGTTCTTTATCCTTAAAGACTGGTCATGAATTGCTTTTATAATTTTTAAATACTGCCATGCATTTGAAAGTAATTCATCATCTCCAAAACTTTTTGCGCCTTAATCACTTTCATTCTTTAGATGTCATTCCTTACTTGTATTGTGTATCAAGGCAGTTTACTAACTTTTTTTCTTCATAATAAAAAATTGTTTTTTGAAACAAGCATAATCCCTCAATCTTCTTACTTTTCCTCCGTTCACAAATATCTATCCCAATACATATAAGAACAATACGTAACATGTTAAGCAAATTTATTTTAATTCCCCATAAAATCGGTTTGCCTCGTTCTGCATTTTATTTCATTTCATTTTTTTTTTGAGTAAAATTTATGAAAAAGGTGAAATGTTATTTCCACATGAACATATTGTAAAAGGCTTTATATTCAAAAAATAAATAATGCTTAGGGGCCATTCACTTATGACGTCCATTAAGGAGGGGGGTCTGAGATTTTGTAACACTTTAAATTAAAGAATTTTTTTTGAATTAAAATTTTGTGACAAGGTGGGGGGAGGGGGGTTCCAAAAATCCCATTTTTTAATGGATGTTATAAGTGAATGACCCCTTATGAGAATGACAAATTTGTCAATTTGTCACATCACAAAAAGTCTTCATTTATTCTAAATATTATGTATGTGGATTTACGTACATCTGTTTCTATCTTAATTTGTCAATGTGATGTGCAATGAATAGAACAGAATAATAAATTAATGGGTGTAAAATCTAAATTGCTGTTCTTGTCTCTACTTCTTTTAGGTTATGTCTGTCGTTAGCATGAGCTAAGTTTTTGGACTTTATATCTGAGTTTCCATTTCAACTTCTCGTTTTAGGAGATTTCATTTTTCAAGGATTGCCATATGTCTAGGCTGGTCATTAAACTGTCCTGGATTTTTTTAAAAATATTTTCACATTTTCCTTTATGGTTCCAATTTTTACAAAATTTATAGAATTGTCATGGATTTTCATGAAATTTTGATGGTGACCTTATACTTGTCTTGTTTTCACATTTGAATTCAAATTTCGAGTAGCAGCTGTTAACGCTTTATGTGGATACTTTGATGAATCTTCTTCATTTTGATCTTTAAATTTCAAACAATTTTGGATAAATCTTCGAAAAATCAAACAGATTTTTGCTTGAATGAAAAAGCTTTTGTTATAACCCAAGGCATTTTATCTAAGTGTAGCTTAGATGGTTTCAGTCAGAGTCAAATCTAGAGAAGTCTCTAATAACGGAGAGCTTGCTTTCGTCCTTATTTTGCTAGGGATTTGAGAAATACTCAATGCACCCCTAGCTCATATAAGAAACTTTCTTTTATATTCTACTTCAAATATCCAAAAAAAAGTTGAAAACAATTTTTTTAATATCCTAAAAGTCTTCCATCATTCCACCTTTTTGAAAGAAAGTCTGAAATTTTACATGTGGAATAAAATTTTAGGATTTGAAGTTTGTGACTGACTCGAAAGGATAAAGTTTATAAATATTCATAAACTTTATTTTTTTCACAAAATTAAAGCATGGGAAGCTTATGATTATTTTCATTTGAATACCTTCAAATATTTTCCTAAAAACACAAATTCTCCACATTCAAATGTAAATCAAGAGCTCAAGAGCACATTTGTTCCACATCAACACCCCAACAAATGGAATTAATTTGTTTATTTTAATTTTAAAGCTTCTTTTTTGACACTGGAGCATGAAATTTGCATGAAATATAAGTTCAGCATAAAATTTAAGAATAAATAAATACCTAAAATCTACGAGAAAAATAGAAAATACAAATACAAAGAAGGAGAAAATTGAATTTAGGAAAAATAAGAAAATTAAATTTGCATCGATTTTTAGTGTCATCATGCAAGCATAAAAAGGAAGTTGATTGAATTCTAAATACCTTTAAACATTCCAAACACACATTGTCCTCGATTCCTTTCTTGTTTGACTTTCTTTTTTGTGAGGTCTTCAAACATGCAAATATTTCTTCCTTCTTATTCTACACATTGATGATGAAAATAAAGAAGATTACATGCAAGTAGCGTAGCATTTATGGGTAGCACATATTTTGATGTTTACATTGAACAAACATTTTATTACATTTTCTTATCACATATGTTTTTTCACTCGCGATATTGGATGTGAAATATAAATATTTAAAAAACTTTAGTATATCCACAAAAGCAGATCATTTTGGACAAAAGAACGAATTTTGAATTTAAATTTTTGTTGAAATTAAAAACTATAAATTTAAAGGGATGTCGTTTTAATTTAAGTCTGATGATTTCCTTGAATGTAGGGCATATCCAGAGGAGGAGTTGACTCCTGTGAATTAACGATATCTCCATCTCGATAGATTTTTGTGGCTGGAATAAGAAATAACAAGAAGGAAATCTCTGCTTTGATCTTATTATCGGGAAGCTATAGTATAGAAAAGTATGAGTGCCCTTTTGAGACAGAGATACCCAAACTATTCCATTAGATATACAAGAACACCACTATAGCATTTCAGGTGATTTGCAAAAAATTAAATTGTCCAAAAATGAGTTTTTGAATAATTTTTAAGTAAAGCTACATTCGTATTTGACACTAGCGGAAGCATCTAGTTAAACAGTACATTTCATAGTCTACACTATTTCCTCCTCTATTTAAGGAAACGTGATGAGCGAAGATTCATTTATTTCCTTTCAATTTGATTATAACGAAGAAGATTCATAGAGAAATAGAGAAATTGGAAATTTATTGTGCATTTTCAATAAAAGATCCTTCTTTTGCCTATAAAATATTGAAGTAAATTTGCAACATACGGCAACAATAATATGTTCATTGATAGAAAAACAAATGTTTGTGTATATGACTGAGCAAACTGAATAAGACATTATGCAGTATGATGAGGAAAAATTCTCGTCTTTTTCGTTCCTTCTCTTGTATGCTCTCTTTTAGTTGTTCATTCCGATCACGTCTTTAAGCTGACATAATTTTCTTGGAGAGAATGATGAAGACAATAAACAATATCTGGAGACCAGAATTTGAGTTTAGAAAATAAAATAAAAGAACTATTTTTCTATTATCATCTGAACCTATTCAAGCTATGCTTAATATTTTTCTCAGTGCATTTTCCAAAATTAATAGAAACTGCACTCAGCTTGTTCATTCGTCTGCTTGTTTATCACACAAATCTTAAAAGTTTTCTAAAAGCGCTACTTCAGAAAGAATTTGATCACTTTTTAACAACTTTTCATCTAATTCTTATCAAAACAATTGTTCGTTGTTTCAAGGATTTTGTTTGTTAAGAGAACGGACAGATTTCATTTATTTTCATTATAAAGTACAATGATCAGTTAATTACTTTAGATTCCTTTATACAAAAGAATTTTCTATTCAATTTTCTGATAAAATCGTAGATTTACTTTAGTTCAGGTGAAGATTGATTTGAATGAACAATGAATGTGAAATGAAATATTTCTGTTTGTTAAGCATTTATTCAGAGCTATTAATTTATCTCTTGTGTATAGACTATTCAGAATTTTTTTTTGGAAAGGGGTTCGTCAAAGAAAATTATTAATTTTGTGTTTTAAAGGACAAATTTTATAAATTTTTTCTGGATTTAAAACTATTAAAAATATGAAAATTTGAAAATAATGTTTAATTACAGTTCTTAGAAATCATTTCTTTGATAAATTTTTCATGCTTCCAAAATTCGAATTTAAATTATGTAAATCAACATAAATAATACCAAAAAGTAAATTGTGGAATAAAATGAGTTTTCCTCATGACTAGAAAACTGCTGCGTAACGATGAAAAATAATCTCCTAAGTATAATTTATAAAAGGCTAATCATTTTGATAGCGAAAATTAAAATTTAATTGAATGAAAAATATTAGATTTTATGACTATGACTTTATACATATTTAATGAAAGAGCTTTTGGCTATAAATTCTTGTGGATACAAAAAAATTCTATCTTTATTAAATTCATATATTTCATCTTACGGACTCTATGCAAATATACGGACACTATTTTCATAGGATAATATTTCTCCTTCCCTCCTAATATAGATTGTGATCATCTGCTCTTTCATTGATTAATGGAATCAGCATCTGGTGCTTTTTTCTCAAAGGATATTTTTCATATCATCCCGAGCTGCACATTTAAGATTTTGAACTGAAATTCTCAATGTTTGCTAAGGGGTCGTTCACTTATTATGTTTGCTTTTTTGGGGGGAGGGGGGTCTGAGATTTTGTCAAACAAAGAAACAATTTTTTCTTTTTGGAAAATTTGTAACAAGTGGGTAGGGGGTCTAAAATTTAGTTTTTTTGCGTAACGTAATAAGTGAACGACCCCTAAACTGTTTTAAGTTAAGACTCTTTTAAATCTTTTGATTCAACTCATAAAAGATTGTTCATTTTCCTTACTTATTTAAATGGTTGTATATAATTATTATAATTCATTCACTAACTGTCTTTATCTTTGGACTACGGTCTACCAATTTCAAAGTCCATTATAAGGTGATGCTTGATAATTACACCCTGATTTCAAATAAATTTCCTTAAAAGTCGGTGCTTTTAACATAATTTCAAACAAATTTCTCAACATGTCATCATATTTTCAAGTACCGATCGGTTTACCTTCAAAAAGTTACGAAAAGAAAATGAAGAAGTTAAAAGCAAAACTTTGTAAAAAGGGCTTACTTGTATAAATTATATTTTAAGGAGATATGATAAGCATAGAATTTTTTTTGTGCGCAACAGAAGTAAACTTCTTTTGCTACCATTTATCATACATAAAAGCGGTTCGCGGAGCAACACGGAAAGAATTTCATTACCTCGATAATTTACAAACTTAAAAGTGGAAAGGAGTAGGCGATAAAGGGGAGAGGAAGACATAAAAGCAATTTCGTGCGTTTTCAGAATTAATTTAAATTGAAATATATGAGTGTGCTGAAATGCGAGAGTCATCAGCATGATAAAACTGAACACTAAATTTTGCTTCATTTTGTGACATGCAATAAATTCTATAGGCTATGATATAGATAATCTTGTTAGGTAAATTGTCCATCAATCAAGAGAAAATATCCGTAAAAATGTTTGCACAATTTTGAAGTGTTTTTAGGATTTGAAAAAAAAAAATGGTAAAAAGTTTCAAAATTACACATGCTGGCTTTATGCTTCAATTTTAATCAACAATACGAAAATCATCAAACCTAAAATTCAAAGAGCTTTGTTACTCAAAACCATTGGGTAAAAAGTTTGGGATTTAATGAAATTGAGCTTTTGTGTGGAATAGTAAGGAGATTAAATTAAAATTCAGGATGTAAAAAGCATCATATAGATCGAAAACTATGTAAAACTGGTAAAACAAAAAAATGACATTGAATGAAACATTTATTTTCAGATTTATCTCTTTCACTTCCTTTTCATTCAATTTCCAAACCATATATGACATCACGTGAGAAAAAAACAATAGTATTATGTGAAACTTCTACTTTTCCGGATAGATTGTGGAAGTTTTCCTTGGTTTTTGTACAACTGTAGTTAAGGAAGTAAAAATGGTACTTTTTGAAGACGCATTTATCACTTTTGAAAGGTAGAGCTTGGGTAGAGTACAGTTTATTTAAACTATCTAGCTAGGTTGTTTGAATATTTTATAAACCCAAAATGGCAATTCAAGCTTCAATGGAAGGCTAGAAGCTTTACTTTCAGTATATTGGTAAGTCTCAAATACCTAAACACCTGCTAATTAACAAAATTTAAATGGGGTATGACGCAAGTCTGACACTATTTCCTTTAAAGCATAAGTTAATATCCGATCGATCACAAATAAGCAGGTCCTACTTAGTAGGAGCTTAAGATGTGAAGCTAGGAATGAGAGCTTCAATGTTCATCTAACTGAAAGATTACAGAATTGACTTAATTAATATAAATCCTTATTAGAAGTAGGTGTTGTAAATTCATACAGACAGATTGTTAAAATAAACATATTCACACTCTTTCATTCTAGAAGTGTAAAAACTTGGTAAAAACCAGTAAAAACTAATTTTTTGATTTTTCGAATGAAACGATTTTTCATCATGCATAGTTAAAATCAGAGAAGAAGATTAACAAAACCTCTCTTTAAACTTTTATAAACCACAATTTAAACTTCCATTTCCCACACTAAAAACTATCTTTATCTTTACTCATTCTCTGTTTTTTTTTCATTATTCATCTATTGAAAAGGATTAATAAAATCACTTCGACAAATATTATTGTCGCTTCTCGTTTACTTTTAAATGCAATGAGATGAATATGACAGAAAATATAATGAATAGATAGTGTTTAAGTAAAGAGAAAGCTGAATGAATGAACATATTCCATTCTGAAGTTTTTAGGCAATGAGCTCATCGGCATCATAAAAGAGAGTATGGGAGGCTGTAAAATATGAATTTAAACAAAAAGAAATTTTTTTTTTTTTTTTTTTTTTTTTTATAAATAATAATATTTTATTTCTGTATGTTAAGTATGTACAAAAAAAAATTTAAAATACATGTTCTTGAGGTTGGTTTTTAAGGAACCAGACTTGAAGTCTTTTCGTCACTTAGTTTTGGTTTTAGATTTGAACTGTTTTGCTTTATTCAGAATTTTGTGCTGCAAGACGAATGTTGAAATTCGCTTGCAATTTTCTGACGTACTCCTCGATGGAGGGTACTTTTGCTTCTGTGTGTAGATCTTTGATCTTTTCATATCTTGATTTGTTGAGAACGATTCTCAGGAATTTGTTTTGTAAAACTTGAAGTTTTTGAAGATGAGTTTTTGCCATGCTTTCAAAAGCTGGACAACCGTACGTGAAGATCGGTCTGATGGCTAGCTTGTAGATGAGAAGTTTGTTACGAACGTCGAGATGTGAATTTCTGCTGATTAGCGGATACAGCAATCTGAGTGCAGTAAACAAAAAGAAAACTTTGGACTGAAAAAGAGAGAAAATTTTTTGGCATCAACGAAACTAATAAATTAAACCAGGGGGAAGACTACTTGGTGGAAAATTTTTCCGCCACGTCTGGCGGAAAATTTTCAGAGAGCACTAAGAATCAAATTTTTGGTGCTAACATGTATAAAACCTTAATACAAGAACTACTGACCCTTTTTCCGCCAGAAAATATGTGCAAATTTGGATTTATAGCTCAAAAAGTGCGTGGCGGAAAATTTTTTTTTGGCGGAAAATGATTTTTTCCACCAAGTAGTCTTCCCCCTGAATTAAACCTTTCGCTATTTTCCATACTGTTTTTCAGGAAAATTTTCATATTTCATTCAAAATTTATGTTTGCGGATTTTCATGTTTTCCCCATTTATTTGTATGTTTGTCTGCCTTGATAAGCATAATGTGTGATATTTGTTTGTGTGTGCGTCTACCAAGACTTTTACGTAAATAATTCAGCAAAAAATTATACCACCTTTACCAAAGAAACCTCTTTAGCCAACATTGTGTGTATGCGTTGGTTGTGAATGAATTTAAAAATTTACAGTGATGTATGTTTAATCATAAATGGATTGGAAAATTGTTATTACAATGGTTAAAGCTTTAAATTTTCTGTATCCTTATATGCTGGAATTGGATACTAGTTGAGGTACATTTAAGCTTTAACATACATGTTGCTTGACAAAATTGATTTAGGTTTAAAAAGTGCTAATCATATCTCCAGGAAATGCAGCTCACATACTTTATTTGACAGCTACAGATTATATATATGACACAAATGTCAAAAGAGTTATTTAGATCCCACAAAAATCTTGATTTTAGATCTGAGTATTGGAACTGGTAAACTTACATTCTTTCCCGATCGGTACACTTTCGGAACCATAAAATTATTTTGTACATAAAGCAATATGGAATTACAACGTTTATGTACCCACATCATTTTAAATGCTAACTTTATGAAAATTGCACATGAAAGAATGCCGATTCACATACAGAACTGTTGATAATTTGAATACATTTTCAGGAAATCTCATAAAAAGCGACAATATTAATTTCATTCATGAATGCACTTAAGTGCTTTTATACCCATTACGAAGTGTAATTTTGTGAATTCCTTTCTCATTCCTTTCTTCATCATTTTCCATTGTGATATAAAAATGTAATTTTCCATCATACTTGAAGAGCTTTTTAAATAAGTGCATGTCATATTTGAATGCATTTCATTTTTCTTTTTCCATCCCTTTTTATCTGCAGAAAGAGATCTTGTGTGAAGGGAAAATTCTTGTGAAATTGTAGATGCAACATGAGAATATATTCTTTTGCCTTCTCGCGCATTTAAAATACATAGAAAAAAATTGAAATTATTCGTAATGTTCAAGAGAGAAACGAATAAAAACTGAATGGTGAGCATTTTATGGTTTGAAATATGATGATTATCTTTACAATCATGATTTTAGCGCCAAAAGGAACATTTCCCAACACATAGAGTTGACATTGTGCTGTTTCCTATTGTTGTTTCATTTATGTTATGGAAGATGTGTACGAAAATGTATGCATCAACATAGAAATGTTCAAATTTTATGGCGTGCGATTTATCATGATTTCAGTCGTTGCCTATTCTTCTCTTTAATGCTATTACTATTTATCTTTACGAAAAAAAAACATTAATGGGTTTCCTTTAAATTTTTCATTTAAATGAATTTTTGGATAAAAAATGTATGAAATAACTTTTGATACATAGCAGTGGCGTAGCCAGAGGGGGTGTGGATGGGTAGATTTCCCCTCCCTCTCTCGAGAATAATAAAAACAAAAATTTAAAATTGCTAGCGTTTTTGAACTGAAAATTCTAGAAACGTCACTGATACATGCAACAATGAATCATGTTCAACGACGCTGTAAACCCTTTCCACAATTATTTAAAAGTTTGCCAAGCATTTCTGCTTAAAAATTATTTTTTGTTTGGGTTTCTGAAAATCCATTAAATTTAATCAATCTGTAAAAAAAATTAGTAGAATTAATTGCGGCTTGTTTGATCTCCTTAAAATGTGATAAGATACGATCCATTTTAAAGTTCTTCAGTACAAGTGCAATAAGTATTTACACAGCTATCTTCTAGTTTTTCCAAAGCGGATTTTATAATGGAAGACTCATTACTATCGACTATCTCCTTGTGTAAATACATTGATATCAACGAAAATTCAATTAAAAATCTCCAATTTGAGTTTACATTCATCTTGAGTTTGTATTACTAAAAAGATGGAAAATGCAGCAGCAATAAAATGAAAATGGATTAAAATGAATAAAATGCTGAGATGTATAAACATTTTTTTTATCATTCACTTCCACATTTAAAAAGCTGTAATTGATGGATTTTCAATTGAAGTTCTCTGCAAATAAATGGTGCACATCTCGATAATGTTCACTGTGTGTGACATTAACACATCATGCAATACCTATCATATGATAATTTTTTATTTTCTCATAATAATGGTTATGCTAAGTCGGTTAATCACGTGTAAACAGATGACACTGATACAGCAAAACAGCAGTCGGGATTTAACGATAACTTTTTCTCATTCTGTCGCTGCTGTTGCTGTTGTGGTTTTGAAAATATATACATAATGTACACACAAAAATTATAAATTTCTGAAGGGCATTACAATGTGTGGATGGGTCAACCGCATAATTGCAAAACACACATTGAGCCATCGGTGAATGAATGTGTACAGAAAAGTATCCGAAAATTAATTTTTTTTCATGTGAAAATGTTTCGTAAAATGTGGTTTTAAAATATACATTTTTTTGCATCTCTCTCACTCATTTTTGCAATGGAAGTAGGGACTTCATAAAAGCTAATAGCTGTAAAATATGTAGTGGCACTGTTATCCCAACCAGTTTCGTAATAGGAGAGCAAACAAGATGTGAAGAAAAATATAAAGAATGAAATGGTTTCATTGCTTACTGTATGTGTGCTTGTGTAATGGAATAACACAAAACTTTTCCAGATTTTGCTTTAAACTTATTTTTTTTGTGTGTAAAACTTTTCATTGTAGCGATGAAATAACTTTATTTATGCTAGATATTTTATATATTATTATAAAGTTCTGTATAATTTTGGAACCTTTGTCTGACCTCTTCTTTAGATTGCATATAAATGTAGTAACTATGGCAATACTTGGGGTGTTGATCGAATTTGGTCCTATTAAATAAAACCTTAGCTAATGCCATGCTTTTCGTGTCTAAAATCTAGTTTGTGTACATAATTTTAACTACTGGACATGAACGGAGAAAAATGAGACAAAAAATACTTTTTGAACTTTAACAACTCGACCAGACGAAAAGTTTTTACCCACAAAAATATACACAATGCTCTGTTTCAAAGCACTCACTTTATGGTCATCATAATCACTAACAATTAATCCTGTCGCAAGCACTTGCAATTTTATACATAAGTATGCAGCACGAGAAAAATTGAAGCAGATTATGATGATAAAATTCTCAAGAGGATTGGACACAAAAAATAAATAAATATAAACAAACATGAAAGTTTTGCAAATAATTTCAGCAATTCACTTGCGGCACGAATTAAAAAAGAAAATAACTTTTGTTGTGTCCACAATTTTCCCATGACATTCAAAACAAATTCAACATAATATATAGCGAGAAGTCTGCGTCTGTTCGAGGTGGAAAATTAAAATAAAAATGAAAAGCTGGGATTAACAGGAACTGTAACACCAACAACACTCCACATTCATCTAGTATTGTACATGTGCCGTATATGTACAATGTGGCAGAAATAATTTAATTTTAACTGCTGGTTAAATAATAAGAATTGCAATAAAATAATGAAAAAAAGGTTGACATGGATCAAGTCATTTGACCATGTCAGTTCCATTTATTGATGCATTTGGGCCATATAAAAATGATGAACAGATTATATAATATATTAAACATTTTTCCAATAAGCCACAAAATAATTCCCAGATGTTAATGTATTTTTATACCATACAGCAAGAGCCAATTTATTAAATAAAGACTGCAATATATGGATGAACAGCATTCATAAAAAAGTCTCTCTGTGCCTTTTGTCTGGGCTTTCAATAGAAATTGTATCAAGCTTCTGTTTGTACACATCCAAGTGTCAAATATATGTTGCTATATATATATGCAATTTATGCTTAATTTTTTTCCACATTCGAATGTGCGATGGAAAAAATGTGAAAGCTCCGAGCTAAAATTAATTAAAATTCTGAGCTGTCGAATTGGATTTATTTACAATGGAAAAACGGATTTTAATTAATGAATCTTAATTCTCTTAGTAACATCGATTTATACGCAGATCTACATGTTGATTTTACAGAAATTTTTCTCGTCTCTCTTTTTTGAATTTATACAGCATTTCGCATGTACTGTGAGCTATTGTGAAAATTATTTCCATGTTTGTTTTTATGAATATATAATTTTCATCTCGTTTTTTCGCAATTACATTAATTCCCATTCTCTTTTGCGATCCTTTCTACTTTCATCAGTGTCATCGTACTCAAGCTCATAAATAATTCTTTTTTTTTGTAAACAGATATACCATGTTACCATGCATGAGAATGACTGTACGTACATATTAATTTGTAACGAAGTTTATTTACATATGGGGCGGCTGATTGAATAAAAGTTACTTTCTTATTTCTTCTTGATTACGACTAATTAATGAATGAAAATATGATGAGATCAAAGGCACTTAATTCATCGTTAAATACTTTTTAATTTGATTATAAGAGCAATTAGCTTTTCGGTTTAACTTGAAATTATTCATACCCTTTTTTTATTTGAGTTGACTGCTTTGCTTTATAGGGGTTACTTGGAAAAAATTAAATTGAACAAATGTTGCTGTATGACAGGCGCGTAGTCAGAGATGGGTATTGGGGGACAAACTTTCGACGAAAAAATTTCTTCAATTGGCTAGGGTCATTGAGAAAAAGTCCCAAATACCCCCATAAAGTTTTGAAAATCCCCATCCCGTCTAAAAGTTCCTGGTTACGCCGCTGCTGTATGAAATTCGTGGGACGTAAAATTATAACACAGTTACGTGTCGAATTTGGAATTTAAAGCTTTAAAGGGGTTTTTGTCATTATCCTGATTAAAAAGCATACATATAGCATATTTAATTCCACAATTTTCAATTTTGAGAACAGACAGAAGCTATAATATAGTATCATTAGTGGCTAATAGTGTTAAATTTTAAAAGCTTTTTTGAGTAACAAAATAATCCAAAAATAGTCTGTAACACTGGCTGAAATTTAAATTAATTATCAAGCAGTTTACAATCAGCATCATTATTTTACATGCCTATTATTAAATTAATATCGAATAAAGGGCTTCTTTTATTCCTCTATGTTCAATGGATGCATCAAATTTAATTATATAAACCAATTATTAATTAGATCGACAATACAATGCCAATTATTATATTTTGAAATTGGACACAAGTCTAATAATAGACGCCATGCTGAAATCAATTTGTATTCATATTTTAGGTAGCAAATGAAGAAATATTCAATATTCAAGAGATGATGAAGAAATATACATGTAGATTTGAGTGTATAACATAAAATACATAATTTTACACGTGTGCACATACGTTATGCAAATTTTGATATAAACGGAGAGCGAGAAAATTTTCATTTTCCGTACATACGGATTGAAATAAAACGGCAGAAATATACCTTGCCATTGTAAGTAAATCGTGAAAGTCTGTTGCTGTTTAAAAATATACATTGTTATTGTTTTTCTCATATATTGTTCAATAAATTCTTAAATTACCTTAATTTCAAGCAGCACAAATAAAAAAAATTGAAAATCTATAGGAAATATAAGAAAACGAGTTAGTCAGTTTCGAAGGGGAAAATCAGCGAGAGTAAAAATATTGACACATGCTGAAGCAATAAAATATAAATTTACTTATCTGCTAAGCTAAATTTTCATGCATTTACAACATAATTTTCTTTTTACGGTAAAGCGGATGTCAAAAGACTCATGGATCTCAGAATAATTTTTAAATTTTCTCTAAGCGCCTTTTTAATGCCATAAATTTTGTGTAATGAATTTTAAAAGCTTCGAAAGGTTTACACTGGGGAAAATATACAATTTTGTAAATTTCCCTAGTAAGGCTCAATCAATTTAAGGAGATGAAAATCAATAATTTAAACTCTATGCTTTAAGAATACTCTCAAAAAATTACACTTCAGAAAATCATCAATAAAACATTCTAAATATTAATTTTGCTTATTCACTCGTTATTGATTCCAGTAATATTCTAATTGCCTGTAAATCACAGTTCAATAAATTATGTATCCAATGTTGTTTACTATTTACTAGAAACATTCCTAATTATGATCAAATAAGAAATAACAATTTGTTTTGACGATAACTTAACGTCATCTATTATAAATAAATAAATTGCTGACTGCGCATTGTCATAGACATGATAAAAGTAACCTTTTACATAAATAATAAAATTGCTATCATCAATATAAAAGAGCTAGAAAGGATATAAATAACTATAACAATACAGACACGTGCTTGAAGTTCAGAAAATAAGAAAACTTTTGATTTTGCTCCTAAGCGGTCGTTCGCAAATTACGTTACGCAAAAAAACGACTTTTCAACAGCACCTCCCCCCCCCCTTGTCACAAATTTTCCAAAGAAAGAAAAAAGTTTTGTTTGGACTGTCACAAATTCATCTACCCCCTCCCCCCAAAAGTGTGACGTAATTTGCGAAAGACCCTTAACAGCCTTGAATCAACAAAATTGCTTAGGCCCATTTTAACTTAAATGCTTATTTCCATCGTAAATAAAACATAATTTATTGCATACGATTGTTGTTCATCTGTTTATACGTAGCGTCCTGCTATTTAATCTATTAGAACAAAAATACGTCTCAAGCAGTTCCCCAATCACTTAGTTCCAAAATGAGGAAAATAATTTTTCCTCAGTGCAAATTCTATTTTTATATAAAAATTCATTCAGCACTTAAATTACGTTCCACAAAAGCTCTACAATATAAATTTTACTTTCGACTCCATTTAGATCAGATTAAGAAGAGAATTATTGAAAAAATTTAATTTCATGGGCGGAGATCATTTATCTTCCTTTACTTACATTAATATTCTTATAATAGAAGAAAATTGGAAAGGGAGAGTGGAAATTTTCTGTTCTATATTTTTTTCTTCTCTTCATCATGTGTTCATATATCATTGAATTTGTTATAATTCGCTTTACTGTTGACTTCCTTCGATGGTAATTTATATACATAATGTAGTAAAAAATAAGCTACTTTCATCTAGAAATTTATGATTTTGTAAAAAGTCGGTTTTAGTTAAATGAACTCTTTGCGTTTTAAAATTGAGGCAATTAGGATAACTTTGAAATAATTAATGTGTTTAATGCAGGGTTTAATGGAATTGAAAAATATATTTAATGCAGGGGGAAAACCACTTGGTGGAAAAAATTTCCACCGGGCCTGGTGGAATTTTTTTAGAAAACATCTAGGCTCAAACTTTTGGTCCTATCTTGAGCAGAACCATAATATAAGATATTCTGACACCGGTTCCACCAACCAATATTTAAGGACTCAAAATTATTGTACAAAATGTGGTTGGTGGAAAAAAAATTTTTGGTGGAAAATGACTTTTTTCCACTAAGTGGTTTTCCCCCTGATTTAATGACTTTTTTGAACCCTTGAAGGTAATTTAAAGTCTAACTTTAATTTGTCTAAAACTATTAATTTCCTTACTCATTTAAGGAACCAGGGGCGTAGTCAGAAGCACTTTAATTTTTTTTTCAAAACTCATAGCAAGTTGAATTAGAGAATCCATTACAACATTATATAAAATCTTTATTAACCTGTTGATTATTTGCGTTGCTGTAGTTTAAATGAAATTACTTATAATAAGCAGCTGAGTTGTTAAACTTTCAAGACAAAAATTAAAAGAAATTTGGCAATAAAAAATATCGTACATGTAAATGAAAAGTTGATGGAGGTAATCAAAAATTCAGGAGAAAATGCCATAAAAAGGTCGTTGACAATATGTCAAAAATCACAAACGTGCATGAGTCATTAAACTTTTCAAAGCAGCATACAAAAGTGAAAGAAATAAAATTAAATTAAATGAAAACGATGTGAAGAAGCCATGACATTTAAATTGTTAGAATTTAATAAAGAATGATAAATATCCTTTGCTATAAAATACTATTCGTTACCTGAAACATTTATATGAACATAATAAATATGTAAGTAAAGATACAAAAAGAAGAATATGGTGAAGGAGAAACCATCATCATTAATCATGCAATGCTAGAGTGTGAGACAGAAAGGAAGATAACGACAAACTTTTTTATTTACTTTTGCTTTGCATTCCTTTTCGATTTTTAGCTTAAATTAATTTTTAGCGTGATTTATGGATGCAAATCTTGAAAGTCATACGAATTGTTTCTAGTCTATTGGTCGAAAAATTATGTGACATGTCTGGTTTCTGACTGGTAGTGGAATGTTAATTGATTTTAAAGAGACTATTTTTTCATACTTATTGTTTTCGAGTCTAGCTAATGTAAATTAATTTAAAGACAGTGACACCACTGAATGCAAATAAACTCTGATAGCAATTGAACTCGAAACCATACAAAAGAAGAGGACTAGATTTGCATGAGTCCCATAAAGCTACATGAGGTAGATATGGAACAAATACACAGCCAAAGAGACCTGGTTATCAACAGTGTTCCAGATTCACTTAGCTTCGACATCTTACTAACTTACACTTAACTTAATGACATTTTTCTCGAATTCCCTACTCATATTCCTTCTATCTTGTTTATACAAATTCATTACTTTTCCTTTTTTATTTACATAGGAACTTGTTGAGGAAATTCATTTGCTTTTTCATTCATTTACTTTCTCTATTATTACGCATCATTAGCAACTTTCAAATGTCTTTTTACATCATTTTTACATTTTATTTAACTTTCCTTCTCCTCTGCTTTATATCTCCGCAATTTTTCTCTTATTTTGTCCCATTTTTAGGAAAATCATTGCTTATTTACAGCATTTAGAAGACATCATCTCATTTTTCGAACATCGATCAACATTCAAATTGTATTTACAAAAGCACTGAAGAGGAAATTTTTTTTCTCCCTTATTTTTATTTATATTTGAACACCATTGATTATAATGTACATGCTGATGATGATGATGGACAAAGTTGTCTCACATTTATTCATTGCACAAATGGTGATGATGTTTTGATACATTTTTCTCTCTGAATGAATAATTTGTCTAGAAGATGGAAAGGATGTTACTTGCTCGAAGAATATGCAAAAGGGGATATAATAGGAAACACATGATGATATGCAAAAGTGACAAATTGATGATTTTATTATATCCATATCTCATTTACTTTTACATCCTTTTGTGTATCTCCTTTTCCGTACGATGAATAAACATAAAATCTGATGATGAATAAAATGCTATTGTCTCTTTTCCTTTCCTTTTTCAAATTACTATGGAAAATCTAACTGGTATTAATTTTCTGACTTTATTATCCTTGAAAAATCCTACACTCTACTTCATACATAAATTTGAATATGTTTAGAGAGCGTATGGAGTTGTAGTGTGTCTACATGTCTGCATAGATATTTTAATATTCTTGTTATTGCTGTTTGGGTTATGTGAACGGCATCAACATGTTCATTTCAGCCATAAGGTAAGGAATTAATTTCTCATGATAGAATTAATTCATGGAAATTTTGCCAGATGGACTTTCTGGGGTATAATTAATTATAGTGAAAAAAGGAATAAAGTTTCTTATTTCTTTTATACTATTTTCATAAATTTGTTGGAACATGCAATAAAATAAATATGTTTCCATTTTTTACATAAATAAAGGAAAAAGAGAGGAAGAAATTCGGCGCATTTTCGAGATACTTTATATGTATTTTTATTTTTTTCCATCCAATTTTATTTTGTGTTTGTTGTATTAACCAGAGAACAGCCATAAATCTTTTTAAGAAGGTCAACATAAAATGGCACTTTAAGTTGATTTTCAGTCATTAGTTTAATTAACTTCAGTTAATTTTCTTGTGAGGATTAGTTTGATAAAGTAACAGAACTGTTGATGATTGACGTTAAAAAATATCAGACGTAATTTTGGATCAGCTTTATCCATTTGAAGATTTAATTGTTCAGTTTGTGGTTCTGAAAATTGATTGTTCCAATTATTTTTGGTGCAAAAACATTGATATTAGGAATCAGGGGTAACAAACATCATTTATAAAGAATGAGGATTGTTTACTCATACTTCCAATCACGGGCGTAGTCAAAAAAATTCGAGGTGGTTTGTCCTCCTGATCCCTCCTGGCTATAAGGTTGTTCTGGGGCTGGTTGCTCGGTATACCCTAGGGTATTATACTACCTAGATATTACCTAAACTCTGAGGGTATACCCTGCAACCGGTCCCTGAGTTATATAAAAATATTTCAATTAATATTAAGGATAATAACCAAACGTACTCTCGCATATTGACAAATGTAAGCTAAAAGTTCTTTGCGAGATGCATTTTCATTTTTCTGCAGGATTACAATTAATTCCATAAGCGCAGATGTGTGACATAAAAATTGTTAAATATGAATTTTTATATCCTCTTGATGTTCCAAACACACACATAAAAGTTATAAATTGCTGTTGATCTGAAAATGTGGTGAGTGGATTTAATGATAAAATTAATTTTATATTATAAAAGTGAATTATAAACAGTAATTAAATACATTTCGTAAACATGTTTGCAATTACATCAAACCATAAAAGAGGACAATAATTTTGTTGGTAAAAAAATGTATCACACAGAAGAATCCAATCAAACCATTGACAAATAAATTAAAATCCATATTTTAGTTTTATTGCCAATTTATTAATGAATCCCGACATATTGTATGGTCGTTTCAAATGCATCTAAATTGGATTTTATATTATTTTTATCACTCATCTTGCATACAACATCCAGACAGAGTTCAATTTTTTTCTCATAGGAACACAACGGGCACAATGATGTTAATAGAATTTCAATATAGTTTCGAACTTGATGATTTTTCCTGTTTTTCCTACGGTCTTCATCATCATTCTCTGTATGACAAGAGATTTCACATGAATCCTCTGTATTTTAATTTTACTATAACTTTGTTTATTTCCTCTCGAGTTTTGTACATATTTGTGTATATAAAGCTACATGAAATGGAAATAATGATTGAACTTCCTTTATGAACTTTTCATTTTCTTTTGTGTAAATTTTTTTCCTACACTCCATCTCTTTTCTCACTCATATTTTTTACATCATCATTCAACAAACAATTTTACTTCTCTCCTCTTTTTTTCGTATAAATGCACACAAACAGGAAAGGAAAAAATTTTCTGTTTTTTGCTGTTGCTGCTACCATACCACTGTCGACGCTTGGTTGCTAAAAATAAATTGAAATTTATGATTGGATTGTGTACTGAAGCTTCCTTCGTGCATATAGAACAAAAATCTAATTGTTAGTGATGAAGCAGACATATATAATGCATACAGAATGAAAGAAAGTGTTGGATTTTATGAAAAACGAAAAGATTAAATTAAATAGATTAATTTAGATAATTGAATTTCATTTTTATTCAGGCATGCTCGAAAGTGTTGACATGAGAGATAGAGATAGAGAAAATCACAGAGAATTATGTTCATATTCAATTACATTTACTTACTTATTTAATGCTCAACTAACAACAAATTCATTTCAATTAGTTTTATGTTGTTTCTAGATGTTACATTTTGTAGATGGATTCATGAGACTATCTCTCTTACACTTGAAATCATTTGCAAAATCCCTCGAATTACTTAAGGCGCCTGAGAAAGCAGAAAAAAAGAAATCAAAAATTAGTAGGGCTTCCAATACCACAAATTCAAATTATTTGAAACGATTTTTCGAAATTTTATAAGAACGCATCCTTAGATACCCCAAAAGTGAGCACTAGAGCAAAGATATCAGACATAACATTTCGGAAACAATGAATATAAAAGAGAGAAAGTATCAATAACGATTATTTCCAATAAAACTAACCAATAACTCGAAATTGCTCGAACGAATTTGAATTGATTGCATTCAAGCTTTTTATCTTCTCTGGTCGACTAATGGAACAAAATAATTGTGCGAATGAGATCCAAAAAAATTGTTCATTGCTGAAATTCAGAGCTGGCAAACTCATCTCTCTTCCGTTTTCCAATATCCATTTCTTATATGCAGTGTAAACAGCTTTCAAGCTTCCGTTATCTGCAATATTGCCTTGTAGAGTGTTTCGCCCATTATTTTTTATGCCAGTCTCTGGATCTTTGTAGCTGTCGTATTGTCGAATAAGACAGTCGATTTGCGAACTCACATTTGACGGTAAATGTGATTGTTGAAAAATCTGTAACGACATATACATATTTTTTCGACTTATTCAGCATAAAATAAATGGAAAAAGTTTCTTTCTTCCGGAATTTTGTATGTATGAGAGCAGTTTGAACAAAAAAAAAAATATTCAAGACAGAAAAGAGTTGCATAGAGAATGAATAATAGCATGGCAGTGCTCATATGTTGCAAATTTAAGCGCATTCTTTAAATGCTTGTTATTTTATTAGAGCTGTGGATGTTTTGTGTCGCAGACAATATTTCTAATATCGGTGCTTTCATAAATAAATAATACAACCACGCCTTAAGATGTTCTAAAGCCACAAATTGAATTATTTATAAGCATAAAGAAGAAATTTTTGGAATAAAAATCAGTTGTTTTTAGTAAGTCTGACAAAATGTAGACAAAAATATAAATTTTCCAAGCGAATCGAAATGGTGAGATTTTTTATGGCAAACAGCATCGAGTGTCATGTTGTCTGTGTCTTTGAAATAACCGCACACAAAAGGAAATGAGAATTTAAAGTAAAAGTTTTTTTACCTCAAAATTTTGTGCAAAAATATAACCGATGAGAAAACCACTAGCAGGGAAGTTAAGATAAAGTGGACGTTCGGGTGATAAAACTTCTTTCTGCAAAATTCCCGCAGGAAATACTGGAATAGAAAAAAAAGCTCAAAGTATTTTCATTCAGAAAATAAATTGTAACTAATACTTTTTTACTTACAGATTTTGTTAAAGCTGCTAGTATCAGCATAATTTAATACACCTGCACTCTCTGAATAATCGCTGCTAAGTCCAGATTGCAAAACAAGAAATCTTCTTTCCGTATTAAAAACTGTCAATTTAAGAACGGATTCAAAATAATTTTCATGTCGAGTGGAAACAGTTCTATAGAAGAAATTCACTTGTGAGTCACTAAGCAGTTCTTTCGGAAATCTCAACTTCAAGATTATTTCATTCATTTTAGAAAAGATTTTTAATCTCTCTCCTATATCAATCCATGAATACTCGTTATTGAGTTTTCTATCAAATTCAATTTTTACTCTCATTGCTATATCAATTGCAGTCTGTTTTGATTCAAGATCGAAGTATTCTTGTGAAAACAATGACTCAACTACTAACTGCATACTATTAGAGACGGTATCAACGCATTGTTTCCATAATTCCTCTTTTTGTTTTACACCTAGCAATTCCATACGGTAGAAAAGTGATCGCTTTTTCAACTCACTTGTCATGTAACGTGAGGAAAATACTAAAATCCTTAAAACAAAATAGTTGGCGAGAGTACGCTTTGAAGTTTTTGCTATAAGCTCCTCAAAGGCTGCGAAAAAAGCTCTCGAATTTAATTTTTTCTCGTTTCCCTTTAGTTTTGTCAACAGCGGTAAGGGCTGAAATATATCTAGCCATTGTGTAAGTGCATACTTAATATAATTTTCATTTTGAAATAACGCGAAAGAATTATCTAATGGGCTGCTCTCGTATCGAGAATTCAATAAAATTAAATCTCTTTGAAATTGGACTGCATCATCAATATCTCGTGAAATTTTATTTGGATCGGCACCAACAATGGTCGCTGTATCAATTAAATAACTTTTGTGGGCTTTGAAGATTATTTCCGTTTTCGATGTATCATTGTTGACTTTTTCATTCAATTCATTTGTTAGTTTATCCTGTGATTTTATTATACCCAACCAAGGAATTTGAATAAATTTTCTTAATTGGAAAATTTGCCTAAAAATGTTTTGGCCTACAGTATTTAGACCTACATATTCACGCAGTTTCATAATAGAATCCTCTAAATCCCATGCCATTTCATCCCAATTCACATCCAGCATTGGCCATCCACCGACCGCATCACACTGGTCTAAAATCGAGAAAAAAGTGCAATTGAACTTTTTTGGAAAAGCTTTACCAATATTATTTTTGTTGGTTTCGTTTGAAAGCTGTTATATGTAGAGACAAATTCCCAAAGTTTCAAACTTTTTGGTCCATCTGGTGCTGCATGGCAGGTCCTCAAAGTTGAAGTGGGTACATATTCGGAAATTTTTTACAACTTACTTAATCTGAATTTGCTCAAAAACTGGTCAATTGATTAAAAAACGGTTTTCAGTTTCTAAAAGTCCATAAAAATGCCTTTAATTTAGTGTATTGACATATAAAAGTTTTATTGTCTATGTAGAGTTTTGGTGGAATATATATGAAAATTTGGCGAAAATCGGCTCTAGAAATACTTGCTTTAACGGAAGAGGATCAAAATCCAAGAGTTGACTAATTATTTTAGATTTTCCTAATAGAAGAAAGTCCCAGCTTTTCAAAATGGGGTCAAACTTTACAAACAAATTGCGCAATGAGAAGTTATTGCCAGTCAAAGTTTGGTAAAAATCTGAAATCCTCAAATATTTAATTCTAAAATTTTGCCCAAATTTCTCACTTTTTTCTCAAAACATGCCTAAATGAATTATTTTAGGCTTTTATGTCAATATTAATCCAGTTTTAATTGATTTTTGAAGAAATTTTTTAAAAAAGACTGATTTTGGACTACCTATGCTGGTTGTTGAGCAGCACCTTTTTCGACTCACTATAACCGCTATAACTTTTTACAAGAGAAATATTTTTTAATTCTGTTTTCTTTATTCAATAGCTTAATAAAGTATCTTTAAAATGATATATAAAACTTGATGGTTATGTATGGTTTTGGTCACGAAATGGACCATGGTTTGTGACCGACCCCTTTCTGGAAAAATTCTAAAGATGCCATTTTTAGATATGCCATATAAATACCAAATTATTTATTATTGTTGTGTTTTTTATGTTCAAATATGATTATTATGAGTAATAAAAACAAGATTTTGTGTTCTGGAAACTTTTTGGTACTCACAGGTAGTCCTTCTGGAAGTTGTATCTAGTCAATATTTAGTAGTTAGTAGTGAGTATCAGAAAGTTTCCAGAACTCAAAATCTTGTTTTTATTAATCATAATAATCATATTTAAACATAAAAAACACAACAATAATAAATAATTTGGTATTTATATGGCATATCTAAAAATGGCATCTTTAGAATTTTTCCAGAAAGGGGTCGGTCACAAACCATGGTCCATTTCGTGACCAAAACCATACATAACCATCAAGTTTTATATATCATTTTAAAGATACTTTATTAAGCTATTGAATAAAGAAAAAAGAATTAAAAAATATTTCTCTTGTAAAAAGTTATAGCGGTTATAGTGAGTCGAAAAAGGTGCTGCTCAACAACCAGCATAGGTAGTCCAAAATCAGTCTTTTTTAAAAAATTTCTTCAAAAATCAATTAAAACTGGATTAATATTGACATAAAAGCCTAAAATAATTCATTTAGGCATGTTTTGAGAAAAAAGTGAGAAATTTGGGCAAAATTTTAGAATTAAATATTTGAGGATTTCAGATTTTTAACAAACTTTGACTGGCAATAACTTCTCGTTGCGCAATTTGTTTGTAAAGTTTGACCCCATTTTGAAAAGCTGGGACTTTCTTCTATTAGGAAAATCTAAAATAATTAGTCAACTCTTGGATTTTGATCCTCTTCCGTTAAAGCAAGTATTTCTAGAGCCGATTTTCGCCAAATTTTCATATATATTCCACCAAAACTCTACATAGACAATAAAACTTTTATATGTCAATACACTAAATTAAAGGCATTTTTATGGACTTTTAGAAACTGAAAACCGTTTTTTAATTAATTTACTAGTTTTTGAGCAAATTCAGGTTAAGTAAGTTGTAAAAAATTTCCGAATATGTACCCACTTCAACTTTGAGGACCTGCCATGCAGCACCAGATGGACCAAAAAGTTTGAAACTTTGGGAATTTGTCTCTACATATAACAGCTTTCAAACAAAACCAACCAAAATAATATTGGTAAAGCTTTTCCAAAAAATTTCAATTGCACTTTTTTTTCGATTTTAGACCAGTGTGCGCATCAATTAATTTTCTGAACGGCTCTACACCCCTTTTATCAGCATCATCGACATCCATACAGGAAGTAAATAACCGTTTTACCATTTTATATGGTTCAATTTCATCATCAACAATTTTTCGCGTGAATAGACGCCTCAATTGATCCTTCAGTTTGTCATCTGTCATTGTGAATACATTCAATGAATCTCGTCTGTCGTGAAGTGTTGAATCACGAATGAAGCTACCGCATGCGAAATTATAGAAATTCTCACATGGATCTGCTTTCCAATCAATTAAATTATCCATTTTTGAAGCACTTATTACACATTGTGGTGATCGGCAGAAGTCATTTTTCAAAGTACTACTATCATCAACAACCTCTTGATAATCATCATCGCTATCGAGAAGAGTCACTTGTTGTTGGTCTTGCTTCTCATGCTCCACCTGAAAAATATTGATTTAATGAAATTGTGGTCATATGATTTTCACTCTCAAGGATAATTGTTTTAGATGTAGGAATATTTTGAACCTCATAAGTCATCATTTGATAGTTATTTGATGGATGATTTTCGGTTGAAAGCACTTGTTGAATTCCATCATTTAAGTTTTCAATATTTGGTAATGACGAGAGAAGCCATGATGATATATTTTGGAGAGATGCTGAAGGTGGCTGGAGTTGTGGCATCAGTGGTGAAAGAGGAAGTGGAAAATTTCGTGTTTGTGGTAGCATTGAAACATCAGAAGCTGCAAGGAACGTATTCTGACTATTATTATTTTCGTCATAAGGAATCATATATTTTGAAATAAATTTAATAATGACTAATGGTACAGATAAATCAGGTACTTTATATATTTTGTTGGTATATCAAAAGCGTGTCATTTTGAGGACTTGTTATTGTGTTTGATTACTTCATTTGTTATGTACAAATATTTAGTGAACGTGTTCATTCATTTGAAGTATTTTTAGAATCGATTTTCAGATAAATTGCTGGTTCCGATGAATGATTAATTGCTAGACTGCCATTAGTGTCTCTTTTGTGGATTCAATGATTTAACGCAAAGTGGACATACTTTTGATTTATGGTCATTTTTCTGTAAAGTATTATCACTCGAAAAATAATTTTTTGGTCAAAAACTGTTTTAGGTTTTCTTTACATGAGATCTCGGGTCTTACAAGAAATCCCTGACCTATTCATCATATAATATCAGGATCCATTGGAATTTTTAAGATATCTTGTCAGGAAGTGCTGAGATTTCTTTGGATTAATCCCAAGTGTGAAAGCCTTGTTTTACTGATTCCAGCAAATTGTTGTTCTGAACATAATAATAATAACATACAGCTTGATATATTCGATATAAATAATTTGATGCTTAATCCATTTTCAATCAATCAATTAACAAAATTATGACTTTTTTTTATAGCGATGCAAAATGTGTCAGCTTAAACACGACAACGTAATAATAAAGACTCATCAAATATTTCGTAATAATTTTAGTTAACAAACACATCTTTAAATTTCCTTTAAACTAACTCAAATCATTAATTTACCAACTTGCGGCGCGTACTTCAAGGTTGCAACTAACAAAATTAACAATAACAAAATAATTTTCAGCATGATTTGTAAAATTAATGATATTTCACTTCGGTGGCTAGAGATTAACTGAACTTAAGATTTTCTGTATTGTAAAACAACTTATTTATGTTTCTCTCATCCATTCCTTTATGTTTGGTCTTTCTTAGACAGGTGCTACTTATTCATCTATTTGTTTCTGCTGTATCTTCTTATTGGATTAGTGAGAGTTTAATAACAATGTAAAAAAAGAGAAAGAAAGTAATATAATTTATAAAAAAGTGAGCTTTTTAAGCCCGGTAGCTGTTGCATCGATAAGAAAAAGGCTCAGATTATCAAGAATTCTATTTAAATAAAATAACATTTAATTGGTTATTTTAAGGAAGCTTGTTATAATTTCTGTAATCAGATTATCCTTTTGATATTAAAATATTTATAATAAAGAGAATAATATCAACTGATGGATACGCTTGTCTATTTTTAAGTATTCTCATATTTTTAATCTCTATTGAGCTTATTATGACGAGGTACCGGTATTCTCTGTATCATTATTTGAGAGTGAGAAACAAATTTTATCACCAATACTCATGAATGTTTTAAGTTTAATTATTTAATGTTATTGTCACAAATTGTAATTATTGTTTTTGCTGTTTTTTTTAGATTTAGTTCCTACTTTAAACAAAAGACTTATTGTATTTTACAGATTTTTTTTTAAAAAAAATTTTAAATTGTAATTAAATATACAAGATCTAAATGTGAAACAAAGTAAAAAAATCAACAAAAAATATCAACATGTCATAGCTCATTCAACCAAACAAAGCACTTGAAGAATTTTCACAACAAAGCAGAAAATTACAAGCATTCTTGAAGTACATTATGCTTAAAAATTAACTCTGAGATGTTTGACTTTTTCTTCCTTCATGTCATCCATTACTGAAATAAACCATGAGTACAAATTAGTTGCCATTTCAGTGCGTCAAGTTACAGAAAAACATTTTTCCACATCGTGTATGATTTAAAAATTCATTTCATTCCTTTTTTTTATTTTCGCTCGCTCGCACATGAACTTTTTGCTGATGATTCTAATTTTATCAACCCTCTTCAAGCTTCTTTTTTTTGAGTGAATCTGATGCCGCTGGAAAATGAAAATTTTTTGCGTAAAAGTAGTAAAATTTAATTATATATAAATTTGTTCCTTCTTGCCGGTTGATATTTTAACGTAAATAGCTTCGTAACGAAGGAATGAAAGAAGGCAAGTCTTAATTTACACTCAGCTTTCCTTCACGAATAAGTGAGCTCTATAAAAATCATAAAAATATTCTGCGATTATGCTTTTTACTCATCAAGAATAAAAATTGTTTCTTCCTACATTTTTTGTTCCTATGAAATGGAATGTGCGTAAAAAGCCGAGAAAAAGAATGAGCAGCAGTGTCAAAAAAAGGGGTTGATATTGTCACATCGCATAATGCCTCATTGAATTCCATCACCATCGTAATCATCTTTACTGTTGCCTTGAACGCCATAAACTAAAGCGTATTGGGAGCTAAGAGCAGAAAAAACAAAAGAGAGATAATGCTATGATGATGGAAGCAGCTATGCTTTATAAAAGTATTATAAAAGAAACTTATCTTTCTGTTAATCTCAAGATATGAATAAACATGTAAATGTTGTATGAAAAAAGCTCTATATCTTCTATGTTGTCATGTATGAGATTTATGTTTTATATTTCAGCTCTGCCATACACTTCTTCATTCATTTATTCTCGCCTCAAATTACGAGCATTATTCTATTCATTTTTTTTGTGTAGGCTGTGTGCAACAGAAATGATACATTCAAATGAAAACAAGTATGGTATTTTCCTGTAAGCAGATTCTTATATCCGTTGTATGTCTGTTTATTTAGCGAGTTTGAAAAATATTTGTCCATACATATTAGACACTAATGCCTTATTTATTCATTGAAAATGTATCTTCAAAAACAATATTGTTTCAAGCAAACCATTTGAAAATTTCTATTCATTCTGTTGCAAAGGTAAGGGGACAACTAGCTTTGTGAAAAATTTATCAAAACTCTAATATGTCATTCTAGTGTTATTTAAAAGTCCTAGTCTTTAAGTTTTTCATGTGAATAAAATTTTTGTAAAGAAGGTTTAAACTTTAAACAAGCTATTAAGATTGAACACAAAATAGCATTCATAGAAATATGCATATGGTGATGGACAAGAATTCAATTCAATTTTTTGTTTTTACTTATAACTTTATTTATATAAAATAAATTTAGTTTTAAAAGTTCTATTGAAATTTTTAATACAAATCTTGGATTTTATCTCAAATTACTATGCCTATACATTTTAGATAAATCAGCTTACATATTTAGATACTGAAATTTTTTAGAATGTCTAATAACAAACGTAACGTGTTAAAAAACATGTAGAAGCTTGCATTTGCATTTATAATTATTAATTAATAGGATATATTGATGAACAATATCATGCATAATAAATCTTAGGCTCAAATCAGAAACCATGTGGTATAATTAATATGGTTAGTACTATTCCGTATAATTCCTGAATCTAAGTTAATAACATTGAACAAAACGGAGCATAAAATATTTGATTTAATAATTAGGATGAATTTTTTACAATTTTTTTTAGTAAATCACCAAAATTGGACAAAATGATCTTGAGTAATGTAAGAAGTAACCCAAAAAACTTAAGTAAGGAGAAAAATATATAATAAAAAAGACGTGTTTTTGTTACAGTACTTGAGACATGACAGATAATCAACAAAATTGTCGGTAGTGCAAAAAAAAAATCAACAGTGGAAAAAAGCCTTCAATTTTGTTTGTTACAGAGCGTAAAGGGAAAAAGCATTCACAGTCTCATAGGCTTAGTACAAAAAGAGAAAGTATGTAGAAGAATAGAAAATGTTTTTCAGTCTGTAGGAAATGAGCAATTTAAAATAAATACATCCCGCATCCATTCAAATTACATCTTTAACTAAGAGCTACATGTGCAACATTATGAAATGACGGAACATAATAGATGAGTAAATAGAACAATAGGAAAAATTTCAAAGGCTAACTGTCAAAACTTTTGAAAATTTCCATTTTTCAATTTATTTTCATGACGCATTAAAAAATTGCGGAGGAAGTCGAAGGCAGTAGCGCAAAAATAATTCCATCCTATTGCTTGCACACGAGAATGATTTTGCAGGAATGAAAATTTTTCCTCGTTTTTTGGTGAAATGTGAATAAAACAATGGTTGATATTATGTGGATGAAGTTGTTAGATGAACCAACTATACATGCATTATTTTATGTCTACACATTTCCGAGATTGAATTTTTTTTCCTCTTTCTCATCCATCGTTGAGCTTTTTCTAGTCGCTATATGATTTTGGTACTGTTTCCATTCTTGTAATAATACATAAATCAACATTTGATAGCATTCCACGTCTACAGCATGAATACGTATGCTAGTGCTTCGTTCATGTTAAAAAAAGGAAAGCATTGTTCATAAATGTTTTTAAAATTATATGGGATTTTCCGGGAAAACCTTTTACTTCTTTTATTTAGATACTAATGTTCATCAGAATTATTTTTCCATGAAACTCTTTCCTATAAATACATAGAAGCTCATTAGAATTTGTTCCTTCATGGGTATTGAAAGACTTCTTTTATAATTTAGCTCAACAAAAGATGTCTTTCGTGTTAAATTTTCCTTTGCTTGTAAATAAAAATCAGGAGAAACATTTAACTCCAAGCAGTGGCGTAGTCAAAAATTGCTAGGGTTTTTGAACTGAAAAATTATTTTCCAAACCCCCCTCACCCCTAAAATTCTGGCTACGCTACTGGCTCCAAGCTTTTCAAGCTAAACATATTCATATTGTATATTGTCAACCAAATTAATTAAACCAGACTGATACCTAAGTACAAAGACATTTTTTGTCCAAGTGAGTCCTACCTTTATCATAGACTCTGCATAGACCAATGGTGCTGAAACTGTGAGCCATCGCACACTATTTTGCTGCGAAAGTTTCTCAGTACCGTGAAATTTTTTTCAAATTATCTAAAAGATGGTAAAAGACTTTTTTAGTTTTGTTTAATTCAGATGTCAAAAGTATTTTACAATATTGAAAATTTTTTAAATGCCCAATTTTCCTTGCCTAGTATGCTATATCAATCTTCCATTAAAGCAATTTAAAGATTTATTTGGAAATCGTATGTCACTCAAAAAACAAACATAAGTGATTTATATAATATCAATTTATCCTTAAATTGTCATAGAGATTTGTAAACGAGGGTATCAGAAGTTCAAATATTGCTTTATTCTTTCATATGCTGAATATGTCTGAGAAAATCCAAGAATAAAAAGACATGATAACAAGAAGGAGAAAAAAAAATAATGACGATGATGATAAGATGTATGGAATTTTTTCATGCATTTTTGCCCCTATTCAACAAACTTTTGCTCTAGCTATTGTAGAATATAAAGACTATGACATCACCCCATTTACATTTCCAAAATAAAAACGGAAAGCAACAGGATCAATTTGATACATATACATAATGTTTTTTTCAGTTACATGTAGAGTCAACGAGAGTAAGAAGGTATGGAAAAGGAATTCAAAAGGACTTTTAACCTTTTTTCCATTTTCATTCATTTTCTTACTCATAGGAGACAAGATTTATGTCATGTAATATTTTTGGTGAAATCTCATACATTTTATATCCATACGTTCCATTTCGCCTGCGATGAAATGAGGGAGAAAAAAAATAATTTTAATATCGATTCAATATGGTCCAATGTGTATTTTAGAAGCTTTTTTTTGTATCTTATGATTGTTGCCTAATTTAAGGGGACATGAAAATTCCTTACCTTTTACCTTTTTTGCTCTGTCGTTTTCTTTCCTCCCTTTTTTTTCATGTCATAAACAACCTTTTGTTAGTTCCTGTTTTTTATTGATATACAACATTCTTGTATCTAGCAATCATTTTTTTTCCATTCTTGATTGTTGTTGTGTCACTGCAATTTTTTTTGTTGTACTTGACTGATGGAATGGTAAAAAATCACGACGTACAGATCACGCCAGAAACTTCCACGCTCTCTTATGTTAGATTTGAGTATAAACAAATATTACAATCCACACTGTCTTGTTTTAGATTAAATATGATATTTATATTTAGTTAGAAAAAAGAATTTGAAAAACCGAAGTTTTTGGAAAATTATTCCTAAAATATTTTAAAACTTCAATAATTCTTTAATTAAAGCTTCATTTTAACTAAATTAAGTACAGAATGATAGCTGCTGACTTATTTTATACATCAAATAACAAAGCGAATGCAAATATCAAATAGTTTTGAAGAATTTTATGAAAAAGTAAATCTACTGCAAAAAATCTTTCGTGGATTTACCCTTATAGATATTTTAGTTTTAAATATTAATACAGCGATCACGCTATAATGGTCATATTCACACCGACATCCAAAGGCGAGCTACGCTCGCCGGTTGATACCGAAACAAAGGCGAGCTATGGTCGCCAGTTGATACTGATCCAAAGGCGAGCTACGCTCGCCAGTTGATACCAATCTAAAGGCGAGCTACACTCGCCAGTTGATACCGATACAAAGGCGAGTTACACTCGCCGATGACACCGATCCAAAGGCGAGCTACACTCGCCGATAACACTGAACCAAATTAATATGTTTATGAAGAATAATCTAAAATTTTCTTGTATATTCGTAGTCTCCAAACGGATTGGGAAAATTCTCACGCCTTCACTCGCTTCGCTTCGTTCAGGTCGCAAAAATTTGTGAGCTGCGCTCAACCAAGTCCGGACTTCGTCCGAACTATTACATTCGAGCTCCGCTCGAATTTTTATAATTCGTTCGACTGTTTATAGATCACAGGGGTTGTCGAATCTCGATCCGCTCGTTCGACTGTTTATAGATCACAGGGGTTGTCGAATCTCGCTCCTCTCGTTCGACTGTTTATAGATCACAGGGGTTGTCGAATCTCGCTCTGCTCGTTCGACTGTTTATAGATCACAGGGATTGTCGAATCTCGCTCCGCTCATTCGACTGTTTATAGATCACAGGGGTTGTCGAATCTCGCTGCGCTCGTTCGACTGTTTATAGATCACAGGGGTTGTCGGATCTCGTTCCGCTCGTCCGACTGTTTATAGATCACAATAGTGTCGGACTCCACTTCGCTACGCTTCGTTCGTCCAACTGTCATAGATCACAGGGATTAACCCTAATTTTTCTTACATATCCGCAGTCTTCTAACAACTTTGGAAAATTTTCACGCCTTCACTCGCTACGCTACGTTCAGGACGTAAAAATTTGTGAGCTACGCTCAACTTAGTTCGAACTACGTTCGAACTTTTATATTCGAGCTCCGCTCGAATTATTATTATTCAAATCACCAACACTTTCTCACATATCCGCAGTCTTCTAACGGCTTTGGAAAATTTTCACGCCTTCACTCGATACGCTACGTTCAGGACGTAAAAATTTGTGAGCTACGCTCAACTTAGTTCGAACTACGTTCGAACTTTTATATTCGAGCTCCGCTCGAATTATTATTATTCAAATCACCAACACTTTCTCACATATCTGCAGTCTTCTAAGGACTTTGGAAAATTTTCACGCCTTCACTCGCTACGCTACGTTCAGGACGTAAAAATTTGTGAGCTACGCTCAACTTAGTCCGAACTACGTTCGAACTTTTATATTCCAGCTCCGCTCGAACTATTATTACTCAAATCACCAACACTTTCTCACATATCTGCAGTCTTCTAAGGACTTTGGAAAATTTTCACGCCTTCACTCCGCTACGCTACGTTCAGGACGTAAAAATTTTGTGAGCTACGCTCAATCTAGTCCGAGTTGTTATGTCCAAACTTCGTTTTATCTTTTATGTTAAAATTTCGCCCAAAGTTAGTATTAATCTGATCCATGAATTCTGCTTTCTCGACTTTTTTACTCGTACTTGTTGATCTCACTTGCACACAGCTTTGTTATATATTGTTCATTGTTACATATCATGAAATGCAAATACCCAAGATAAATTTTCACACACTCTCTACCCAAACCAAAGCAATTTCATTTCTCACAGCCGTACACTGTTTTGTCCCCAAAAATATATTCACCGATATCAAACTATGAAACGAGTTGCATGTATTTACACACTATTTTGAGCCTAAAAGTTGTACGACTATAGATTTTAGTGATAATAATTTATACGTTAAAAAATACTTTTTAAAAACACGCTTTTATATAGAAGACTAAAAACCTTAAAATTTTATAATTTTATAAAAAGTAAAAAATAATTTATACGTTAAAAAATACTTTTTAAAAACACACGCTTTTATATAGAAGACTAAAAACCTTAAAATTTTATAAAAAGTAAAAAATAAAATTTAAAAACACGCTTTTCCATAAATTAGAAATTTAATAGAATTTTTTTCTTTGGGAAATCAGAGATGTAATCAAAAAAAATTTTTTTCCAAGAAATACAGAGATGTGATCAAAAAATTAATGACTATAAAAGCGTGGGGCGTTCATCAGAATTTTCATTAAACTCTACTTACGCCCCACGCTTTTATAGTCATTAATTTTTTGATCACATCTCTGTATTTCTTGGAAAAAAAATTTTTTTTGATTACATCTCTGATTTCCCAAAGAAAAAAATTCTATTAAATTTCTAATTTATGGAAAAGCGTGTTTTTAAATTTTATTTTTTACTTTTTATAAAATTTTAAGGTTTTTAGTCTTCTATATAAAAGCGTGTGTTTTTAAAAAGTATTTTTTAACGTATAAATTATTTTTTACTTTTTATAAAATTATAAAATTTTAAGGTTTTTAGTCTTCTATATAAAAGCGTGTTTTTAAAAAGTATTTTTTAACGTATAAATTATTTTTTACTTTTTATAAATTTTATTTTTACTTTTTATAAAATTTTAAGGTTTTTAGTCTTCTATATAAAAGCGTGTGTTTTTTAAAAAGTATTTTTTAACGTATAAATTATTTTTTACTTTTTATAAAATTTTAAGGTTTTTAGTCTTCTATATAAAGCGTGTGTTTTTTAAAAAGTATTTTTTAACGTATAAATTATTTCCTACTTTTTAATCCAAGTATTTTAGTACTGGAATTGATTTTTGACCACATCTATATCACGCAAAATACTATACAACCCTTACTGTAATCGATCACAGTAGTGTTGGACTCCACTTCGCTCCGCTTCGTTCGTCCAACTGTTATAGATTACAGTAGTGTTGGACTCCACTTCGCTCCGCTTCGTTCGTCCAACTGTTATAGATTACAGTAGTGTTGGACTCCACTTCGCTCCGCTTCGTTCGTCCAACTGTTATAGATCACAGTAGTGTTGGACTCCACTTCGCTCCGCTCCGTTCGTCCAACTGTTATAGATCACAGTAGTGTTGGACTCCACTTCGCTTCGCTTCGTTCGTCCAACTGTTATAGATCACAGGGTTTAACTCAAAATTTTCTTACTTATTCACAGTCTACTAACGACTTTGGAAAATTTTCACGCCTTCACTCGCTACGCTACGTTCAGGACGTAAAAATTTGTGAGCTACGCTCAACTTAGTTTGAACTACGTTCAAACTTTTTTATTCGAGCTCCGCTCGAACTATTATTACTCAAATTACCAACACTTTCTCATATATCCGTAGTCTTCTAAAGACTTTGGAAAATTTTCACGCCTTCACTCGCTACGCTACGTTCAGGACGTAAAAATTTGTGAGCTACGCTCAACTTAGTTCGAACTACGTTCAAACTTTTTTATTCGAGCTCCGCTCGAACTATTATTACTCAAATTACCAACACTTTCTCATATATCCGTAGTTTTCTAACGACTTTGGAAAATTTTCACGCCTTCACTCGCTACGCTACGTTCAGGACGTAAAAATTTGTGAGCTACGCTCAACTTAGTTTGAACTACGTTCAAACTTTTTTATTCGAGCTCCGCTCGAACTATTATTACTCAAATTACCAACACTTTCTCATATATCCGTAGTCTTCTAAGGACTTTGGAAAATTTTCACGCCTTCACTCGCTACGCTACGTTCAGGACGTAAAAATTTGTGAGCTACGCTCAACTTAGTTCAAACTACGTTCGAACTTTTATATTCGAGCTCCGCTCGAACTATTATTACTCAAATTACCAACACTTTCTCATATATCCGTAGTTTTCTAACGACTTTGGAAAATTTTCACGCCTTCACTCGCTACGCTACGTTCAGGCCGTAAAAATTTGTGAGCTACGCTCAACTTAGTTCGAACTACGTTCGAACTTTTATATTCGAGCTCCGCTCGAACTATTATTACTCAAATTACCAACACTTTCTCATATATCCGTAGTCTTCTAAGGACTTTGGAAAATTTTCACGCCTTCACTCGCTACGCTACGTTCAGGACGTAAAAATTTGTGAGCTACGCTCAACCTAGTCCGATTTGTTATGTCCAAACTTCGTTTAAATTTTTATGTTAAAATTTTGCTCGAAGTTAGTGTTAATCTAATATATGTTATTGTCTACCTAACAATTCCATGAATTCTGCTTTCTCGACTTTTTACTCGTACTTGTTGATCAATAACAATGATCTCACTTGCGCAGCTTTGTTATATATTGTTCATTGTTATATATCATGAAATGCAAAAACCCTAAAAAATTATCACTAAAGAAATTTAGTTTCTCACAGCCGTACACTGTTTTGTCCCCAAAAATATATTCACCGATATCAAACTATGAAACGAGTTGCATGTATTTATACACTATTTCGAACCAAACAGTTGTACGACTATAGAGTTTAGTGACAAAAATATACGTATAAAGAAAGATTTTTGCTCTTGTGAAGTATATCGACATTTCATACAAAAAATCAAAATTCACTCTTTTTTGTACTTTTTTGCTGTTTTATGACATAAAAAATATAATTAAGCATAAATATATCATGAAACATCATAAAACATCAAAAAAGTACAAAAAAGGGTAAAAAAGTGAATAAGAAAATTTTTTGTCATTGGTGAGATTTGAACCCATGACATTTCGGAAAATTCAAAATTTTTTTCAAGAATGTCCATGAGAAAATGACATCATTGATGTTGGATTATTTCTCATATATAAAAAAGGTAAAAGTTAAATTATAGTATAATTAAGCATTTTTGAGACTCCAAAATGCTAAAAGATTGTATTGTCATCCAAAATACGTGTGCATGAAAAATTTCAGCTCGATTGGATTAGTAGAAGTGGTCGAAAAATCGATTACAAAATTCCACCGTGACAAACAGACAGACAAACAGAGTGAGTCAATATAAAGCGTGTAATAATAATAAAAATATACGTATAAAGAAAGATTTTTGCTCTTGTGAAGTATATCGACATTTCATACAAAAAATCAAAATTCACTCTTTTTTGTACTTTTTTGCTGTTTTATGACTTAGAAAAATATAATTATGCATAAATAAATCATGAAACATCATAAAGCATCAAAAAAGTGTAAAAAAGAATCATAAAAGTTCAAAAAAGTTTTTTGTCATTGGTGAGATTTGAACCCATGACATTTCGGAAAAATCAAATTATCTTCAAGAATGTCCATGAGAAAATGACATCATTGATATTGGATTATTTTCTCATATAAAAATTAATAAATTAAATTATACTATAATTAAGCATTTTTATGATTCCAAAATGCTAAAAGAATGTATTGTCATCGAGAATACACTTGTATAAAAAATTTCAGCTCGATTGGAGTATTGGAAGTGGTCGAAAAATCGATTGCAAAATTTGACCTCGACAGACAGAAAGACAGACAGAAAGAAAGACAGACAAGAAAGCAAGTTAAGAAAAACGTGGTAACAAAAAAAACGTGGTAATAAAATAAGATCCAGTTACCATCCAGAGCCTCTATGTCCATAAGAATAAGATCCAGTTATTATCCAGAGCCTCTATGTCCAATATAATAAGATCCAGTTACCATCCAGAGCCTCTATGTCCATTATAATAAGATCCAGTTATCATCCAGAGCATCTATATCCAATATAACAAGATCCAGTTATTATCCAGAGCCTCTATGTCCAATATAATAAGATCCAGTTACCATCCAGAGCCTCTATGTCCATAAAAATAAGATCCAGTTACCATCCAGAGCCTCTATATCCAATAAAAATAAGATCCAGTTACCATCCAAAGCCTCTATGTCCTTAAAAATAAGATCCAGTAATCATCTAGAACCTTTATGATAATTCAATTTTTTTTAAAAAAAAAATCCAATTTTTTCGATTTTCAAAGTGCTGTAGAATCTCAAGATTAAGTCTAAACATAGTCATGTGGGGTATTTTTGTAAACGTCATGAAGAGTACTATAAGATAAAATACAAAGTTATATCCAGTTTGAAAAAAACCCTGGGTCGTCAGGCGTTTGAAGAAAAGTGTCATTTTTGCTAGGTTTGTCAACTTTGACAGCCTCAAAGTCACTAAAGATTTCAAAATTTCTTAAAATGACTTTCCATTCCCCTAATTGCTTGATATGTGTGACCAAATGGCAAAAAAACCAAATTTCCATATGTACATGGCTCGGCTGTGACCCTGATCACCAAATTTGTGGACAAAAAAGACGCCAAAAAAACACGTTTTTCAAGGTTTTGGAACTAAAGATGATACTTAGTGCAAAAAGTTTATATACAGAAAAATGCAGCCTCACGAGGGCAAACTTTTGGCATCATTAGATTTTTCTTAAAAAAAGAAGTCTTAACACCGTAATAAAAAAATGTGTTTTGACCGAAACTAAATAACTTACACGCTTTTGCGTGGAAGTTAAAAGATGCTGATGTATGGTAGAAATGTTTTACATTTACTTGCTTTGCATATAATGTAAAAATCTGTGCTTCAAATATTTATTCCATAGAGAGGAGGAGAGGGAGGAGACAAAAGTGGTAAGAAGATACATTTTGCCATATTATATTGCAAAAAGTATAAAAAAGAGAGAGAGAGAAAAAAATGTATAATAATTTCCCCAACATTTTTAATGACTTTGCAGGGAACAGAAGTTGAACACACAATATGGCACACACAATAAACTCTCACGGGGAGATATATGAGTGACTGTATGGAAGTTGTGGAGAGGAAAAAAGAGTAAATAATTTTCCTGGGATTTATTTGCTTTTTACTGTTATTTTTATGTTGTCACATTGCTACGATTTCCTCTTTTTGTGTACATCAGCCTAGATTGCTTCATAGATTCTTTTTTATCATCTCTCCCGTTCTTATTTTTTACTACTATTCTGCACAAAAAAGTAAAGTATTATGAAGCAGAAAAATATCATTTCCGCTTGACAAAAAAAAAGTTAATGCTGTCGTTTTCAAAGTTGTATGATGCAATAAACTTTGATGATTAGGCATGCGGTTTTAACGCATTTCTAACATTTTCAGATTTTTTATTGAGTGTGAGCAATCAGTTTATAGTAGCTAGGCATTAAATTTACATGTTAGTAGGGTTCCTGTCTCTTGTGATTTTTGTTGAAATAAATTACCATGCAAAAGACTATCAAAAAGTTGATATCATGAAGGGACAAAGTAGATCGTCCACAAATGACGTCCAATTTTTATGGAAGAAAGGATTCTGGAACTGTGTGACATTCAATACATCCATTTCTTTGTGAACAACATTTACGAATGACCCCAAAGTATTTATAAAATTTAAATTCGCTCCTTCCTGACTCTGTTGTGTAGAACTTAAAGTTTCAACTGCGAGATTAAAGAACTTTTTAATGGAAAATAAATTTAAAGATTATAACTCAATAAGTTAACAAAAGGATTTTTGTTCCTATTGTTATAATGTATTCAAAACAAGCATAATATCCAAAATAGCAAAACATAAATTGATTTGATAACAAGTTCTTCTTTACATCTTTAGAAGAACATTATTCATTGTCTGTCAAAGTGAATCATTAGACATATTTTTTGTTAGCTTGTGCTATAAACGTTAAAAACATGTTTTTATGTGGAAGGAAAAGTGATTTCCATCCGCTGTGTTTTTGATTTAGTAAAAAGTGTTGAAAAATGAGGAAATGCGTCCTTTTCACACAATATCCGTCGAATGAAAAAAATGTATTTTTGTGTGCCTTTCATTCTTTTCTCATCATGCAGATTGTGCTTCCCATTCACAATTAAAAGTCATAAAACTATGTGCAACAACGAGAGTTGGGAGTAAAAAACAAATAAATTCTTCTGTGCATACACAAAATATGTGAAGATGCATCTAGCAGTGGATTTTTTCGCATATAAGGCAAACAATGAGTTGAATGAGTGAATACATAGAAAAGTATAAAGTTGAAGGTGATGATATGGTGCCTTACTAGCAACAAAATGTTATCTTTAAATGAGTCTACACTGTGTCTACATAAGCGAAGTACAATGAAAACTTTTTATGCTGAACTTTTTCACTTCTGACATTCTCGAAATTGCTTCTTGACTCTTCCTATGTATTCAACTTATTCACTATAAAAAGCTCAAAAACTTTTCCAACCCGTTCCTTCTTCTCATATTAAAGCTGTTGAATGAATGATATGCATATGAAGCATTCAGATGTTGTCGTTCGGTTGGTATAAAATTATTATTCACAATATTAAAAATTTACGCTTCATCTGAAATCATTGTTGCATGCATGATCACTCTATATGCGATGCTGCCAGCCACTATTCGTGGTGTGTCTTTTAATAATAAAAATGAATTTTACTTCTTTCATGACAACTTGCATTTTGTATGCTTACACGAGCTTACAAATTGTTATTGGTGAACGTTTTCCTTTCCATTTATTTTAATAGCTGAATTTCTTCCTCTATTCATTTATTTGTCATATGGTCGTCACATTTATCGTGGTTTATCATCTCTCTGACTTTTTTCTATGTGTTTACATTCGTTAGGGGACACTGAGTCTCGAGTTCTTGAACTTACTTGACATTTTATTTAACTTTTTCACAGATTGCTCCGCATGATTGCTAGTGGCTGGCTAGGCTAAAATATTCCTGGTTTGTCAGTTTTAAAAGTAACCAAGATTGGATATAAGTTATGTACTTGGTTACAGCCACTTGGCCACTAGCTTTCGCTTAGTGTGCAAAAATCTTCATACATTCACTTAACATTTAAGGTACATAACATAAAATTTTTTATAGTCCCTAAAACAATTCGTAAAGAGCTTTTCCAAACATACTTAAAGTTCTATGATTCATACTTATTACACATAATATTTATATAGCGAAATTGACCAACTATGATATATTTTTATTGTTGGTTATTAACATCATTATGAAAGTTGGCAAGTTTTTATTGCCCTTACGATAAAAATCACAACTTTTTTTCTCTATTCTTGCTCTCTTTCTCTTCCCCAATGTGTACATTTGTGTATGTTTTATGAATGGTAACATAGATATTTTTCATTAATATGCGAACGAATAAATTCAGTGTTTATATTGTGCACAGTTCTTTATATTACTATCATGGGAGAGCTTCACATTTTCATATTATGATATTAAAGGGTGAAAAGTGTTTTATGATGAATCACTTCAATGAACTTCCAGGCTTAATTTTATTTTTAGTTAAAAAAGTATATGTTCGTTGAAAAATGTTTTTTGGATTTTCATCGAAAATTTTTTTATAGAGCTGCCACACAGTTTTAAACCCCCTTCCCCTAAAACCCATATATCATTCAGAAACAGCCTCTTATAATTAATACCCTAGATGAATATCTGCACTCATGAAAAAAAATTTAATAATTTGTTACTAAAACCTTGTTTACCAAATTTTTAATGAAAAATATTAAAATTTTAGTAAGAATTATTAAATTTTATTATATTTTTATTCAATATTAATAATAACTATGATAATAACTATCAAACAAAATTTATATACTTCACAAATGCTCCCAGATTCTTAATTCTCATACAAAATCATACAAATTATTTGATAATTTATGAAGCACATAAATTGCTAAACATTTGTCAAAGTAATAAACTTTGAAAAAAATTTCTCAGTTTTGACTTAAAAAAGCTTTATACTATGAATTAATTATATATAGCTTATTTTTCAAAGAAATTTTAATAACTTTTTATTAAAATCTTCGAACAAGTTTACTAAAAGTTAGTAAAAATACATCTTGTTAATTTTATATTAAATTTTAGTATGAAAATTATTAAAATTTTAACGGTTTTATGAAATGTGAACGAAATTTTACAAAACGAAAGAAATATAGATGTATATTTACTATTTTTTATTAAAATTCTTCATACATTTTTAATAAAAATTAATAACTTTTTTTCATGAGTGTGATTAAGCAAAATCGATTCAGACAAAAACACAGACAATCACAATATTTAAAAGTATTTTCAAAGGTCTTTTGAGGGTATTCAGGTGGGGAGGGTTGGAATTAATTTGAAACAAAAAGGTCATAATTGGAAAAGATCTCCCAAAAATGGTCAAGATTTATAACACCTCTCCCAAAAAAAACTGGATATGCTCCTGAGTGTATTTTAACAATTCCTGATTATATCGCTGACAATTTTTTTCGCCGTAGCCACGAGGAAATTACAGAAATAGACTTAAGTTTTTTTATATTTGCTCAATCACAACAACCTGTTTATTGTATTTAACTATTAATTTTTGGAAGTTCATTGTTCAGTGATCCCCAATAAATTCGATTTTAAGAGTTAAATGCTATGAGACCTTTTCAACAAAATAAATATAAAGCTAGAGATACCGAAAATTCCAATAACATTCTTGGACATAGTAAAACATGGAAGTTTGAAGTAAATCTGATTAAATGTAAAATGTGTATTTTCCCAACCGAGACCTTAACAATGCAATGATTCTATTTTCCTTTTTTCATCTCTCTATTTCTGTGATTTTTCCATTTTTAGGGGAAAGGAACAACATCGTGCTTCGCATTCTTCATGATATTAATGAATTTATTTATTTTTTTGGATAAAATTCATATGAGCATAATTTTAGATAGAGACAAAATTGAGCACTTAAGTAATTTCGAAAGTTCTCATATTTCATAACACATAATGGTATCTGCAAGTTGTAATCAATGTTAATTGAATAAAGGGAAGCAAAAAGGAAGAACTAATTAATTTTGAAAATTTCTAGAGATATTCAGAAAAGTTTTAAGTAGATTTTTTTAAAATTCTTGAACTTTCTGGTTTAAAATTGATAATTATTTCCCTTAAAAAATTAATTATGTAAGTTTTCAAATGGTAATGAATTTAAGAGTAAAAGTAACATAGATTTATGCTATTTAAAGTCTTCTTCATCATGGTTGCTAAATGGAATTGCTTTACAACTTTAAATGATCCATAAAAAGCTTTCTTGGACTAATGGAAGAGAAACTTCTATCTATATTATTTCGTTGTTGAATGGCAAGAAAAGAGCTAAAGAAAAACTTTTTCTGTTATAATAACCAAAATATAGATGGAGAGAAACTACCGAAGAGCATATAAAAATAATGTTAAAGTGCGAAAAATTTTGTGTATTATAAACCTATTATGATCAAATGATGTGAAGAAGTTTTCCGCTCCTTTTTTTGCTCTCTCGTTTAGTCTATGCATTCATTCATGAAAGGAGAAATGGATGAGTGTGAAAAAAAATTAGTTTTCTTAACATTGCCGTTGCGATGCTCTATACAGACTGAGTGAAAGGGAAGAAGATTTTTTTTTCGGTAATGACATGAAAAGCCTTTTTCCTTCTCTTTTCTCTGTCTCTTCCTTTCGGCGTATGCCATTTTAACACATTCATTCGTAATGAGATTTTTCTTCATTCACATTTATGCAGGCTTTTAGTAAATATTTTACACAATAACACTTACTTTCACACAATATGTCTATTCCATATCTTTAAGGGAGGGTTAAATTGAGAATGATTTTAAATGGATCTTGTGTCAATGTTGCATGTACATGTTGCTTCATATTAGATATTTATATTCATATAACATAAAATATAAAGAAAAAACTTTTATGATAAATGAAAAGCTCTTACCCTTGAGTATGAATTTAATAAAAATAAATTTTCAATTTTTCAATTTAAGAAGAAAAATTGAACTGACCATTTTACAGCAGTATGCTGAACGTCTATATTTCATATGACATATGTATGTGTTTTAAAAATCTGAAATAGCTTTGAGTTTCACATGTGACTTTAGCGCTTTTTTCAATTTTTTAAAATATCTTTTCGAAAATTTTTCTAAAGTGTGTCAGTAATCATGAAAATTTTAGCAGACACTAGTCTAGTTGGTTAAGCAGTGGAAAAGCAGCTGTGGCGTAGTGGTTAGAGTGTTGGACTTCGGCTCTAACGACCCGGGTTCGATCCCAGGGAATGTCTAGTCGGATTTGGGTGCTTTTTCACTGTTCTAGCCATATCAACTCGGTTTGTGTGATGTCAGCACACAAATTGTGGCTAGGTACATTGCATTGATATACCCTGGGTCATGCAATTGTGCAGAGTTGGAAATCAATCGTCTTCAATGACAAAAAGCAATAACAAACACAAGTCTCATCTGGATGTTCTTCGCATCATAAATAAACAATAAATTTTTCATTTAAAAAATCCATAATTAAGTTGTAATAGCTGTTGCTAGATCTCTTAAAAATTGTATTGAAATACTGAAAAGCAAAAATAAAAAAAAACGTTTTTTTTTTAAAAAAAAAAAAAAAAAAAATAAGTCTAGTTGGTTAAAAATTAGAAAATTACTTTAGACAAATTTAAATCCTAGTCAGACAAAGTTTGGCCAATAACCAAAGATTTATATCAAAATTGCAATGAAAACAGAAAGAAATTGTGAAAATAAAACTTTTCTTTTCCTTACTCACGGTGTGGATATGTGTCTGGTATTGGAATAAATTTGAAGCATATGCTGTATGTGTGAATTAATATATATATAAAAGAAACTTTTCATATAAAATAGTGTTGAGATATATTTTTTTCGTTTCAAACTGCTATTGTCGTTTACGGCTTAACACTTTTGTTCTGTTCAGTTTTTCATATAAATCCCATACACACATTTAAAAGTATGGGAAGGGGAAATAAATTTATTTTAAAGGAAAAGAAGTAAAGGATTCTTATGAGATCTATTTATATGGTTATACTTAATGCCTTATGTACACATATGTATGTTTGAGTTTATCGTTTCAATCCGAAAAAAGAAAGGAAAAAATTCAATCGCAAAAATGAAGAAAAGAAGCCTTTTTTTGAAAAAGGAAATCTATTACAACACGCGTTACGGGAAATTGAGATTTGGGCGTAATATTCTACATCATTGAATCCAAAGAGAAATGTGAGGAAAGTGAAAAAAGAGAGCAATGAAAAAAGTGTAGAACGAAGGCAACATGAGCAGTGCCATAAAATGGAACTTTCGCTTTATAACTTTTCTACAAGTATTTTGTAAATTAACAAAGTTTTTCAATTTCAATCACTTAACTTTAACGATGTTTTTTGAGGAAACTTTTTTTTTGCTCCTTCATCCTTCTTACTTCATACAAAAAGGCACATGGACATAATAGAAGAAGAAAAAAATATAGAATATCTAAGGAATTCCATTCCTTCTCATTTTACATACATTTTTTTTAATATAATGAAATGAAATTGCTTCAATTTTTATTCTCCATTTTATGTGAAGCACAGAAAATTCCCGCCTTCCTCATCAAAGCGTCATTTCTATAGTCGTTGTCAGTCATCATCATCAACATCATTACATTTTCAATTAGCATGAAAGTTTTACAATCATTTTTGCATGAAAAATTTTATTACAGTTCTCAGTTAACTAGTTTAGAGACATCTCAAGCAGTACTGCTTTTTGAAAAATGACTGCAATTTTTGTAGCAGTTTGGCTGGTGTTTTATAAAAAAAATTACATATTTAGGTATCATTATGCAAATTTTATTCTAAAAATATATTGTCACGTTTTGTAAGTATAGTCATGTGGTTTGACCGCTTCATGGATGGAATTATATATTTTTCTCTCTCAAAAATTGATGTTTTGATCTGTAAGACTAGTCTTTATAGCAAAAAATATTTTTGTTTGAGCAGAAGTCAAACAAAATCAGCAAAAAACATAAAATTTATTTTTGATTGCTTCATGTTAATTTGTGAGTATTAAAATGTTTGTCTATTTTTGGACTTGCGGTGAGATTAAACATTTAATCCTCACTGACTTAACGACTGGTTTTTAATGATTTAAAAAATTGACTGAATTTTGCAATAATCATCATAATGAGTATTAAGAAACAGCATCAATGCAAAGTCCAAGTTAAGCTCATAATTTTTAGTTTTTTGATTCTAAATTCTAAAAAAAGCATCCGAGAGAAGCGTACTAAGTATAACGCATTCTATCTAAAAAAATAAAATCATATTTTAGTTTCAATGTTGTAGTTCTTGCTATCACCTAAGCTCATTTCAGTTTTAAAAGGAGAATACTGGCAAGCATTGGACATTAAGAACGGAGAAGCGAGAACAGCACGCTTTGTTGATTTTGAACGATGGCTCATTAAAAAAAATTTCATACAATAAAGTTTAAAATTCAAGAGATTTTCTCTCCATTTCGGTTTGTGGTGAGAATGTTTGAAAAGCAAGGCAAACTGAAAGAGTGAAGGAAGTGATGTTAAAAAAGTATAGAAAAGAAACTTTCTTAACAAATTGTTCTTTAGATTTTCCGTTTTAAAATTTATGTTTATTTCAATCAAAAAGTTTTCTTTTTATTTCATGTATTGCAACTGGATTTTACATTCTTAAGGAGCAAGATGCTATCTCAAGACATTTACTGGCAGTGATCCGAGAATGAATACTGACATTATGTTATAGTAACTAGACGAATATGCTTTGTACAGTAGATTTATGTTCGATTGGTTGGCTCATTTATTTACTTTGTGTCTTTTTCTTCTGGTGGGTTCTTCAAGTTAAGCTCGATTGAGTCAATGATGGCTTGTGGGATGTCAGATGATCTGTCGAGAATAAATTGAAATATTTTAAAATTAGTTTTTTTAGGTCAATTAGAGATTAAACTAATTAATTACCTTGGGAAGAAACCAATTCCTGCACCAGCTGTGTATGTGACATGGACTGTTTGGCTTAAAATAAAAATTGGTTAATGTAATAGAGCCGTAGATGACATTTAAAATGTTCGTGAAAGCTTATTGATAATGCTGAAAAGCAGTATATATTTCTAACAGATGAGTAGCACTTAAAAAACCGTGATGCTTCTCGAAAATTAACCTTCAATCTGTTTTCAAATTTCGATGCAATAATAATAATGTCAAATGACATAGCACGGCACTTCAGTATGGCTTGAAGTATTTTAGAAACTTGGAATATATTAACAATACAGCGTTGGTTTCAACAAATGAAACCTATTACTGTTAATTCTTTGAATATTCTCAACTACTCGACATTGTCAAATTTCACTTTCACTTTCATTAAAACTCTTTGTGAAGTAGAAAAGATACTTATCATCTGGGTTGACATAGCTGTATTCTCCAGTTACGAGTCCTTTGTTGAGTTCGGATTTTTCTTGCTTCTCAATTGTGTTGCTGGTCTTGAATTTGTAATCATATCCCTCTGGATTGAAGTATTCAGCTACTTTCTCTGATCCATCAACAATGGTTGCTTCAGCATCCTTTGGGTCGACAGCGGGGAGGGCAGCAGAAAGGCCAATGACGGCAAACAAGGCAACAGCGATGAACTGTAATTAATTATTAAACACATTAAATCCACAAAACTGATATTATGTAATTTTTAATATATTTCACTCTTCTCACTTTCATTTTTGTTGTGTGTTAATGTTATACTATCCAGGTAAGAACAGAATATGATAGTATCACAAGAATTGCGGGGTCTTTTATAGTCGAAGATGAATTCTCGATAGAAAACTCGTTTTCTTTTGCTCAAACACGTTTGTTCTCCTTGATTCGGTCAAAAAAAAGTTTTATCATCTTCTTATTTTTTCTCGCGGCTTTTCGGTTAGACAAATAAATGAGAAGAAGAAAAAAAATTAAGTAAAAGTATTTGGATGGGTTAACAAGAAACAAAACCTGCATTCTTCAGTGACTTTTTCAATGACATATTCAAACATTTTAACATTTTGACATTTTTTCTTGTTTCCTTATATCCTGAGTTAATAATAACCTTTGAATTCATCGATTCATAATAAAGATAAATTTTCAAGTAATGATGAACATTTCTCTACCAAGCTTGTTGGCTATTTTTAGACCGAATGATAAAAGCCACCAAAAAAATGCTTGAAACAAGATCGTAAAATGTCAAAAGAGTTCAAGACATTGGCGATTTCACTTTTAATATCTACAGGTTTCTCATTCTGCTGAAATATAAAATAGAATCAGATAAATTTTGGATTTCTCCAATGTCGATTTATTTTATGGCTAAAAATAATCTAAAGTTTCAGTTTGATCCGTGATTTAAGCGCACAAATTGTGTACCATTTTATGTACTTTTTTGCATAAGTGGACAACTCTTTATTGATAATTATGAGTTTTCAAAATTATACAGGGCATGCTTGATTTTTTGAAGATAATCTTCTATTTTAAAAATTAGTCTTCTATCATTTCAAAAATCAATTTAAAAATCATCAAAAGCCCCGCTGAGCAAAAAAAATTCTTGACCTTTTTTAGGATCGTAGCTCATTCCAGACATGTCCCGATTTTTGAGTAAAAGTTGCTGGTCAGCCAAAATATAGCGCCACCGAGAATGATATATTCAGCTAGACAGCCATCAAAATTGATTCTAAAATATTGACAATAATTCCAAAACTATAAGTTGCATAATAATATAAATAACCTTATGGCTTTATTGTGAATATAATAATGTTCTTCCTGCAAAATAAAATGATATAGTATGATAAAAGAATTAAAAATGTTAAAAGCTATTTTCAAGGTACCAAAGATATTAAAATGTTGCCTCTATAAAAGTAAAATTTCCTTTCATTATCAGCATCTCTTTCTCACGAAGTAGATTTTCTAGCTTAATTGTATAGACCGGCATTAAATTTTGTGTAAATGAGCAAACAAAAGATGTTCATCTGTTTATTTTAACCGACGGATGACAGAAAATGGAGACAAAAGAATTATTTTTAATTCATGCTGTGTCTTCGTCGATAATCAAAATGATTAAAAATAGAATTCCTTTTACCTTCCATTTGTATGCTGAAGAGAAATTGATAAGGTCAGGGTTGAGAAAAAGCGTCAAGTAGTCTCATTTCTAAATGCAAAAGAGCTTTAAGTATAGGACAAAAAATACTTGAAGATTCCCCACAATAGATATATTTAATTGTTATATCACACAGCAAAATTTATGGTCACTAATTAGTGTCTCTATTTATGTTTCATTTCATGCCCATTTGACTTTTATTGCATCACATTAATATTCAATTTAATTGTGCATAAATTTCTTGATAATTTATTGGAATTTCTAAATTGTATCACATACATAATATAAAGCTCCTGGGAATATAATAAAATAGCACTGACATTGTGCATGAATGAAAATTGTAAAATTGTTTTTTGATTAACTTTATATTGCATTTTAACAAACTTATCTTCGCTTTTTGACTGTGCTGATGCTTAAATTATTAAAATAATGCTGTTGTTTACGATGATGATGATGTGTGATGTTTATAAATAAATTTAATAAATTGTATGCAATGAATAAAATATATATATAGGTAAAATGTTATGTCAACATTAATTTAAATTTCATGATAATTTTCTAAAATTGAAAAACTTAAAATAATATGCAGATTGAAATTTAGGGGATCTTGAAAACTATGAATCAGCTGAATATTTTAGATTTTTAAATTCTATATTTGGAAGCTCAGACTTTGTTATTATTTTTTGAAGATAGAATGATTCTACTTTTTGCCAGAAATTAGGCATTAAGCAGTTTTTACTTGTGAATACACTGGAACTAGGGGTTCTAAAATCGGAAATTTTTCCAAAATTTAATTATTTCTGTTCAATTAGAAAAGTATGGCATAATTATGCATTTCAAAGTTAGAAAGTGCAGATTTAGTTTCATTTTTGAAACTTTTTGTCGCACGGGAACGGGAACTCTAGAAACCCTAACTGGAACCTCTATTAAAGCATTAAATTAAAATATTCCATGCAACAGTGATGTTCATAAATCTTAAGTTGACTTTAGAACTTCTGTGCGATTTCTTTTCTCTTTAACTTACAGTGCTGAGTAAAGAGAAGTTTTACAAAGTTTAAAATAACATATAGATAGCAATGATGATACACACTTCACATATTTTCATTTCATCACTGTTTACTTTAATTCTATAGACGTTCGTGTATTTTTTTATTCTACAGTAGAAGACAAACTTTAAGACATGTTACTGCTTCTGAGCTGAGTTCAAAAAGTTTTTTTTTCATTCCTTCAGCTTCGTTTGTATTCAGTATAGTGTGTTCTTGGTACAGGATGTTGGTGTGGTTTGAAGCTATGGAAGCTAAGCATTCCCCTTATAGATCGCGCTTATTTCATGTGTGATAGACTTCACTTCTTTCGTCGTTCCTCTACTGGTGCTTTTTTAATTTAAAACATTAGAAAGTTGACATTATTATACATATTCATGTACACACATATTCACATTCTTTAGTTTAGTTCATAAAATGTTTTATTCATAAATCCATAAGATGATGAAAAAAGTTTTGATTTTTAATTAAAATTCTGAAAATGTTGTTTTTCCGATTCATGAAAATATCATGTAAATATTTTATGCTAGATGTATCTTTTTATATGACAAGCATCATCATGCCATCAACATAACGAAAGACATTTATGAGATTTTAAAATTCAATGCGGCGCTAAGACTGCTATATGTTTCACGCAAAAATATAAGAAACAACTCGTCAAAGTAAATTTTCGCAAGCTAACAACTTGCTTGAGCAGCAAGAAAACATTTTCTTGAGAATTTGATTTGAATATTATTAAAATGTTTCTTCTTTATGCTTATAAATTATTCGAAAATGTGGAGCTCTATGTATAGATATGAAATCATTTGTTCTGTTACTATATGACATCTTCTCACACCAAACCTTTCTGTACAGCATTTCGGATGATGATATTTTGGCTTCTGACATTATTTTTTTGACACCAGTTTTTTTTTGATTTTTGTGCTCATTGGTAACTTCATTTTTATTTTTTTAATCATTAAGAAGTTTGTTGTTCCATAGTCAAATTTTATTGGCTTTTCTTCGGATGTCTAGTCACTAATTCTTTTTTTTAACGTCAAATTTCTGAAATAATAATTACTTTGAATAATAATAAAACTACGAATCTCGGAGCAGCTTTGGATAAGGGGCAGTGGCGTAGCCATGGGAGTTGGATGTGTAGAGTTCAAATTGTCCTAAATGAAAAAATTATTTAAATTTTTTTTCCACTTCTCCCCTACCAATTCTGCCTACACCACTGATAAGGGGAGTATTCTGAAAAATTTCAGACAGGGGTTCACAAAAATGGCACCTTGTACATAAAATTTTGGTTCCCTTTAAATTATATTGGGTCCTTTATATGGAATTTTGTACCTTACTACATCAGGTCCCCTGGCTGCGGCTATTTCTATTGAGCAAATTGAAAGATTTTTCTGTCGGTTTGATATTTAAAACTCCTTCTTGCAGACATATTTCATTATAAAATTTCACAAAAATTTATGGTCAGCCTAGCAATGTTTCAACTTCAATGATTAAGTCGTTATTATAATGGTCTTGGCTTACATCATTATCTTTTTTTTTTTTGATATTTTCCTTTCCACTAGCTCAACAAAGTAGACCTTCGTATTGGGTGGTGTCAATTGCTTTAAGAAGAATATATATGTATTAAAATTTTTAAAGGACAAATAATAAACCGTCATTCATCTTTATGTCAATAATAAAAAGAAAGCAAAAAATGTGTCTTTTCTGTTGTTGTTTTGCATGTTCATTCTATTTATTATCCGTGTTGTTCATCATTCTTTTCTTTTTATTCAGTTATTCTCTTGTGGTTATTTGCCTTACTGCATATTCACATCCCACTCTATCTTAATATAATTCATCAAAAATATGAAGAATAAAATAAAGTAATTCATTCTCAAATTTATGAAATGTCATCAAGTTATATCCTGAGAGGGAGTGAGAAATTTTTCAAATTTTTCTTCTTTGTTCCTTTTTTGCAGGATTTTTTTTTCTACTCAGATGACTCAGATTGATATTTATTTCGTACATCAAGATTCATTTCTCAGAAGATGTTCCTTGTCATGATTATGAAAATAAATAATTCAGACTGTCTTTCGTACCTAAAAGAATCTTCACAACACTTTATAATGAATTTCAAATTTATTCGGGATGGAATATTTTTACGAGTCGACCAAAATATGGAAATTAGAGATAAATTTTTGAATGAGGTAAGAGGATTATTAATGGGATAGTGGTTGTTGCATAAGAGACTTTTGACTCGTCTACAAAGACAAACGAAATTCTTGAAAATAATAGTTTTGAGATGTATACATGTTTATTGGCACAAATTAATTCCATTTCGTCTGTTACGTAATTTTTTAAATTAAGCATTTTTAAAATGATACGACCTATCCCATGCGGAATAAAAAATGATTGCTTTTTAGTAACCAATATTTTTGGTCAATGTTTTGCTATTGAGAGTCTCGTGTGAGGTCGACAGGCTACCGTTCGAGCATTGATATTAAATTTTTTGATCATAATAATAAAATGTTTAATTTTTTGTGAAATCCATTTTTGGAAATTGCTAATTAGTAACAAAACTTATAATTTGATTCCTGTTGTATGTATATAATCTCTTTAATCTATTCATTGTATCTATTTTTGTGTTGATAGTGTCGTGACAAAATATTCTTCTAGTTTATTATGCAAAAAGAATCAAGAATATCCGGGTCTTTAAACTGCATCAAACACATTGCTTGGTTTTTGCTTAAAATCTGTCTTTTACAAAATGTGCCAAAAATAGGAACATACTTACTTAGATCATTTATGATCCATAACCTAATTGAGACTACCGTCTGCTAATTTCCATCACCAAGTTGACTCAAATGACGTTCAATAGGGGGATTAGGGTCTCGAGCTAGTCAAGATTTTTATTAATATTTTGTGAAAGATTTAAAAATCTAATTTTTTGATTGATATCATTTGTGAACAACCCCTTACTTTTCTGAGTTTAATATAAACATGACCAATAAACTCGCCATGTCCAGAATAAATTTTTGTATATGGATTCTTTTTTTGAAAATTTATGAGAAACTCTTGACCTATACAAAGTTTTACAGATTTTAAGGATTATATAACTTGGCTTCAAATAATCTGTTTGTTGGGTAAATTTTAAAATCCAGATACAACCGCTGTTTAAATATGTAAATTAGTATGCTAATTTTTGATGAACTTTGGATAAAATCTTTATTTCTGGAGAGTTTCTAGGTTCTTTTCTACGATAATACATACATGTCTGATAACAAATGCATAAAAATGAAAATATATAGAGATGAAAAATTTGGCTCATAAAAGCCACAATAGCTTTAATGAATCTTAAGTTATTTATATGTGAATCATTTTGATATCGGTAAGTTAATATTCACATCAATTCTCATGAAAAGCAATTTCTTTCTTCCCTCATTCAATGTATGTCAGAAGCACACGAAATTCATTGCGTGCCAAAATTGAGGGTGATTGATTGAAGGCAATTGTGGATGTCAAAAGCATTCAATATATGAGATACCAGTTAGCACGTGATTTTTCATATTTATCTTATCAATTTTGTTACGATGAACATGTATTTTATATCTAAAGCATATTCCTGGATTGAAATAGCCTTTATAGCGCTAATTCTTTAAAAAGCTTATAAAATAAATAACTGGGATAAAAAAGCCAGTAGACGAATAAAAATTGTTTATTGATTTTTTTTTGTGTATTCTATTTTATCTTTAATACAAAACGTCTCTTAATAAAACTTTCACTCAACACATAAAATAATTTTTATAGTCATCTAACATCCAACATTGAGTACCTTCGAGGTAATAAAGAGAAGCGACAAAAAAGGGGTTAATGTCGTAATATTCATCGCCTTTTACAATCATTCCTAAAAGAAGAATAAAAGGAAATACGGAAGAAAATGAGAAATAAAGTGTGAAAGCACGGAAGGATGTTAAATGGTGTCAGATTATTCAAAAACGAGATCAATTGTATGGATGATGAGAAATTTTTATAGCACACAATAACCATCATTTTAAGATATGAATAAGAAGTTAATATTATGAAAAATACGACCAGGATATGTTTTTTGGTTTTCATGTTTCCTGATAGCTTTCCTGCTTAATCTTGCTTGGATATTTGACATGGTTGTTTGGAAAATTCTATTGTGGGAATTATTTTCATATTTGTGGTTGTTCTCATGAAACATGTAACAGTAGCGTAGCAAGGATTTTTGGTACCAAATCATATGGAATTTTACTCCTCATTCACTGCGTCACTGATGTCCATAAAAAATCTATCACAGAATTTGCATATAAAATAATTATGGACTGTCTTACAGCTGGAGATAATCCTTCCCCATAAATATTGTATACCACAAGTGAATAACCCTTAAATACTTCTGTACTATTAAATATAAAATTTCGCTCAGGATTTTGAATAAGTCTCTGATTTCGAGAGCAATATACCTTCATTCATCGACATCTAATAACATCCTAAATCATAAAAAATATTTATGAAAATATCATTCATTTCAAATTGATAGTTTTCATGATTTTGTTTCATATCAAATGAATTGTATTAATAAAATATATGATTGACTTTAAATTGTGATTGACACAACATAAATTATCAATCAATGTGAATGCGAAAAAAGAAGTGCTTTATTCATTCAACCTTGATATACAGTATATCAATAAATTGACAGCGGTATTTAATAAAACATGTCAGATAAAACAAAAAAGGGAATCATATCATTGTATTATTCATTGATGTGGAAGTTTTGCAATTGAAAGCTTTTAGCTGCAAGCAAATACTTTTATTAAATTGGTTTATGTACCTCAAGTTTTAAGTTGAAAAACTCATAATTCGATTTCTGTTTACGATAACTCATTTTTCCTCCTCGAACTCAAGTCTAAGCAAAGCAATGTTCATGTGAGAGAGATATGAAGGCAAGTAGTTGAAAGGAAGTGGAAAAATTGCAGCTACCACAATGAAAAATGGGAAAAAGAAAGAGAAATGTAAAGCAAAAGCTATTTTTGGTTAAACAGCAAGTGGCTTTAATTGAATGATTTATGGATTGACCAACATAGAAAGAATAAATAATCTTAACAGCTTCGCGTGTCAGATAAACATAACTCTGCACTATAAATACATACACTTCATATAGTTCTTTTTTTCTCTGATACAACTTCATATATACTCACATGTATGCTTACATACATCCAATGTATAAGAAATGGAAAGCACAAAAGGGACAATGAACATTATATCGAGTGCTAAATGACAAATTGATAAGAAAGTTTTAGCTGCTAAACCATAAACTCACTTTATGATAACACGTTTCACAATGCCATTAAATTCATATCATTTTAATATGCTCCTCGTTCTTGTTCCTAAAAAGCATATTATACATATGACGAATATGTGTTTAACTTAAACTATATTACAGCCATCATCGGTAAACGGTTTGTGATGTTGATTGCGGTAGAGTTTCAGGAAGGAGGGTAAAATAAACAAATTTCTTATACCTTTCTTATTTTCATGAAGTTTAGCGTTTTGGAACATATGAAATTTTCACGGATTTTTACGTAATGCTTAGGGTGGAGGGGATCAAAGTTTAGTTCTACTTAATATTTTTTAAAAAAAATGGTTAGTAATTTTTTTTGAATGACCCCCTACTTGTCATTTTTCTCTAAAAACAAAAATCATCAGTTTGTTCAATCTCGATTTCTATTCTTCTAAAATATTAAGAACCCCCAAATACTCAATTAAATAGATTTTTCGACATTCTTAAATGAGTCACAGAAAAATTGACTTAAATTGTCACATGTGAAAAGTTACATTTCTAACAAATATGTATGCTAATTCTCTGGTTTCAGTGGCGTTCAACGAAGGAAATTCAAAAAGGAATGGAGAAAGTTTCTTTGCCACTGTTGAGCAAACAATATGCAAATATTATTTAGTGAGACTATTATGCATGCTATATATTTAATGTTACGACTTAAGGGTAGTAAAAACCTTTTATTTTGGCCACAGAATGGGATGACTTTAAAATTTTGATCACGTTTTTTGGGACAGAATAAAATTCCTGTTCAATGATCATCATATTCTTGAGTGGACTACATTAGTTCAAATGATGCTTTATCAATTTTTGAGAGGAATAAAGGAGGAAAATTTTAGGTACAAATTTGTTTAAGCAATCAATAAACTTATTGAAATACCTTGCGGCAACCTTTAGTTCCATTAAAATTTCTGTATGCTTTACCTTTTTTGCAATCTATCTGTTCTTTAATGACCCTTCTTTTTTATTATCAAAGGCTTCATTTAATGAATCATAACAAAAAATGACATTGACTGAATTTTAAAGGGCAACATCAAAGGTGCGCATTTGTAGAAATGCTCTGCAAAGAGCAACAAATAATGAAAAAGTTTATTTTCTCGTTCCACTTTGAGTCTCTCTTTAAACATGAAATTGTGATGCGGAGAAAAAAAAAATAAAGATTGATGTCAACTAATTGAAGCGAAAACTCAATAGAGCGTGCGAGGGCAAATTGTATATATTTTTTTATATAAATCATCCATTCGACACGATGAATTGGTTTGATGACGAGAGCTACGGCGGGGATGATGGAAGCTGAAGATGGGTGGGTTGTTCAAAGCGAAAAAATAAATAAGAAGTAAATGCTTAGGGAGAAATGATGCTTTTCACAAGAAACTCGGAGGCTTTTTATCTTTGAATTTAAAAAGAAGTACGCCAACTTTAAAGAATTAATCGTAATTAGACGGGTCGAGAAAATTGAAGAATGTATTTTTAAAAATAAATCAAGATTATGATAACACTATGGGAAAAAATTGAAAAAAAGCGGACATTCACTTTGATTTTGGTAATGTTTCAAATATCCATTCAAAAGTAATTTTTTCTTGTAGAGGACATAAAAATAGACTTCTATGCCAATTTTTAGGTCATTTGGAGCTACTTCCGCCATTTTAGGGCTGTTTGAAGTTGAAAAGGGGTCAAAAATCCGATTTTTTCACACCATATTTAAACTGGGAATTCTCTACAATGCTTAAAGATATTGAAAAACGAGTTTCAGTTCCTAATAGTGGTATAGAAGAGCTTTATTTTGACATACTACAAAGTTTATAGCTTTGTAGTTTTAGTGCCGGTATGGTAGGAAATGCACTAAAATCATAGGAAAAATACATTTGGACATGCCGCAACTACCTTAAATGGCCGAGTTCCCTGGGTTTTTTTATACCATCGTGTAGCCCTTGACTTTTAGTTTTTAAAAATGTATAATTTTTAGACAAAACGGTACTGCCTGAGAAAGTTATGATGATATTAGTGAGTCGATCTATATTTTCCCAAAAACTAATTTTTCTGAGAAAAAAATAATAACTATGAAAATAAATATAGTTTTTGATGTTTTTTAATGACTTATGCTAATTTAAGACAAATAGTAAAGAAGTTTTTTCAAAATGTTCCAAATATACCGAGATATGGGGTACATTTGCTCTCTGACGACTTGACCCTTTTTCACCATACTCAAACTGCTCTAACTCTTACAAGCTGTAATATTTTTTAATTCTGTTTTAAGTTTTTAATAACTTAGACTAGTAGCTTTCTAATGATGTATAATACTTGATGGTTAAGTTTGATCTTGGTCATGAATATGGCTCTTGTTTGTGACCGACCCCAAACTACCGAAAATCTCAAAAACGTCATTTCTTGATATAGCATTTGGGAACATAATTAAGCAATTTATTTAGGTTTTTTATATTCAATTATGATAACTTTGACTATTAAAACTCAAAATTCGTGTTTTGTATACTTATTGTTACCTGTGGACAGTCTCTTGGTACCCTCTTAAGGAGTACCCTAGTAGCCTCGATTTCGTCAACAAATCTTACAACTAAAATTATTTTACAGACTTTTATTGATTTATTTATAATATTTATACATATTTAAAACAAAATACATCTATTTTAGGTACTTTTCATAGAGAAAATAGCATTTTTGGGAATTTTGTTTGAGATTGGCTTGCGTCGGTCACATTCAATGCACTACCATGGAAGCAAGGACTACGATATATCCATGTGTGATACATTTTTGAAAAGGTAATAAAATCAGTTTGCAAATAAAGTAAACAGAAATAATAATTTTTGCTCTAATAAAAAGTTAGGGCCGATTAAGTAGTCTCAAAAAGCACCTAGTCGACAACCATCATAGGAAAAAATGCGATATTGGAAATTTTGATGATATTTCAGAAACATTTGAAGCCAAAATTAATAAAAAGTCATATAAGAACGTTTAAGAAATCAAAATAAGCATGAAATTTTCAAAATCATGTTTTTTCCTATGCTGGTTGTCGACTTGGTGCTTTTTGAGACTACTTTACAGCTTATAACTTTTTATAGGAGCAATAACTTTTAATCCTGTTTTTGTTATTTGATAGCTCTTGTTATTAGCTTTCCAAAAGTGTATCATACTTGGAAATATCGTTGTCCATGCCTCCATGGTAGTGTATTGAATGTGACCGACGCAAGCCAATCTCAAACAAAATTCCCAAAAATGCTATTTTCTCTATGAAAAGTACCTAAAATAGATGTATTTTGTTTTAAATATGTATAAATATTATAAATAAATCAATAAAAGTCTGTAAAATAATTTTAGTTGTAAGATTTGTTGACGAAATCGAGGCTACTAGGGTACTCCTTAAGAGGGTACCAAGAGACTGTCCACAGGTAACAGTAAGTATACAAAACACGAATTTTGAGTTTTAATAGTCAAAGTTATCATAATTGAATATAAAAAACCTAAATAAATTGCTTAATTATGTTCCCAAATGCTATATCAAGAAATGACGTTTTTGAGATTTTCGATAGTTTGGGGTCGGTCACAAACAAGGGCCATATTCATGACCAAGGTCAAACTTAACCATCAAGTATTATACATCATTAGAAAGCTACTAGTCTAAGTTATTAAAAACTTAAAACAGAATTAAAAAATATTACAGCTTGTAAGAGTTAGAGCAGTTTGAGTATGGTGAAAAAGGGTCAAGTCGTCAGAGAGCAAATGTACCCTATATCTCGGTATATTTGGAACATTTTGAAAAAATTTCTTTACTATTTGTCCTAAATTAGCATAAGTCATTAAAAAACATCAAAAACTATATTTATTTTCATAGTTATTATTTTTTTCTCAGAAAAATTAGTTTTTGGGAAAATATAGATCGACTCACTAATATCATCATAACTTTCTCAGGCAGTACCGTTTTGTCTAAAAATTATACATTTTTAAAAACTAAAAGTCAAGGGCTACACGATGGTATAAAAAAACCCAGGGAACTCGGCCATTTAAGGTAGTTGCGGCATGTCCAAATGTATTTTTCCTATGATTTTAGTGCATTTCCTACCATACCGGCACTAAAACTACAAAGCTATAAACTTTGTAGTATGTCAAAATAAAGCTCTTCTATACCACTATTAGAAACTGAAACTCATTTTTCAATATCTTTAAGCATTGTAGAGAATTCCCAGTTTAAATATGGTGTGAAAAAATCGGATTTTTGACCCCTTTTCAACTTCAAACAGCCCTAAAATGGCGGAAGTAGCTCCAAATGACCTGAAAATTGGCATAGAAGTCTATTTTTATGTCCTCTACAAGAAAAAATTACTTTTGAATGGATATTTGAAACATTACCAAAATCAAAGTGAATGTCCGCTTTTTTTCAATTTTTTCCCATAGTGGATAAGCTCAGCGTCATAACTGGAGTGTTTTTGAGATTTGCTATTCTTAGTCTTCGAGGATTTTATATAAATTAAATGCAAAAACGAAATAGACTAGAGCTTTTTACAAAATAATTAAATCAATTCTCTATGACACTCTTTGATTTATGTTAACATCAGAAAGGTTAGACAGAGTTTTTCTTCGATATCATGTCCTGAAAGTTTATTTATCACCTTTCGAGCAAAGGTCAGCTATGCTTTTAACATCATTGATTTTTCCACCCACATTCAAAGACACGTAGATTTGCATTCGAAAACGAAGCCATTATTTGAGACGGATTTTGTAATTTAATCTTTACACCAGTGTTTCTTAAACATTGGTTTGTACAGGGCAGGTCCAAGGGGATCCGAAACCCCCTTCGAAAACTCATTTGAAAAATCCTGGGTATGCCTTAGACATAATTACGTGTCATACTTCATAGACACTTATGACGTCAACTATGTACGTTGTACGTCATAAATGAATAACCCCTAAGATTGAACCAATAACTTAGTTTATCGTGAAATCTGGACGAGAAACACTGATTTAGGTAAACGTACAACAACATCACAAATTCTGCTAGTGGACAAGATCTTCCAAGAAGAGAAATTAAATTTGAGAAACTCGTAGAAAGAAAATGAGCTGGCAAGAAGACAAAGCTCATCTTGATGACATTAAATTTGTTGCTGTTAAGAAAGTAGAAGAGGAACAATTTTATGAAAAAAAAAATGTTTTATGAGAAATTTCAATATCTCTAGAATATTTGCCTTTTTGAAAGTTTTTTTTAAAGAAGAAATATTATGATCTAAAAAATTATTCATGAGAATGAGAAGTATGAATTTAAAGGAGGAACAAAAAGAAGGAAACTTTATCATCATTGGTTTTGAAAAATTTAAAATCATGAATTCTTATAAAACTTTTCTTCTGTCTTTCTTTCAAATTCACATAATAGATGTGTATGGCATATACATAAATATATATATGGTATGTACTTATATCATGATTCAACTGCTGAATGAAAAATTCTTTTGTTAACAGAATGAACTAAGACATAATGCTTATAATACCAATATCAAAGCTTTTATATTGCATATATAAATTTTCCTTATGAATTTATAAGTTCATTTTTCTTTAAAGAGGTTTTGGAGCTTTCTGGGTAAAAAATGAAAACTTGAAGAGTTCACAAATGAAGGATTTATGAAGTGTCCGTGAAGTAGAACGGAGACCAAACGAGTTAAGTGAAACACTATATGTGGGTTTTTTGTGCTATTTTGTGAAAGCTTAAAAACAACCTTTTTAAATTTTGTGAAGACGCGTGGTCAGAGATATGAGCACTTGAAGATGCAACTTGGACCAGTTTTCACATATTTTACATTTCTATTTGTAAAATCTACATAGCTTAACCAAAATTGCTGAAACTTCTCCTGTTTTTTGTGCAAGAGATACCTTACAAAATAAGACCAAAAAAATTTTTTTATTTGCCTATCCTGAATTACTAGAGCATGTTTCCCATGTAAGGTAGGTCAAAATTCGCGATTTTTTCGAATTTTTTTTACATTTTTAGCTGTAAAATCTACAAAGTTTAAAAAAAATTGCTGAAACTTGGCCTGTTTTTTGTGAAAGAGTTACCTAATAAAATAAGACTAAAAGAGTTTTTTTATTTGCATATCCTGATTTACTGGAGCATTTCTCCGATGCAACGTAGTGTAAAACTTAAAATTTTTAACGGAAATTAATTAATTTTATTTTCAAAAATTCTGTTGTGCTAATTTTTTTTAACTTTTCTATCATTAATATATAGTTTAAGCTTAAAAATAAAAAATTTTTATAAAAAAAATTAAATTTTGTGCTCAATAAGCTAGTTGCTATAGTAGCACCATTTTAAGCCTACTTAAACTGCTGTAACTTTTTAATGATGCAATATTTTCTAAATCTGTTTTCTGTGCTTTATAGCTAAGATTAGTATCTTTCTAACGATATATAAAACTTAATAGCTAAGTATATCCTTGGCAATAAATACGACCCTTGTCTGTGACCAACCCCAAACTAGTGAAAATCTCAAAAACGTCATTTTTTGATATACTATTTAAAAATATATTAAGACATTATATTTAAGTTTTTTAAGTTTATTTATAATAATTATGACTATTAAAACTCAAATTTTGTATTTTTGAAACTTTTTGCTATCTGTGGATAGTTACTTGGTAGGCTACTGTGGTACTACATACTTGGCTATCAAGAGACTATCCACAGATAGCAAAAAGTTTCAAAAATACAAAATTTGAGTTTTAATAGTCATAATTATTATAAATAAACTTAAAAAACTTAAATATAATGTCTTAATATATTTTTAAATAGTATATCAAAAAATGACGTTTTTGAGATTTTCACTAGTTTGGGGTTGGTCACAGACAAGGGTCGTATTTATTGCCAAGGATATACTTAGCTATTAAGTTTTATATATCGTTAGAAAGATACTAATCTTAGCTATAAAGCACAGAAAACAGATTTAGAAAATATTGCATCATTAAAAAGTTACAGCAGTTTAAGTAGGCTTAAAATGGTGCTACTATAGCAACTAGCTTATTGAGCACAAAATTTAATTTTTTTTATAAAAATTTTTTATTTTTAAGCTTAAACTATATATTAATGATAGAAAAGTTAAAAAAAATTAGCACAACAGAATTTTTGAAAATAAAATTAATTAATTTCCGTTAAAAATTTTAAGTTTTACACTACGTTGCATCGGAGAAATGCTCCAGTAAATCAGGATATGCAAATAAAAAAACTCTTTTAGTCTTATTTTATTAGGTAACTCTTTCACAAAAAACAGGCCAAGTTTCAGCAATTTTTTTTAAACTTTGTAGATTTTACAGCTAAAAATGTAAAAAAAATTCGAAAAAATCGCGAATTTTGACCTACCTTACATGGGAAACATGCTCTAGTAATTCAGGATAGGCAAATAAAAAAATTCTTTTGGTCTTATTTTGTAAGGTATCTCTTGCACAAAAAACAGGAGAAGTTTCAGCAATTTTGGTTAAGCTATGTAGATTTTACAAATAGAAATGTAAAATATGTGAAAACCGGTCCAAGTTGCATCTTCAAGTGCTCATATCTCTGACCACGCGTCTTCACAAAATTTAAAAAGGTTGTTTTTAAGCTTTCACAAAATAGCACAAAAAACCCACATATAGTGTTTCACTTAACTCGTTTGGTCTCCGTTCTACTTCACGGACACATTTATGAAAATGCATAAAAAGACATTTTTCTCTCCCTTTAGGAGCAATATTTTTCTTTCCTCATTTTCCTTTTCCAGAAATGCATAGGAAGAGCTCAAACGACATTTATTCTAAAGAAAATCGCTCAAATGGAAAACATATGATCGACATTTTTCCTTAATAATACATATTTTCTTAGCTATTTTCGATAAGAGGAACGAAGAGGAACGATAAAGAGGAAAAATTGACAGGAAAATAAACTGCGAGGTTGTGAAAGCATATCATTATGCATCTATCTTTCATTCTTTTCTCTTGTTCGACATTTTTATCGTGATACAATTGAATTTTATTTCTATTTAATCAATGCAAAATGATACCACTGGGAAAATGTATGAACTTTATGATTCATCAAATGTCTGTTGAGTTTTTCGAGCTAATAAGCGACGTGGAGAATTTTCCATCATTATTTTATTCTCCGAAAATGCTTTTTTGGCAATATTAAATAAGAGTGGCTGCTTAAACAGTCAGTGACGTAGCAAGGGTTTTTGTCGACCGAGGTAAATGCCTCAGTCACCCCCTTGTTATATCACTGCTTAAACAGCTAGTATAATAATTAACATGTAATAAAAGTTTCAAAGAAAACACACAATAATGCTTCCAGAAATTAATTTAAAGGTCGTCGATTGTTATTTGAACTATTTTGTTGTATGAAGTGTGAAGGAATTCAAAGGAGATATGCTGAGAAAAGGAACTGATAATCCTTCTAAGAAATTTTCGGACGTGAATAAATTTCTTGGATTTTTGTAATCTAATAGCTTTGAGAGTATCAGAATTAGGAAATACCCAAAGTTAATTAGTCGTATTGTTTTCTTTACATTCACGTGTTTCGTTCTGTATTTAATTTTGTATAAAATCCGGGGACGTGAACAATCTCATATTAAATTATATAATTTACAAATTTTGAGGTTGTGAACGTCTATTTGTCTGTCTGGTCATTATTCGGTACATTTTACTTTAGTATATTAATAATGTGATAATGTTGAGCAATGATCCGAAGACACTGTGGTCCCGAGTAGTTAGCAGTCTCACTAAGAGCACAAACATTTCTTCTAAATAATTTATTGTAATTAATATTATAAGTTTCCGTTGATGATAATTTATTCCATACAATTTAAATGAGTTTGTTCATCAATATATCAATATCATCAGTAAACTTTAGCATAACGACGATATGATGTGATGCTAATCTTCTTTATCACTACGTAAATATACAAGCACATACCTTTCATTATGATGAATCGACATCTTTTGATCGGTCGATATGATGTGGTATGGTAAATTTCATATGATTTTCTAATTTATATTCATGAGACGAGAAAATCGCATGATGTTACTGGTTGTATATTTATGTATGTTCATAACAGATTGCAATACTTCTTTTTATATAAGTAGGTTGTCCATCGATTTTTCTGTTGATGAATCAATACATCCTGACTAAATACCTTTTGGAAAAGTGTAGATTTTTGCTCAATTATTAATTTAGAACATGTGGACATCCTCAACATACACCAAATCAATTAAATATTTGTCCAAACACATAGTGTAAATGGGTGTAAATATAAAATTAGAGGAATTTGTGTAAAAGAAGAGGAAAATAATTGATTAGACTTTTTCGTTAAATAAAGCACGTCAAAACTAATAAGCTTTTATCAAGAAAAAAGGTTCTCCGCATTCTCTTTAAGCATAACATAGTCGTTTTCTTTAAAAACGTCAGAAGAGAAGTGAGGCAGAAAAATTTTGTGAACGAAAAGGGTAGAAAGACTTGTTAGAAAGAAAAGGAAAATAAAGTTTCATGTTTTTCATCAACTTCAAAAATTTTTCCTTCCTTTGCTTGTAATTGTTTGTGTTGTCATCTCTAATTAATTTTTAGTTGAAGCACTTGAGACTTTTTGCTGGGAGCAATTTTGACTGACATGACGACAAAATTAAATTTGTGGGAAATTTTATTATTCAGTCTGCTGAGTAAATTCTGAACCGAACTGATGTCATGGAAAAAAAATATTTTCCGCGCTTACAGTAATTACATAATTACCAAGAGTTTAATAAATGAAACGAGAGGAAGGAAAAAAAGTACGAAGAAGAATGAGAAAAGTTGATGAAAGAGACAAAAAGAAGAAGAAGAAAAAAGTGCGGAAATATTTCTCAAAATTTAATTAATTGCGGAAAGCTGACTGCGTAATTTGCATATGAATCCAGTATGACAGTTGATATACCCTCCATCCTACACTTTTCCTTCCTTCCTCTCTTCTCTCTTCGTTTGTTGATAATAATAAATATTATTATCTTTTACTATTTCCTCCTATTCACTCATTCCTTCCCATTAGAACTTCCTCCTCCTCGTAATGCCTTTGTCATTTACATTTTGATCCGTATGGAAATTAAATTTTTTTTTTATTTTTTTCGCCATCACATTAAATAACATTTGATAGCGAACAAAAGTTTGATTTAAATACACGAACACGACCCCAAAAACTTTCTATTTTTTGTGATTCCATCCTCTCCATTCCAATCATCTTTTTGCTGCTGTATTTTCCTTACGACTTTTTTTTACTTAAATGATATGATGTGATTATGGGAATCCTACGCAATGTCTACTTGTCTGTCTGTCTTTAAAAAATGTCCTTTAAGCTCAGGAGCTTTAACAATAAAGCTTGTTATGTGTTTCTTTGATTGAAGCGAAAATAATTTTATTGTGTTTTTGTAAATAATTTGGAGTCATACTATACGGTATTATTTATTTCATTTAATATACAATGTGGAAGCTAAAATTTCTAAAAAAAAGTTAGAGTAAACTCGAAAAGGGTTAATTAAATTTTCAAATCTGACCTTGCAGTTTATAAGTGATGGGTGGACAAAGAACCTATAGAAAGGAATTGTTTACAAAATTGCAGTTGGTATTTAAAATTGGCATGCAATAGCCAGCTTCAGGCGTCGTCAGTAAAGTAAAGAAAAGTAAGTAAGCGTTGATTCGGTGATCACCTTGGGTACAAGTCAGATAATGATTGTAGCATTCAGTCTTCTTTAAGAAACTTTAAAGCTTATGTCATGACCATAAGTCAACAAGACATTGTTTTACGTAAGAACAATGTCTAATCCTGATTATCATTTCAAATCTTTGTTTGATGAGATACTATCTTGATACGTCGGAAAGATCTTAGAAAATGCGCTATGGCAACCTGCATTATGATAACAATCAAAATTGCGTGGTATTTTTTGCTCCTTTCCATTCTTATTCTCATCTTCCATTTTCTCGTCTTTTCATATAAAAAAGCAATATAAGAAACCTAGAGAATCATGTCGAGTTAAATTTACATTTAATTAGTTACTTTTTAAGAGTATAAAAAGTACGGTAAGGAGAAAGGGAAGCGAATGAAGGAAAAGGATCTTGTGAAAAAGATTATACGTTTTTTTCCTTAATGAAAATGTGCACAAATTATTGCTCGAGGGTTTTATTATGCAAATTACACACAAAAAATTATTCATCCTCTTTCTCCTTTCCATCCTCAAGCGATATCTACAGAGAGTGAGCAAAAAATTCCTTCTTTTGAATGACCACAAAAGTGAATGATTTTTTTTGCTTACCCATAATATTAAATGAGAAGATGATGACGAACAAAGTGGCGGGCAAATGAGAATAAAGAAAATTTTCCATTGAATGATCTCATCTCGCAGGCATATTCTGTGGCAATAGCTATGTCGCTTTTTTATATGTGCAAAATACAATATTAAGAAAAAGGAACTCAAAGGAAGAAGAGGATGAAGAAAAAATAATAATAATGACTGCTATATTTCTCAAGAGCATAACAAGGAGGTTAAAAATGAATATTAAAATATACACAAAGAGAACATAAATTTATGAGTACCAGAGATAATGGCCATAAAATATAAAATTCTCTTTTCTCCACTTGTAAATGGTTATGTTTTAATATAATTTTTATTTTTATGGCAAGTCTGATTACTTTTGACCATGTCTCCTTCTCTTTTTTAAAGGTTGTGCCTTAATCATAAGTCACATGACAGATTACAATATAAATATTTAATTTGCTTTAAGGAAACTTCACGTTCAGCAAAAAGCTTGTTGGACTGTTCATAAAAAATTCATATTAAGCATGAAATTACGCAGAAATACTGAATTTGTTTCATCAAAAACATTTTTGGGCTAAAAAGGAGCAACTTTGAATACATGTCCATCTGTCTTTAAATTACCTTTTGATTGAGTATCAACAGATGAAAATCTCCAACCGTCTCCTAGCATATTTCATAAAATCTTTTAAGGAAATGCGCTAAGTAATCTAATCAATAAACTAGTTAGTATCATCCCTAAAGAGTGATATGATATCATAAATGCAGCTTGCGGCTATCTGAACATATGCTCACTTACTAAGTTTATCGAAAAGTCATAAACACTGAGCATCAATTCTACTTCAAACAAGTTCATGAGATGTCAATTGAGGAAAAACAAGACGGAAGAGAATACGAAGAAAAAAAAATCTGTAAGAAACATTTTCTTTTATGAGGGCATGAAAAAGCTTATCTTTTTGCAATTATGAGATAAAGGAACGAATAAATATTTCCTCTGGCGTTTCACATTTCCATATATGATCTTTAGAATATTCCATGAACCTTTTCTTCTTTTCCTAGCCTTTACATCCAGTATAGATATAATGATGCTTTCCTATTTTATTTTTTTTTCTTCAATTTATCAGAATTGGTTATTTGATTGTTTTCTGTTTCTCGATAACTTTCATATTATTAAAAGGCTGTATGTTAAGATAACACCAAGGCAAAAATGATGATGATGAGGCATGTGCATGAAGAATAATCAAGGAAAATTGATTGTGTAATAAAATGAAAAGGCGAAAAAATTGGAGTGAAGGGAAGTTAATGAGTCACACTTTGAAAATGCAGTAAACGCATCATGTGGATTTTATAGTCAAAAAGTAAAAGCCCAAAAAAATTTTTTAAAGACATTCAGAATCGATTTTTCTATTTTATATTCAACGATTGTTGAATAAAATAATCCAAGACTCAGAAGTCAAAGAAGACAAATGACGCAGCATTTACACATTTTGTAAGGAACAAAAACTTTTCATTCATATTTATATTCCAATTTTTTTCCAATCTTTCTGAACAGCCTCCTACACTTCGATTCCATTAAAGTGAAAAATACTCTAATACACAAAAGGGAAACGTAATCTTGAGGCATCTTTTCACATTTATTGAAGTATTTTCGTAAGCAATACGAATGAAACCATAAAGTGCACCATCATTCTATACTTACTGTTTATTTCCTTCATTGATTTTCCTCCCTTGTGATGAGTGTCTTATTTTTTTGTGGGGTAAGACTGTAATTTTATTGGACCAAAACAGAAACTTTTTTTTTTGTACATTTTTCATGACGATATTACTTCTCGTAGACTCATTAAAACTTCTTACGTACCCAATAAAAAAATCCTATGTATGAGATGATAAGAACATTTAAGTATAAAAGCAAAGCAATTGAGTCAATACCTTACAAGCCACAGTAAAAAGTTGATATCAAAATTGTAATGAATATAGATCGAGAATGTGTTTTGCTGAAAGGAACCAAACATTTATTAATGCTAACTAAATATAATGAAGATATTTTTCGTGTCTGCTGTATATTTTTCTTCTTTCGAGATGTGCTCTGATCCTCATGAATAAATTTCATTTTTATATTTTTTTCTCGTTGTCAACACTTTTTTTGTGCTGTCAATACAAGGAAAAAAGTTGGTTTTATGTATTTTTTGTCATGTATTTTTTACGATTATGGAATCATTATCGCCCTATGACAACCACTTTATCGATGATAAAGTGCCAGCGTTTTATCTCCTCTCATGTTGTTCTGCTGCTCCTGAAAAATAATTTTTTTTCGAGGTGTGCGGAGGATTAATAGAATATGTTAACGTATACTATAGAGCTTTAATAACCGAATAAAAAAGATAAACTCGTATATCATAGAACATGATATGGTGCTATAATGTAATGAAAATTCAGCAACTTTGTATATGTGCAATACACAACTGTGTCGTCCTTCTTTGCTTTTCTCCATGCTTCCTTCTGTTCCGCAATGTTGTTTATCGCATTTCGTTATAACGTCCTCGTCGCTGTTGTCGTTGGGTTATTGCGAGACAATATGAAATTTTTCTTTCTTCTACTTCTCTTTTTCATATTTCATTTGTAATATTTTTCGCATACAAGAGTGTAGTTTGGGGTGTGCTGATGGGATGATTTAGTTTCTGATTATTTTAAATTGCTTACATTTTTTTTGGGTTTTTATAGATATATTTGTTCATTCTTTGGACATGATTCTATGATTCTATTTTAATCCATTCTGTATACAAACAGTTTATATCCATTGGCATACCCTGAACTATAGCACAGAAAAAGTAGCTTGTATTAATATAAAAAGAAGAAAATCCAATAAATTATCGCCCCCAAAAATGCTTAAATTTATCATTCTGGCTAGACTGTCGATAAAGAAAATTGTTTATAGAAATAAAGGATATACACAACATAAAAGAATATTGAGGGCACGGCTAAAGTGGTTGGAAGGGTGAGAAAACTTTTTAATTATTTACTCCAAAAATGTTTTATTTTTACGATCATAAATTATAACGCTACTCTTTTTTTGTGTTTAATTCAACATGTCTTTGATTTATTGGCTCTGCTTTTAATATTTACAATAAATTATTAATTATAAAAAATATAAGGCTACAAATTTTCTATTTTTCCTGTAAAAAAATTCTATGACATGAAAAAGGAATGAAAATAATAAATTAATGTAATAAGTGATAAAAGGAGCAACAATTGTTACAGGTATAGTAAGGTAAAGAACACAATCACGTTCTATGTCTTGGATTTTTTTGGTAATTTTTTCGCTATTCATATTTAATTTCTATTTAGTTTGGAAAAATATGACGGAAAATCTGACAATATTAAATTTAAATGGAACTTGAGACTGAATTATTGAAGATTCAAATCAAACTAAAATGTTTAAGTTGTAAAAGCAACGAAGTCTGCTTAATTTTCATACATATCTCTATGATGATGATGTCCTTTTACTCCACTGTAGAAGTGTAGGACTACAAAACTTTTGAATTTAACGAGATTGTTAGCTAAAGCTGTAATCTCTTTGAGTTATTTTCCTCACTGAGCTGTTTTTCTGCAAATAGGCGATTGTCAAGTAGAAATAGATCTGCCAGGATTTTGCCTGCTTTATGGCTATTTTAAAACTGAGGGGTACCAGGATTGAATTTTAGGATTATCTACAGGATAATCCCAGGATAATCTTTTTACTAAAACTAATTTTTTGCTATATCTTTTTTTTCGAGAAAAAAATATTTTTTCAAACTCATCGAATTAGGACTAGTCATGAAATTCTACGTCAGAAAAACTTAATTTGAAATTTCCTTGCACTTCAAAATGGTAATTTAGAAATCTTTTGGTTTGTTGAAATATGTATTAATAGTAAGCATAATGTTATCTGTCCATTTTAATTTAACGTTTTTCCATTGAATAAAAGAACTTCTAGAAAATTCTAAAAAAATCTTCGTATTTAAAATATTTTAAGATTGATAAAATTAACAAAATTATATAACAATTGCTAAATTCATCGATTTACTCAATCAAGGTTTTTATAAACTTTGGTAAAATAAGGAAACCTGTCGAACGATAAAGTTCACAATAAACTCTTTACAACTTTTGACAATATGATTAAAATCTTTGATGATTAATTCTTCAGAATTCAAGCTTTTATTTGTAGAAACCTTCTAATTATTTTCATGAAAACGTTAAAATTGTCAATTAGTCTTTTTATACAAAATAAACATTTTTCATTTCCATTAAATTTATGTTCAACAAATGTGGTAAAAATTGAGAGTCAAATTTCAGCACACATGATGAAATATGAGATTTATAACCATCTATGATGTAAAATGAGGAAAATGTGAATGTCAATTTGTGAATTAAATATGGCAGTAAAAATGTTATGCCTCATTTTTTCGCATCCCATGAGTGAGTTGAGCGGGAGTGGAAGAATAACGAAATGAATGAAGGAGTACCATAATAAATAACTCATAAATTTGTAATCATCCATAAACACATCATTTTTATGCTTTTCACATACACGCGCGAAGGTGTGAAAATAAATGTGAGTTTCTTCACTTTCATACCATCGCGCGCACCATTCATACCTTAACGTTTCTTAAAAATGATTTGACGTGAAGAAAGCTGTATCATATTTTTCCACATCTTTCTACATTTTCTTCTTTTCCTAAAAGTTACTCACATTTTCATCTTATTTTTCTTTCAGTACCGACTTACTTACAATCGTACTGAGCTTCCTTTTTCGGTAATATATGAATCGGAAAATAGAAGGCATTTGATATGGCATTTAAGGGGAAAAAAACGATATGATCGGAATGTAGATGGATATTATTGAAATATAAATAAGTAGATTTAGATCTTATTGAATATTTCCAACGATGTTGATTTTCCAATTTATCGGCATTGGAAGGAGAAAAAGGTAAAATAAAATAATTCAGAATAAAGTAGTTTAATCCTATTGTATTTGATGAAAATAAATTGCTATTTGGAAGATTTGATGTATTTGTTCTGTATCTAGTAATATAGGGGTTACAAGAATACAAACAAAAAATAATGACTGACTAAGCTTTCCTAAATTTTTGGGTCCAATAGACTGGAGCAAGCATACTCTTCGCTTTGCCTAATGTTGAGAAAGTGCTGTGCCACGATACACAGGTTGAACACCACTGTTTTAGAGTTTTAGTTACGGATTGAAAGTCCATTCACATCAGTTTTGAGAGATATTCTAAATAGAGCAATGGCGGAAAACTTTCAGACCCAGTCACTACCTTTGTTAGTCGTGGAGTAGAACGATCTGTCTGCAAACTTACGTCTGACTTTCAATCCTCAAATTGCTTCAAACTAATCTCCATAACAAGAAGGCAATGGAAAAAAAATATTCCAAAACTTTTTCATCTATTCATAACATATTCAGCAATTTAACTCTTCAATCCTTAAATAGGCAGATGAACTTTAATATAAAAAAAATTATGAACAATGTTATTATTAATACGGAAATGTATATCTAGTATCAAGTATTTTTTGCTAAAGTAATATGACAAAGTTATTAATTATTTTTACAACAATAAGTAAAATTATGTGATATGAAGTTCTATGGCAACATAATGAAGGCTTAATTAATTAATTAAGTTATATACCAAGGTGATAATTTCAACACACAATATAAAGGTAAAGTTTCACAACAGCCCATGAATAAAATTTTCTGGTCTGCTTTCTCTCTATTTTTTCCTTTCTATTATTTTCGTTCGTCTCATGGATAAACGAATTTGTTTTTCCTAGAATGCTCGACTTAGAGAATGCTCAATAAATAATTCTACTTAATAACATTAATTCTTTATGGAATCTCTATGGTTAGTGATATCCTTCTTCTTGTTTTGTTAAAGGAATTTTGTGCGTATATTTATAAATTTTATGCATGTGTGTGTGTGCGAGTGCACATTTATTTCTACAAATTTAATTTATTAAAGATCAGCTCGGTCAATGCTGCGTGGATTGAAATTGAACTGCTTGGAATTTTCATTAATATTACTTCCAGAATATTCCTTATAACGTCTATTGACTTCGTCAATTAATGGCTTCTCAATTTTCGCATTTCCACCTGATCGAGATCTTGAATTTCTGTCAAGAGATTTCCGTTTTGATCTACTGACATGAATTTGTGGCTCATCATTATTTACAAGAAAATTTTGTTCATACGTTGACATTTTCCTTGTCGGAGATTTACGAACGACATTTTTGATGAATGATTGACTGACTGTTGTACCACGTAAAAAATCATTTTCGATATCGTCTTCGGTATGTTTTTTGGGTTTGAGGAAAACATCAGTTCGGGATTTTGTTTGTAATAAACTATCAGACATTCGGTTGCGTGCCGACGTCTGATTGTTTTGCTTATTTATTGCCTTTGTGGGTATTCTTGATGGTTGATGAGGTGGAACGAAGGGTGGAAGCACTTTATAGTTCTTAACAACATAAGATTGTGGAAATTTTGTTGAGGAGCTCTTTTGTATATCGTCTTCCAAGTTCAATGAATCTAGAGCACTTGACTCATTTTCATCGCCCGAAAAAATTGTAGTTTGAGTTGTGGCAGATGCAGTGTTTGTTGACGATGTTGGAATCTCAGGAGCTCTGCCTTTAGGACGATGTCGTACAATATGTTTTGTTGGCTCATCTGTAAGTGTTCCAGTTGAAACTTTTCTACTCGGTGGAGGCGGTGGGAGCATTATTTTATGTACAGATTCTCTTTTATGGGAGCTTGACGTGGACGGTTGACTTTCATAAGGTTTCTCAGCTTCTTTCATTTGTCGCTGTTGTGCAAGAGTTTCGAACGCATGTATTACACTACCTACATGTGTTGTTACATCCGGTATACCGAGATGTGTTGGCGAGGGTCCACCGGTAAATAAATCACGTTGTTGTCTTACCAAAACCAAATTGGCGTCGTGATGAAGAGGGTAAATTGATGCATAATGACTCGAGTAATGACGATTTACATCTATTGTCGACTGCACAATTATATTTTAAGAGCAATTAAGTGAAAACAATTTTCACGATACAACATAAGATAGTTTTTGTTTTGTACAGAAGATGAAAGAAAAGAAAAAGAACAAAAGATCATTAAAATAATTACAAAAGAATAATAAAAAAATTAAAAACAATTTTCATAGAATTAATTGCTGAGAAAGAAGTAAAAACCAGTGCAATTTGCAATTTTTCAAGTGAATTATTTTCACATTATTTTTTTTGCGTTTTTATTAAATCTCAAAAAAACCTTTTTTGTTAGTCTTTTGCTCACTTTCGTTTATGAAACATTAAATATATTTAATTTAATAATAGTTTTCATTTTTTCTTGTTCTTGTGTCTATGCATTTAACGTCTAGATAGATTTTTCTTATGTATAAATTTTTCTTTATCCATGAACGATCAAAAACAAAAATAATGATGAAATTTGCTATGAACTTGTTCTTTAATATTCATTAAATGTAATGGAAAATTGAACGAATAATTTTTGCAATTGCAGATGTTTTAAGGCATGGACGCTCAGTCAAAGAAGTTTAAGGACATGAAACAAGCATGTCATTTTTAAATTTGAGCAAATCAGAACTGATTATAAACGAATATTTGAAATTAATTTTCTTAGTATTAGTCAAGGCCCGAACACTATCGTAAAAATCGTAAAAATTGTGATTTTTTACGATTTTTTAAAAACCAAAAATCGTAAAAATCGTGATTTCTACGATTTTTTTCATATAAAAAATTGTAAAAATCACGATTTTTACGATTTTTGGTTTTTAAAAAATCGTAAAAATCGTAAAAAATCACAATTTTTACGATTTTTACGATAGTGTTCGGGCCTTGGTATTAGTCAAAGAATAATGTGGAATGTAAGATTTTCAGCACCGTCCAGGCCTTGAAACATCTTCAATGTTTTCAAATAAAAATTTTCATTTTTCCAATTTTTATTTCTCTTATGGAAAATTCAAACGTCTTAAAAGTTTTAAGTAATTTATAACAAAGTTTTCTTCAAGTACCCAATTTTTTGCTATGCTTTAATGGCCCTACATTTAAATAAATTTAAGACTACTTAAAAATAGTTTCACTATAAAAACCTCTCGACTCATGACTTGAAAGGAACAATTTCCATTGTGCGTTTTTCTCTTTATTGGATTTTGCACAAATGAACGAGAAATAAGACCTTTCCTTTTTTATCGGCAGCATCAAATTTTGCGGGAGCATTAAGAAATTTGCTATCGGAGAAATCATGAAGAAGTTATTATTATTATCCGATTTTGGACTCACAAAAGTAAAAATAAATGAGCTTATTTCTTGAAGGACAGGACAAATGTAGGTCATTTTAAGAAAAGGAAGAAATAAAAGCTTTTTTTGATAGACATAAGCGAAACTTTTTATTTTTATAAAAATATTTGAATTGGTTCCAAAAAAATTTCAATGAAATTTTTTGTGAAACGGGAAAAAAGTAAGAAAAATAAACTATCAACAATGGATTGGCAATAAGTGGTAATAACAACAGACAGAATGTGAAGGAAGAAAAGTCCGAATGGCTCCCGAAAAATTGCCTGCTTGCAATACACTGTATCCACATATTCACTCTGTTTGATGATTTTATTTTTGTTTGTTCAGCTTATAAGCATTTTGTTATACCGATGTGGCATATTTATGATGATAAGAAAATAACAAAACAAAAATTTGATTCTATGTTTTTGTAGACTATATTTATGAAGGATTTTTCTGTTTTTCGAGGAAAAATGACACAAATATTTTAATACATGTATCTATGAGACAGAGGAAATAGGAGCGAGAACATTTTCACAATCATCTAATATGTCAACAAATCAATGCATTTATATACATTCATGTGGGATTATTATATTCCTTGATGATTATGCGGTCTATTTTATGATGGCTTCTTATTTATCTTATTTTTTCTATGGTGATTACAATATGCATGAAATTTATTTTAAAGTTGAAATAAATTAAAATCGATAAATTTTGTAACGGTCATGTTTGTTAAACTTTTGTACACTTTTCATGGAAAATTCACATTTCAAAAATTCCTATAAAATTTAATATTACTTTTTTTATTGAGCAATTAGAGCATTTTTTTAGAAAATTTTACTATATCTAATTAATTTTTTAATCTATGATTGAAGAAGGCTTTCTCTAATTTCTTTTTAAGATAGAATTTTTAATCCTAACAAGAGGAACAATTGTGAACTTTCTGAATTTTTTAAAATAAGCTATAAAATTGGATTGTTTTAATAAAATTGTAATAAATTTTATATTAATGAAGAGATGTGTAGCCAGGAATAAACTCATCCGTTTCGATGATTTCTTCAATTTGCTAGGGTTTTTTTAAAGTCCAAAATTTTCCATTCATGCAAAATATTTGAAAATCCTTTCTTGAAAAAATTTCTGGATACGCTTCTAATTATAGTCTTATGCCAAATGACAACGGGATGTCTTTTCAGCGATCTAGTGAATTGTAAATATTTCTAATTAAAAGAGGTATTTACCCCCAAATGTTAGCGCTTCGATTATATGAACCTTTTATATGATATAATCAAATGAAATGAAGCTGCATTCTTTAATTATTGAACCATGACGTGTCAACAAAATAGGCTAACAGAATTAGCTGTCACAGCTAAGATTCACAATACCTCAATGCAGGCGCGTAGCCAAAGGGGAGGATTGGGGGGTCCCCCCCTTTCACTCAAAAATTCTTCAATTTGCTAGGGGTTTTGAAAAAAAGCTTGAAATCCAACCTACCCCCTTCTAAAATTTTTTGCAAATCCTTAATTATCAACATAGCGCAGTGTTGTTTGGTGACACACTTTTCAACCAAATTTTTCCGTTGAATTTTTTAAAAATGTGAAAATATTTGACAAAACAACCCATTATTTTCCCAAAAATAGCTCTTTTTTGTGTGATTTGAAATTTTCTCGCGAAACACCTGACATGTCCTAGCACAAATTTATTTATCGCGAAGAATAGTTTCAACACCACTTCTATAGCTTGTAGGTAAAGGATTGATTATTCAAAATTTTCAGAAAGCCCACATCAATTCCACTTGATTCATAACAAATTTTAATTTTAAACACATAAACACCGTTAGAATTTTTTATTATCAATTTTAATTTGCTACAACTCTCAGTAGTGATTTGAATTTTTTATATTTTGCTAGATTTTCGCAATACCATTAAGTACTCTCATGTGTTATATGAAATCTAATGTAAATCTGTACAAATTCTCTCAATCTCATGTAAATACTTCCAGTTTAATAGATATTATTTACAAAATATTTTATTTGTCTATGAATTGTATAGAGATGTTCAATTAAATAATAGAAAACAAAAAAGACGGCAAGAGTGGATGGAGATAAACGAAAAAAAGGGAGAATTTAATTTTATTTATTTTGATTCATCTAAATCCATTTACTAACTGCTTATCTTGCTCAAACGAGCGTCATGTCTTGTCTCTAACGTGAAACAATGAGCAAAATGTTTGTAAATATTTATTTATTGTATCAGATGTTGCTGTGATGGAATGATGATTGTAATATCCCTATTGCTCTTTTAGAAATCTATATCATTGCTCTTGTTATTTCTTTTATCTTATTTATTTATAAATTTCCTTCCATATCTTCTTACTTTCAGAATTTTTCTTCGTTACTCTGCTCTTTTTCGAGAGCTATGAGAAAGGAAGGGAATCCATCATGATTTATAATATCAATTTAATTTAATACTTTCCTTTTTTAAGCTAATGGAAATTTTTCTTTTTTTTATTCTCTCTCAATTCACTTCATCTTTCTTTATTTTCCTTTTTATTTTATTATTTTTTCCTTCTTCTTTCTTCGGCGACATTCTCATCATCCGAAAGTAAATAAAGTGGAAGAGATTTGAAATTCTATTACATACAGTTTGTAGGACAACTTTCAATCTCACAAATATATATCTCCTTTTTAACTCAGATTGGTGAAGCAAGGAAGATATAAATTCAAATATGACAATATGACTGATTTGCTGACTTTTAGAGCTTTAGACTGAATTTCATAAACTAATTGATTACAGAAATTATTGATCCCAAGATGTGGAAACTTCGGATTGATCCTCAAAAATCTGGGAACAACATTGAGTTTCCACACCTTGTTACCTATGATACCTTCGCAAAATTTAATCTGGGGTATAGAGTCGGATCTTGGTGTGAAAATATTTTAGTATTGAGATAACAAATCAGAATTCTATATCCCTCACTTACTTAGGACATGGGTTTGATACCCATTTAAGACTTATCTCTTAATCATGGAAACTTGCGGATAATGACAAGGATTCACGTAATAGTTCCGACATTACACTGATCAAGAAGTGTTCTTTAGCCATATCTTTAAATTGATAAAACTGATGAGACTAGAAGCGCTTAAGATATCCATCGCATGATTGAAAATTTCTACATATCCTGGTTTCGTTTTCATTGGAAAGATGAAGGAGAAGAGAGTGAGATCTTAAAGGAAAACAGGGAAATGACTTTAGTCAATCTATTTCAATGGATAAAAGGAAATAAGAAGAATAAGTTAAAATATATTCAGTCAATCCATTATAATTCTTTTCCGTCTTTTTTCTCTTCTAAGTAACTATACATTCACGATGAATTTTCTCTCCTTTATTTTCGTTGAGTGGATCGAGGAAGAGAAATGGAAAATTATTTCTCATCCTCCTCCTTCCTATCCTCTAACATCGATCTTCATACAGGAATTTCTTTTTGAATTCATAAGTTTTTCTCATCATTTTTATCTTTTTTATGTGTATCTGGTTCTAAAGCTCTATTTTCATTGATTGACGACATTAAAATGAGAGTTAGTATGTAGGTAGTAGTGAAGAAAGGGTTCAAAAGGCAAAATCAAGTATGTATGTATATATAAATTATTTCTATTATTCTTAATATTTTCTTGTGTATTCTGTTATTTTTCTATATTTTTTATGCATAAACACGAACGAATGAATGTGAAATACTGGATAAAAATGGAGATGGGTGCATTAGGTTAGGAGATGTTAGAGGATAGGTAATAGCAATACTTATGTTATGCGCTATCTTTTTGACTTTTTAGGTTTTCGTTCCTCATTTGACCTATTTTTTTGAAGATAATAATGCGATGTCAATACATCATTATCACAATATTCATTATCGTCATCATTATCTTCACCATAAAATTTATTAGATTGCAAACTCTTTATCGATTTTGAATTCCCGTATTTTTTAGCAAAATTTTTATTTGCTTTTGCTTCAAATTCACTCGGATTTAGCGTCGATAATGTGTTTGCAGCAGAATTATGATTAGATTTTTTAAGATTGTGAAATGTCGTGTGCTGAAAGCTGTTTTGTGGTGATTTATTAGCGGTGTTCGTGTGTTGTGCAGTGCAAGCAGTTGTATATTGTTCGTGTTCTGATTGCAGTGCTTCATTGTGTAATGAATGCTGATCATGATAGTAATACAAATTGCTTTTTGCACTCAAACTGCTAGCATTTGTGCTTTGCTTATTTGCTTTAGTTTTATTCGATATTATTAATTGGTGATCTTGGTGATTATTTGTTGATTGTGTTGCCGATGAAGGCGACGTTGAGCGCTATGCTACATGGTTGCCAAATGTCCGTAGAACGGGCATCGTCTGTGGGCGAAAGTTCGAGAAAATTGAGAAGAAGAAGAAGAAGAGAAAAGCAAGATACTAATGAATGGAATGGACATTTTTTTTGTACATATTTACAGAAAAATGAAAAATAATAAAATTATTGTGAAAGTTATAAAAAAGTAATTAAAACCATAATAAAAAAGTCATTTGGGACAATGTAATCTCTGCATGGCACTTTTTGTATTGTCATGAATTTTTAATAAATATATATTTGGACTATTTTTTTATCGATTGGTTCCTGAAACAATTGCATCGAACAATATGTACTTTCTAAATCATTAGTTGGGTTGGTTAATGGGTGTTAAAGCTACTTTATGTTAATAAAGGTGTGATTTTCAAAGTTCTTGTTTTTCAATTTTGTGGCAAATACTAATAATTAAGCACAAAATACTCTTCAAATTTTTTTATCATGAATTCTAATTACCTATAATTGAAGAGACAGATGAATCGAAAAGTTAATGATATCTTATGTCTAGACAAGTCATCATCAAGAAGAAGCATGCCAGGATTTTTCAAGGAAGGTTTATGAAGTTTGAAATTGTTTAAGACAAAATTTTAATTTTGGATATTCATATTAGTTTTAGATTTTAGGATGTGTAGTTTAAACCACTAACAACCCCTCACTTCTAGTTAAGTCAATGTGATCTGAGGGTGACAAATTCAAAAATTTAGGGAGGCTCACTCCAAATCCTCCCTACACTATGGCTATGCATCTGTGTAGACATAATAAACGATTCATTCACAATATGTTTAACTTCACATGTACAGTAATGCTTTTAACCTCAATCATAATCAGATCTAATTTTAAAATTCCATGCAATTGCTTCAATGTGAGTAAGAGTATCAAAAGTATATTAATAAAATTTTTACATTTCAGTTTTGTTTCTTTTTTCGTATTTTGTTTAGCATTTAATAATTAAGTAATCAAAATTAAGAATGCATTTACATAAAAGAAAAAGTTGCGAAAAAATATAGCAAACAAATAAACGAAACCTAATAAAAATATTAACATTTGTTTAGCTCATTGAAAAGCAACAAAAGGGAAATAAGGAGCAAAGAGAAATTATATCCATAAATATGAAGAGCCATAAAAAGAATCATAATGAAAAGCTCATGAACAAAATGCTTCAAAAATTTCTTCAACAACAGAAAATGTAAAAACTATAACAGAAGGAAAACTGCAGTTAAACATGCAACTTTTGCAAATAATGGGTTCATTAAAAAGCTTTGCAAGATCCATAAACAGAACGTAAATTAAATGTTGTTGTTTCTTGTTTGTATACACATTTTGATTGTTGGATTATAGTAACAAGTATACATTCTTGCTTTACATTATTCTTTCTACCATTACCATTCGTTGCTAATTGATTATGAATCAATTAATTCTGTGCTTAGTTTTGTATAATGATTCTAATAAATTAATAACTTTATTACTACGAGTTGTATGCTAATGGTTTTAATTATTAGCACCTCAAATTTTAGTGTCTAAAAAAGAAATATAACGACAACATTAATTTTGAAAATGTTTGCTAATTATTTCTTAAGATATTACATCTACATAAATTATCTATGAATTATAGAAAGTTTGGTGCAGTGCTGCTACCTCAGATCTCTAAGAAAATTCAAGACATGAAGAAATTTTGATTCCCTCAAATATGCCTTTGCATCCAGATATCAAGAAAATTAAATTTCAAAAACTTAAACTAAGTCAAGAACTGTTTGACTTAAAAATGAACGAGATCACAGTCATTCAGGTACTTAGAAAAAATTTTCGGTCAAAAAGGAAGAAGACCTTTTAAAATTAATTAAAGTGAATGGGTTTCGATGGGCTGAACATGTTATCATGAGATCTGTGGTTTTTTTAAACCAAATTTTTAAATTTGCCTATTTGTATGAAAAAAGATCAGGAGATGACCAAAGTACTCATTGAAGGAGGCTCTTGATAAAGACAGTATTGCACTTGGTATTGAAAATTGACAGACGGGAGCCAGATATACCCAATAACTAAGGGCATGGGTCACAACTAATCTGCATGGCTAGTGAAGTAAGTAAGTATCAGGGCTTTCGTGGGCTTGAGACCCCTAAATCAAAATCAAAGTCAGTACAAAATTTTCCGAGCAACAAAGCTTTTTTGAAAATTTAAAATTTGTGAAGAATTTTTAAATTAAAAATTTCCGGTTCCATTTTAAAAAATTTCTAACTACGGCCTTATAGCCTCATTATAGCTCTATCCTAAACCTATTACATTTTTCAATATCTGAGTCTAGTAGGTAGCAGGATTATACTTTATTTGGCTATAGATAACAACACTGTTCTCGAGATTTATGTGATAACATGTTTTTGGTATCAACAGGCTCCATAAAAACTTTAATCATTGAGATGAGAAATTATTATTATTGATAATGCTTTTCAATTCATCCTCGTGTGAAGCATAAAACTGTTTGAATATTCTTGGCTCAAGCATATATGAATAAACACTATGAATAAAATTGATATCCTCAAAATGTCATAGTCAATTGCCATCAAATGGTATTCAAATTCATGAGCATTATTGAAGAACACCTGCGATGAGATGCTTTTCATACATATATTATAATGGATTTCAAAAGAACTTTTCATTCTTTTCATCAATAAATTTTCTTTTCATGCGCTCGTCAAGTCACAAATGGATGTAAATATTTTTTCAAAGTATGCAAAAATGCGATAAGAGAAATAGAAAGAATATTGTCAAAGCTTGGTGAGGTCTTTTTATATTAAATTTTTTGTAGAGTAGTGCTTCAAATAAATAAAAAAATACAGCTCAAGGATGCAACAGAAAGAAAGGGTAAGAGATGTGTATAGAGAGTGAAAAAAGTAACAGAAAAAATGTTGTGAAAATAAATGCCAAATATGCACAAGCAAGCAAAAAAAAATTATATTTGTTATTGTAGCTGTTGTGTAACAGAAAAAAATAATAAATTTAATGAAATGCAAATGCAATGAGAGAAAACAAATTTTTCCATGGTGTACAGGTTTGCGCCCTATAATGCAAAAATATAATCTCTGGTAGAACTTTTTACATTTAAATATTTTTTTAGAAAGTGTGCAAAAAATTTCATTTAAAGTTTTTTTTTTTGGTTTAGTGCAAAAAAGCTTTTTCTTTTAGTGGATTTATAATAAAAAATCTTTTTTTTACACAGAAAATCAGTACAATTTTTTTTCGTGGCATAAAAAATTATTTTTGTGTGTGCATATATAAACTTGGTATTAAAAAAAATATATATATATATTTTATGGTGTATTTATGCTAGTTGGAGGAATGTCAAAGTCTCTGGCTGCAGTTCAATTATTTCAATGAAATGTTGAAATTCCGCAGATTTTTATTTCAATATCCGAATCTGTAACCGAGAGCTTTAGTCTTTTTTTTTTGTTGGTACTATCATGTACAGTAGTTTTCTCATACATTTAATAGAGATTTTTGTGTGTATATTTTAACATTCGATATATGTACAAAACTATCTATATACATTGGTGAGAGTGATTGAAACATAAAACTCTATCCGGGGGAAAAAAAACTTTATGAATACGCAAATATACTCCAGCATTTTCAGCACATTTTTGCAATATTTATTCATTTTCTGTTAACTTTTTCTGTTGCTTTTTAATTAGTCAAAATTCTGTGTATTTACAATGTGGTATCCAAAGAAAATTTAAGGAATTCAATGAACAAAAACTTTTAGGGGTTTTTAGAATTTTTTCTAAAAATATACACATCAAATACACATCCCTAGATATTGGCTCACCAGATATGTTTCAGGGGCCCCTTTGGTACCCCTAGGGTAACCTAGGATGCCCCACCTACCCTACCCTAGGTAAGTAGGGTAGGTGATTGTAGGGTATACCCTATCTACCCGAGGTAAATACCCCAACCCCTTTTGTATTATCTAAATTTGGATATTTTTGAGCTTACAAATATAGGACAGTCCTTCAAAACCAAGTAGATACCCCACTGTTACTAACTAAATATTTATCATGCCTCAACTGATCAAATTTGCAAAAATGCGCCTTTTACAATTCACGTATAGAACCTTATAAACTTTTCATATTTGAAACTTGCATGGATCCAAATCTCTAAAAAATATAATAAAAAGCACAAAATGTACTCCAACTTTTAGTTCTTGGTTGGAAATTTCCAATCTGTATTTTTCAATATCCATTAATTAATTGAAAAGTTGAAGCACGTTCTTTTTTCTGCTATCAATATTTATTAATTTAGCGAAGTATTAAAAACGTGATTTCTGTAGATTCAGATTTTTTTTGTTGCAAAACACATAAAACGTTGTAAAACACTATAAAAAATATTAATATTTTCTTTTCAATAGGTATAAAAGGAACATATTCATTCACTATTTGCAAATATAAATTCAGTCTTTTAGGAATTTTCTGTTTACAATTTAAACAACAATTTTTGTATATATTTCATCTCATCAAACTTTATAACGTACGTTTATGTCAAATATATTTAATGTTTCAACATTCAATTTTAATTTATGGGAGAGACAAAGTTTAAAAAAAATTGTTAAGTGAGTGGCAAATACTAAATTCAAACTGACTGTAAGCAAAAAAGAGATTGATTATGTTTGTGTTAAGAAATTTCATCCACCCGTTAACTTCCGAACAAGGCAAATGTTTACCTTCAAAACTTTATCTTTTGTGCTTTGAAGTACATAAATAATGGATCATAAATTGTTCCTAGTTAAGTCTAAAAGATATAAATTTCACTGTTTGCATTAAAGGTTTATGAATAAATTTATGTTTTGAGAAGCATATGCCTAAGGAGTAAGCCTTTGATAATCGCAAAAGCTCTTTAATAAACTAACTCTTGATTAATGGGCAAATAAGACTACATAAACATTTCAAATATTGAAAGGCAATTATTGATTTTGAAAACGCACAAACTCCTTATTAAATATTCTTTATAAGACGCCTAACATCGTACAGTAAATACAGAAAATTTTGAATTTAATTGGATGGGATGGTAAGGTATTTTAAAGCTGAAGGATTACTCATGCACAAACTTTTAATTAGGTACAAGCCTTCGACTTTTTAACTTAACTTCTATTTTTCCTTACCAATTGCTACATTTTAATCTTTTGAATGGGGAAAATTTTACGGAAAAGTTTTGAAAGAAAATTAATTTAATCCAATTTGTCGTTAAAACGGTGAGCTTCTTTGAATGACGTTTTTTTGGAAATTAGTCTTTTGCATTTTGCACAGAAGGAATCGGATAAAAGTTGTGAGTTATCGAAGCAGGAATCTAGAAATCGAGCTATATTTAGGTTAATCTTCCAGTGCGATAGTAACGCCTCTGTGGCTGAGTAGTTAGTCGAAAGATCGGAAATCTGTAAGTAACTCTTTTGCAAGGACGAGGGTTCGATTCTCATCAGAGATCAATCAATTCAATCACAACATGCAGTGTTGTCAATATGAGAAGGGTGTGCAATGTTCATGACATTACAAGGACCTGGCAAGATGAGAAGAGGTGGTTGCTTTCTATGGCTACGATGTGTAAACTACCTTAACAGCGGCGTAGCCAGGAATTTTTGTAGGGGGATTTTCAATTTTTTTGTATAGAAAAATTTTAGGGGGAGATTTTCAGGCTTTTTTCTCAAGAACCCTAGCAAATTGAAGAATTTTTGGGTAAAAGGGGGGACAAAGCCCCCAATCCCTTCCTCTGGCTACGCGCCTGTACCCTAGGGATACTCACCTAAGGTATTTATAAGCCTTGCTACTGAGATAGAGTAAAGAAAGCTACTGAGCCTAAAAACAAGTTCAGAAATTTTTCGAAGATAGGTTTCAAGCTTAGCAAATTGAACAATTCATGAACTTTTGTTAACCCTCTTAACCCTATCCTGCATAGCCCTTATATATAATCAAAGTTGAGTAAAATGAGCACTTTTTAATTAAAAATTTCATTGACATTTTATTCTAATTTTGATTAAAACAATTCACGTATAAATATCCCTAAAACAAAACAGCTCTCATCAGATAATTCCCCTATCATTTGATATCATCAGCTAGTTATATCGCCACTCATTTCAGATGAATAAATTATAAAACTTCACATGGAGTTTTGGAAACAGTAATTATAATCGATTAGACACTAGTGAATAAATCATTATGTGAATGTAACACATGATTGAAAATTCCCCTACTTTATTGTCTAATTTCACATTCCATAGAAACATTAACTACAGTAATTAAAATGAATTTTTCCCATACTCTGATGAAATATCGAAATTCACTTAACACAAACTTACAACAAATCTCCTTTTTCTAAGCACAATCATTTGCCATATGAAAATAATTATGAATAGGAAGTTTATTTTTATCATAACAAATGAAACAGAAAAGATAGTGAACAAGAAAATTATAAAATTGTATGGTGCTATGAACTCTCAAAAAAGATGTTAATTCATTTAATAATTCAGGTGCAGTCAACATTAACAAATACACACACACGCATAAAAACAAAGTAAAGATCAATAATTTATTCCATATGAATGAGAATCCTTTAATCCTGTCTTGCATAAAATGTTAAAAATAGATGAACTCAAAGGAATTTAACATTTTGTGGGTAGAAATAAATGTTGCTTGAATTTTATCGTAATCATCAATATGTTTACCAAAAATTACCATATAGATTGTGTATACTTAAAACATAGTATTTAAGGAGCATTAGTTATATATATATCGATGCATAATAATTAAAGAGAGATATGTATGCAGATCAGTTAGATACTAAATGCTTATGTATGATAAGAATTATTATACCATCCTTTTATCAGCTATAAAAACTTTTTCTACATCATTCACATACGCAAAGTCAAAGTAAAATTAAGAAAATATATGAAAAGTCATATCACAAAACGGTGTAACATATAAAAGTAAGACATAAAGTTTTTGGCGAAACAATAAATAAGTAGGTAACAAAATTAAGAACACAAAGAAGAAGAAAAAATAAATTTTTGATTTGAATCACGTGAAATTTTTTTCATCATTTCTTTTTATTTTTTTTAAATATCTTCAATTTGTTTTTGTTATTCCTTAAATTCTTTTCATCTTAAAAAATTCTTTTTCTCCTAAAATTATTAAAACTTAAAAATGAAAAATTATGAATACAATGCAAAAATTCATTAACTATAGTACAATCATATCTGTTAGTTTATAACTTTCGATTTGCATTTTTCGTCTTTCGTTATTTCCTAGGAAGGAAGCGCTATAATTTTGACTTGAAAATTTGTGGCAAAATTGGAAGGAATATGCTGAGATGTGTGACTACATCCTATCGACACAAATTTTCCTTGTCAGCTGAGTTGGCATACAAATGACGAATATGTGACGAACATCTCACAAAAATCGTCATGTGGCTACAACTCGGTCAACATGATGAAAATGTGTCGTTCGGGAAAATTAATTTAATTTTTTAAAAAAACACAAAAGTGAAAACTACTACTGGATATACTGAATTCCATAAATCTACTTTGGTAATTGAAATTTCATACACATTTCAGCAGTTTTACCTAAATTTTCAAGTCAAAATGAAATAGACTTGTCCCTTCCAATAATAACTTTCATTTTGATCATTTCAGAAGCGTTTTTTAAGGGAGGATAAAATGGAGAGGAGAAAGAGCGATAATGATAAAAAGGGTAAAAGTTGTTAAGTGGATGAGAAGATTAATGAAATCTCCCCGATTAAAAAATTGACTGAAAAATGTTTATTCATTCCTCGCGTATATAAAATTGATGTGATAAATTTTTTAAGTTTTTCATCAATTTTTTTTATAGAAAACTATAGTTCAACATTATAAATTTTGCTGCATTCACAAAAAAATATGTGTGTATAGAGAGATATGGCATAAATTAATGATATACAGTTCAACTATAGTTTTTTTTTCATATATAATATACTTTCATTCACATAAAAAACATAAAATGAGGAATTTATACTCTTTTTTCATCTTGTTGAAAATATTTTTCATGGTAATTTTTTCTCCATCTCAACATATGAACGGACATCAAGTGGTGTTTTTAGTAATATTTTAAAGTGAGATCAACTTTAACAAATATATATTACGTTATATGCAAAATATAATGATTTATCTTTGTTAATATATATGAATATTTTTTTTTGTTAAAACACAAACATGATGATTCAAGCTTAATGAACAAAAAAATAAAATGAAAAAATGTAAAACATAAAAATAATTTATTTTTCTTGCTCTTATTTGAATGTGAACAATGAAAGAGAGAGCATTGAGTATGCTAAAAATATTTAAATAAAGTTTTTTTTAAAAAAAAAATAGTGCAAAAATGAAAAAAGTTGAACGAAAAATTTAGTAGGGGTAATTGTTTTAATTTGATGTGAAAATAATTATTTTTGATTTTACGCTGCTCTTAAATTAGAATTTACCATAGATACAGGTATGCTATGTTTAGTTGAGGGTTCTTCAATATAGGAATTATTTGATTTGAATATTTCAAATTTTTCAAATTTTGTTTCGTCATAGAAAATTTAAACAATTTGATTTGAACAGATTTTTTTGGAATAAAAGCACAATTGACATTAAATAATAAACTTTAGGTCCTAAGCTATAGGATTATTCATAATATGATAAAGAAATCCTTGTCAATAGACCAAATTTCACGAAAAATAAAATTTGAATTTTGAGCTTTTTCAAAAGCTTCTTCAACTGTCAAAAATTCTGTTCATAGTAGCTAGGTTTCACCCTTTCGCGGTATCCAGAACGAGACGAGAATATTGAAGAAAATACTTTTGTCTTAGAAAATCATTACGAGCTGAGTAATCAGGAAATTGTGAAGACCTAGATGTGTTGTGAAATAGTCAAAATTAGGATACCGTAAGCTAGAGACGTTTTCGACGAGTTCTTTACAAATTTAGAAAGCCAATTTAAAAATCAGAAATTCGTTACAAAATATAACGGATAAGTAAATCTTGTATATTATTATTAAACATATTTTAAATCGATCCACAAACCCTCAGGTGATTTTGTAATTTAAAAAAAACTTTCAATAATTTTTAAATTTTTCACATCAAATTAAAGACACTTACCCCATTCAAGATGAAATCATAAAAGAAATGAAAATTTTTATGGTGAAAAAAACATATCAAACAATTCTTTTTGTTCTTTGTAAATATTAAAAACAATATTTTAGTTATTATTATTATTGTATACCACAAACGTGCAGGAAGAATAATGCATTTCATCTCATAAATCTTCAAAAAAAAAATATAATGTATGTATGGTTAATAAATAAAACATTCTGATAGCTCACAACAAAATAAATGAAACTGAAAACTCATTTCAAGTCTATTAAAAATCAATTTTATACTTTTTTTTATCATAAAATAAAACAGAATTCAAAAATTAAATTTTTTTTATCTCATTTCATCTCTTAAATTATTGAAAGCTATAAATTATTACGGAAAAAAATTGTACTGAAAGTTTTTCCCGACACGCGACGAGAACGAAAACTTCTCCTTGCTCAAAGGATGTACCGCGTATACAATAATATTTCTTCATTTATTATTCATTTAGCTTTTATCAATTTTAATTGATAAATAAATTTTTTCTTTTAATTGACAGTGCATTATCTTTAAAGTCTTTAAACAAAATTTATTTGCTGAATAAAACTACAAGAATTTTCCTAACCAATTTGATGTTTTTTCAAAAATGTTTGCAGAAATTGATACTAGAATTCCTAAACGTGTACTGCTTTGGTATGCTAAACTTTTTAGAATTTGAAAAATTCTTAAAGAATTTTTCACAAGTTTGATTCAATGTTTTCCAAATTGGAATTATAATCAACTTCAGATAAAGTATGTTACTAATTTATTTACATGATCAACAGACGGGAAATGCCCAATTCAAGAGATTATCATCTACAATCGATTATCACAATCAAAATGAAAATTACCTTTCCTAAAGTACCCTAGGTCATACTCCTGTGGTTACTCTAGACTATATAGTTTGGGGTATACCGAGCAACCGGCTCCAGTTGGCTTAGATTTAATTTAAAAAATGTATCGAAGAGACAATAGACGTAGCCAGAGAAGAGTTCAAGAGGGTACAGACCATTCCTCACTCCTCCCTATATTTCTTCAATAATTTTTTTTAATAATAATTTAATTTAGAAATATCCTAAAATTTTAATTAATTCAAAATAATTTGACATAAAAATTCCCTTAAAATATTTAAAAATGTTATTTTTGGAATTTTATCTTGAGTGTTGACATCTTGATGCAAATGTAGTTATAATGAGTCTATGTTTCACATGTCAAGCAAAAAGCACATGATTCTGCATTTACGTCAAAAAGCTTAATATGTAAAAATTCTTGTAATTTTATTCCCAAAAGCAAGTCGTTCAAATTCATAATACTAGGAAAAAAAATTATGACAGAAAGGAGTCGTAAACTCAAAAACAAGAAAAATGCATTAATTCACTGCCAAATTAACAAATAACATAAAAATAAACTTTTATGCATTAAATATGATGAGTGTATAATTGTTATGAAAAGAAACACATTCAATAATCAACTGTTAGCATAAAAATTTCTTATTAATTTCTCTTGTAAATTCGTTCATCGTTCATTAATTGATAAATTTTTTGTTAATTGCCTTAATTTTCTAATTTGATTCGAGAAACGAAATAAAACATATTAATAAACTGATATGCAATCATAAATGATATTGAGTACAAGAAAGAAATCTCTACAGTCAAAATAATATCAATATTAATTATAAATTATCAACTAATGAAGTCCAATTTGGTTAAAAACAATTTCTAGTCTCTTTTGAAGAGACACAAAAATTGTGAATTTTTTAAATTGTTAATTTTTTAAATCCATTTTTAAATAGCTTTAGTTTTATTAAAAATAATTTGCGAAAATGAGCTTTCGAGAATTTTAAATTTTCACGAGAGAGCTTTTAAAAAGCAATTACGATTTCTTAATTACGAAAACTCATTTTCATTTAAAATTAATATCTTTTTTTTGGTTTCACACATTTATGCAATTTTAAATGTTAATCACTTTAACTCTTTATGTGAACTATTGCATAGATAGGAATGTTATCATAATAATAATCATATTAGCTTAAAATAATAATAAGTGGCCATAGTAGATAATAATGAAAAATATTTTTTTTCAGAAAAAAATTGGTTTTTTGGTATTTACAATTAACACTGCAAATTTATTATTTGTTACTAACTGAAACGAATTTTATTCGTGTAAATATATCGTTAAGGTTCAGTTCTTGGAAGCTCAAAATGCATCGTTTATCGTCATTAAATGCGAAAATGATGAGAAATTTTAAACATAATAATTTTGTATCTCTGTAGATAAATGATCTCTTTATTCCTGAATATCTCATATATTTTGGACACAAATGAGATATTCGAAATTTTCTCACAAAGACCATTTAGCTACGAAAGTGTCTTTTGCGATGAACGCAATTCTAACGAAAAAGAAACTTAAATCCTCACAAAAACTCTTCGAGCTTCACCGAATTAAAGTTTTGTCGTTTCCATTTCTCGATGAATAAAAAAATGCTCCTCAATTTCGTTGAATTTTCCTTTACATAAAAGTTATACTCTGTTATTACTAAAACGAATTTTACAAATAGTTATTGTCTCCAAGTGTATTTTATGTATATTCACATCTGGTCCGTCTTTTTTACGGCACGGGATAAAAGAGATATATCTATATAATTTACATACGTAATCGTATAGAATTCGATATGAGTTCTTCATCTCCAAAAAAGTATGTATGTATGTATATGTATAATAAAACAAATTTCGAACAATCAACTTTTCTTCTATTCGAATGATATTGAGACATAAAATCGATCTGAAATCAAATGACATGTGTTTCTATCTCTCTCTTATCTCCACTTCCGTTCATCTTTCCGTTTTATGATTTTTATATTGAGTCAATTCTAAGCACCAGGTGTGAATGAAAAGTCCTCATAATGTTAACATTCATATTCCAAAACGACTTCACCCTTTTGCTTCTTTGATTTTGAGACAATGACACGATGTGGATGACCAAACGACGAGGATGGAATGGATTGAGAATGTGCCTTTTGTGTGAATTTTCGTCCATCATATCTAAGGTCATTAGTTGAACTGGTCGGATTGTAATATCCGTCACGTGTTGTGTCATTGTGATTTTGATTCGTATAAGATGACGCAGTCAATGTTCTGGGTCGAATTTTGTGATGATGTTGATGAGATGAGGATGATGATGGTGGTGGTAGGTAGAAAGCATTTTTCATTCCATACTCATTTGTCTCAACATTTTCATCATCATGACAAAGCAACTGCTGCTGATAATGCTCTAAATAGTCTCGATGATGAATGTTTCTGTCATCATATGATGAGGATAATTGGCTTTTGTTTGTAATTGGCATTGCCTCAGTTGCATACGGATTAATTATTGTCTCACCGTCGTCGTATTGTTGCGGCTGATCATACTGTGAGCCTTCCAAAAAATCAATGCTATTCAAGTCTTCAAATTGTGGAACGGAATTATATAAATCTGGATGGAATTTTTTCATGTTAGTTTTTAACTCTACAAAGTTAGCTTCATCGAACAAAAGGAAATGATCCGCCTCATTTTCACGATAAGAATTTGTTTGTTCGGGAATTGGCTGGGATGATCTGCGACCATTTCGTATTCTTTTATCCTTGTGAAGTTTCACTAAATTCGTGTCATAATATTCAATCGACTCCTCAGGCGTGGATATTAATTTAGTTTTTGCATCTGAATTTGACTGAGTCCTTCCCTCCTTACTTCCACTACTATAAACAGATGCATAATCACTACTACTCAAGGAACTTGAAGTCGTATTACTTTTACCACTAATTATTTCTTGCATTTCTTTTCTCCTATCCGATTGAATTTTTTTCTCTAATCCAGTTGCTGTTGTATATTCAAATGAGCTACTTGTAACATTACCATCACACACTGGATGCTGCTGTCCTCCAAAATCATCATCAATAGATTCATCAATGCCATCGAAATTTATGTCATTAATCATCGCTTGCTGAAACTGGTGCATTTGTTCAATTTGAATAGCGTTTGGTAAATAATTGATATTTTTTGTACACGACTTGACTCTTTTGTGCTGTTGTCTTCTTCGTGAATTATTTTTTATTACGTCAGTTGATTGTTGTTGCTCTCCCCCTGGTGCTCTAATTGACATCGTTGTATCACGCTCAAAGTGCTCATTAAGAAAAGCATCGAGATATGTTAAATTGCGTGTCAAATCAATTTCAGATTTATAGCTTTTGTAAATAACGCTATTGCAATTATCATTATTCAAATTTTGCCGTCCGTCAGACTCATATTCTATCATATCGTCATAGAATTGTTCATGATGATTCAAATCATTTCCGATGATATTATTATTATTGTTATTTACTCTCGATGAAGCATCATTGAGCAAATGAGTTGCACGTATAAAATCGTCCAATTGATATGATTTATTGATTTCGTTGTAATATTGATATTTCTTTTTATGATTTGTGTTCGTTTTGATAATTGTTGTACGGACATTTCCTGTTCTTAACGGAAGCGTGGATGTTGATGATGGATGATGGGTTAGAATTTTACATTTTTGACCTAATTTGATTAGCTGATATTTCGCTTTCGAGTGGAATTTTTCAAAATATTTTTTATCCGTAGCTGCTGCATTCAGCGTGGATGAGCTTGTGTACGTTTTATTAGGATAATGCAAATTTACATGCTTTAGTGATGGCGTCGCTTTTCCATTAGACTTGCTGAACGATGGAATATGAAATAGATTGTTTGATTTTTTCGTTAATTTAAGGAATTTTTTATCACATTTTCGTCCATCAACCATTTCATATAATGAGCTATCGCTTTCACCAGGCCGACGGTAATCTTGGCGTTGAAATGGACATGTAGGTATGGCACTTTTTATAATGAGATTTTGATCAGTATTATTAATTATTGTTGTTGCTTTAAGCGACGGGTCAATAAAATCATTTGTCAATTGGCTTTGATTATTTACTGATCGATCAGTCACACTCTTGACAGATGACTTTCTCCTCTGAACATGCGTTAATCTTGATTGCTTCTTTATTTCATCATTATTGCCATTATCTTGCGTTCCAAATATCTCGGAGTTACAAAATTCATCAGAGTCAAATTCCTCAGCATTAATATCGATCATGTTATTTTCATGATAATCTTCAATCCATGAGATAGATGAGCCATGGGGATGATTTTTCAATTTAGCATTCGACGATGTGCTTTCAGCTGCATGTATTGAAGTAGCTTTCTCAGCATTTTCACTCGAATGATTCTCGTGCTTCTCTTCCTCATCATCATCATAATCAGCTTCTTCATTCTCATTATTGGATGGTGTGCTGTCTATTATTTTTTCAAAATCAGACATTCCGGGTGCTGTTGTTTTTGAAATATCTTCTACTTGTTCTCCAATGGCTTTTTCACTTAGAAAGGGATTTGTACTACGCTTACAAGTGACATTAAGAAGTTTTCGTTCGTCTTCATTGTTTTGCTCATTTCTTGCCGTCATTTCATTATCTCGCATCTTCCCCGTTTTATTAATCATAATAATTTCATTATTGTTCTCGTTCGATGTCGAGGACGATGATGATGGAATTGTATTACCATTATTAATAGATTGTTTTTCACGTACCTTAACCTCCATTCCATTATCAAAATCCATTACAAAATCCGACATCGTATTACAATTGTTGTCGCCCTTATTTCCGATTACACAGATCTGTTTGATTCTCTCGTTTGTGTTATTCTCATTTGATATGCTCAAAGCTATATGTCTACTTAATTCATCATTTTCATCTTCAATTATTTCATTTCCCTTGTCATCGTCAACAGATCTATCACGAATACTGTTGCTGCCGTTTAACAGATTTTCATTTAGATGGCTAATTGAATTTATTTTACTTCTTTTATTATTGTTATACCGATTCTGTTGCTGCTGATGATTATCGCAACTGCCCGAAGGTAAATCATCATCATTTATGTCTTTTGTAATATTACAGCTTCCACTATTCATCGTATCGTCGTTATTCAGGCATCCCATAATTGATTTCGATTTAATTAAATTTTTATTATTGTTACAGCTATCGATTGAATTGTTATTGTATATAATTGTATCATGGTTATTGCTAAACATCGATTTACTGTAATTATTTATTATCGTGTTGTCTATCGATTGATCTTCGATTTCATTGTTATTAGTCGTGGAGCTCACATTAGATGCATTAGATTGCAGTAGAGTTAGTGAGTACGAAGCATTTAATTTGATTTTATTCTTGATTGTTCTTAGTGACACGCGAGCGAAATTGAAATTATTATTATTATTATTATTGCTATTTTCATTAACATTTACATTAACATTATTATTACAATTATTTTCTGATGATGCTAAGAAAAAGTTGAAATTAGTTGTAGTGTCATCATCGAAATTATTTTTATTATTATGACTATTACTACTACTATGACCACTTACGTTTGCTAATAAACTATTATCATTGTCACATAATAGAAGATTAGATTGGGACTGATGTAATTGTGACTGAAGTGATGGAGTGATGGTGGTGTTTTGAGGGGAGGAAGAAGAAAGTAGAAGAAGATTTTGATCATCAGTCCCATTAAAAAGTGCCTGCTAAACTCGTGTTGGCGGTGATAGTACCATCGCAGCCATTCTTACTTTCATTGCTTCGGGCGATCCCTGATGTAATCCATTGCCTGTATGGTGATGATGGAAGCCTGTTGTTGGCGTCGTGTAAATTGAATCAAGATGCGGCACTCCTATATCACTGTGTGGTTTCAAATCAGCCTTTTCACTATATTTTCGTCACGAAAATAAAAAAATGAAACAAAAAAAAATTGAAAAAGTTAAAAATCAGTCTTTTCTTGCAGCTGACATTTTCTGTGTCAATAAATGTCGCATGAGCGGAGCAGCATAAATTTTTTTTTCATCTCTAGTTGCACCATCAATAAGTTAGCAGTTTATTGGGATGAATGAAGGACATAAAAAATGAGCATTTGCAGTTTCACTGCTGCTATGAATGCATATAAAATGGAAGGGGACAAAATAGAATGCCTGTCATGGTTTTATGCGAGAGCGGGTGTGTGAAATTTTAGCTCAACGATACATCAGCGTTCATGGTGGAAAATAATGCTATGCACAGTGGAAATTTCAAATTTGTAAAAGAAGAAAAAAATGAAACGAAATTGAGATCGGACAGTATCGTTCAATTCAATGTTCTATAGCATAGCAGCCAAAAATGTGTGTGTGTGTTTGTACGTAAGGGGGATGGGGAGCAGTTAGTGGAAATAAAAAACCTTTTTTATTCGCTCGTTTATGATTTGACATGAGAAAATAACTGGAAAAGCGGAAATTGATAACGCAAACTGTAAAGTTCCCTGCCTTGCTTGTTTGCATACCAAATACATGGGATTCACTTCGACTAAAAAAATTTTTTTGTGTGGGTTGAAACAGAGAAAGGAATACAACTAACAACAACTACCAAAAAAAGAAGTGAAACATTTTTCGATTTGAATGAATGAATGAATGTACTTTTGCCATGTTGTAAAAATGAAAATTTAATGTTTCGAAAATTGGACGCCGCATAATAGTGGGGTATAATCAAATTAAGATTGCAAGAGTTGTCTGTCGAGTGAGAGTATGAAAATAGAGAATAAGAGTGCTGTTTGCTATGCTTCTGTGAATACAGACACTTGACTTCTTTTCACCATTCACAGCAAATATTTTGCTTTCATTCAACTCGTAAAAAGTTATTTTTGCAAATAAATAATTTGATGCTCTTACGAATTGTTGATAGCAAGTACTTAATGGAGATACCAAATATTCTGGTATGTACCGATTTGCGATAGAATTTACTCTCTTTTTTAAACTTTTGTTCATTAAATGAAACTCGATATCTTTTTTCCATTAAAAGTTGCTTTCTGCAGTCCATTGCCATCATTGGGAAATTAGAGAAATAGCTAATCACATTAATTGAAATTTAATTGACTCAAGTTTGAGGAAATGTAAAGGTAAATCTGATTAAGCATCCAGGACATCAAGTAAATCTATGAACAGATCAAGAAGCTTAACTCATACTCAGAGCTTTAATTCTAAAGCTAACATTTCTAATTTCCTAACGATTCTATCACACAACATTACTCAGCAATGCGAATATCCAACAGAACAGTTTTTATAAATATTTATGAGTATGCGATATTGTTGCTCACTGATGAAAGCTATCTCTGGTACATTATCTTTCCATTTGTCCTGCAATCTGACACATTTTTACACTTTACCATTTTATTGCACTTTTTTTCTTCTTGTCCTTTTTTTGTGTGTCTCACCCAACATTTTTTTTAATCTCATATCAATTTCATGATAATATCTGTTTATGACACTGACACGTTTCAAGTGTAAATACTTGAAAACAACATTTTTTTCTGCTGTAGCAATTTTTCTTGTATAATTTTTTGTAACATTCCTTTTCTTTCCCTCTACTCACAGTATGATTCTTTTTTTCCACATATTACTGTGTAATGCAACTTATGAAGCACTTGACGCACTTGACAGGCAAGCAGAGAAGAGGAGCAGAAAAAAAGTTATGAAAAAATATCAGGCAATACGTATCATCATGAATGAGGAGCGAGAGAGCAAAAAAGAAATAAATATAAGTAAGTGAAGTGAATATATGTGGGGAGGAAATTGCTATGAAATATTATAAATCTTTTATATGACATGATATCGTGAGGTTGTACTTTTTTTATAAGATTTCTTTTCCTTTTCATTTTATTATTCTTTAAAGATGCTCCCTTACTTTAGATTAAAAAAAGTCCTTCTCTTAGTCATCACTTATTCTTCTTTTTGCTTCCCTTATTTTCACCAAGTGACATAGCAGAATTTATTGCTCTTTGAATCTACTTTAAAAGCATCGTTCACACACAGTCAATACGCAACAACAAATGCTTGGCGAGGCTTTAAAAATAAAATTTATTTATTTATTTGTGTGTCGTATGAAGCAATTTTTTTCTTTTCCTATATCCTTTCAATTCTAATGCGTACGGAGCATATACGGTTCATATATTTGTAATGCATGTGAGAATAAATTCGGGCTTGGATACTCTAAGCATTGTTTGCTATGGGCATCGTTTGTGAATTTTTTTATAAAGCTTTTAAAAAAATTTGATTTCTGAAGAACTTCTTCTTGAAAAGTTGACCAGAAATGTGCTAGATTCTCAACGTAATCTTCAGTTTTCACGCCTTGATTCAAAAAGATTTATCCGGGCACACATAATCTCTCAATATATGTTTATCATATACATACAAGTGAGCACGGCATAAAATGGTTGACAAACAGCACTAGTGGCAATGGCAAATGAAGGAAAATTGTTACAAGCCTATATGTCGAATGATGAGAAGGATATTATTTATGTTTTTAACTTTGAAATATGATATGATATAAATAATGAAGGATTTTAGATGTAATTTGTCAAAGCGTAAACATGAGAGAGAGAGAAACGGAAAGAGACGGGTATCGAGCAGAAAAAAATGTATCATGTGCCATTTATTTTATTATGATATAGGAGATGATGAGATTCGCTTAAAGAATCTCGTTGATGAAGTGTATTTTTTTCGCTTGAAATAACTTTTGTGACTATAAACATTGAGACATATTCACATATGATGAGCGATAACGATAGATGGAAGCTGAAACTACTGATCGGAAAATTTATGAGTCAATCAGCTAATTTCATTGGGATGCTTATTCGAAAATATGTGTATGTATCACTTTATGAACATGGAGCTACGATAAATCAAAAGAGGAAAAGAAAATTTTACCAATGGATGTAAATCGATTCGCTTGAATTCCCACACAAAATTTCCTTTATTATACATATTCCATTATCATGAGAGAATATTTATTGATGTATTCATATTAGTGTAAAAATTTATATCGTCATAGAAAGTCTCGACGGGCCTTATTTCCAAAATCGTTATTGTAGCGATTATTTTCATTTTTATTGCATTTTTATAGAAAATTATCTTAGGTTTGTCTGTTGAAGGCATTCTTACATAGCAACAAAACTACGCTCAATTCAATATCCATTTCAATTCTATCGAAAAAGATGTTGTCATTCACTCTGTGGAGTTCATGAACTAATAGTCATTTCAAAGTCCTACACAATTTTCAAATCACGCTGCGAACATCATATTCATCCTTAAATTATACTAAGTAGAGATTTCTTCCCAATCATCAAATGATGGAGAAGAACAGAATGAAACTGCTGATTTTTTTTTGTTGCTGGTGCTCTCTTTAAAGACGCCTAAAAATTTATGCTAGCTCATGCTTGAATATACATACTAATCGTATATTGCGAAGAGTAGAAGATTGAAATTGAATATTTGTGAATGAAGGAGGAAGGAAAAGGCGAGAGGAAAAATTATTTTGGTGAAAACGTCGAAAAAATGTGTTTCACATGAGATGCTTTAAGGCTTAAGGCACCCTTAATGGAATATCATGTATGCTCCGACTACAACTACTGTGTCTTACTGTTTCACTAATTTTTCATTGTTGCTTCTTGTTCTATACATACCTATCTTTCTCAGCTGTTTTATAGTTGTTTCGATCTGGAAGGAAATCGTAAGCAGAATAAAAAACATGAAAAATTAATTTAGTTGAGTGAATTTAACAATTTTTCTTCTTCATCTAGTATGGGTCTTTAAAACATAAAATCACGTGGATATTGCAATAAAATGAATAAAAATAAAATAGTCTACTCACTTTTGAAACAACATTTCTTGGCTCGTATTGCATAAATGCACCAGCATAATAAAATAAGTAAAGCTGCTAGACTTCCAACTGCAATGCCAAGTAAGTAACTCAATTCGAGTGGTTCTGTTCGCCCCCGTCGAATGATGTAGTTTGTGAGTGAATGAAATCCATACATAAAAAGGCATCCAATGGAATTGCATTAAAATGAGAAAACGAGAAGGGAAAAAATTTAGAGAATCAAAATGGAATTTCGTCTTAGCTATGTTATATCTACAGTCTTAAGGCAGGCAAGTAAGCGAGCAAGCAGTGGAATAAAATTCAAGCATTACAGAAATGGATTTATTCTGTCCCATATTACTTCGTTTAAATCCCACACAGACGTTCAACTTGTTTTGTTATGGCTTGTCTTAAAGCCAAAAAGATTTTTTTTTCGTTCCTCCTTCCTTGTGCTTATTAATTTTTTCTCATTTACTTGTTCATAAGCTTAAATTTATTTTAATTTTAATGAAAAGCTTTTCATATTTTTTTTCTGTGGAGAGTCGAAATTGGCATTTAAATTTAAATTTTTATGGAAATTAACTCTGCGTATTTTTTTAAAGACTTTTCGTGGTAAACTAAATGTCAAGATATAATGTATGGTGTACTTATATATCTTCACTTCCTACAATACTTCAACCATTTAATTTCAATAGCAGTAATCAGAAGCAAATTTCTATTAAAAATTCGTTTTGAGTACATACGCTACATTAATGATAGGAGAAAATTTTCATAGCTAGTTAAAAATAAATTTGATTGATTCACAAAATTGTGTCTGATATCTTCGAAATTTAATAATTTATATTTACGTGAAATTTACTTAATTATTTCAACATCATACAGTAATTACACGTTGGTATATTCTCATAATTATGACAATTGAAATCTAATTTACGCCTATTGTGAATATGAGCTATGATATTTTATGACAGTATTGTGGATTTGAAAACATAAAATATAAATTTCTTTATGAAGGTTTTAATGATGTCAATGAAAATTTGCTGTAAAATCAATCACTATTATCAAATATCAAATTTGATAAATATTTGAAGGTTCAGAAATAGAAACTTTGCCCTTAAGACATATTAAAATAATTTAAATGTATTCAAATCATCAAATTAAAATTCTATGACTTGAACCTTTTTTTAATCCTTCAAATATTTAAATTAAGCACCTTACCCGATGAAGATTTCGGATTCATTATTTTAAAAAGTATATTTATAAGCAAACTGCCTACGTAAACACTTCTAAGCCTCATCATTATCGCGTAAAAAAGGAATGAGTTACGTGTTTAAATTTTTATGAAATTAGCTTCGTCCCTTTCTAAAAATAAGCACCAACATTAGACGCAAACATTATGAAAGAATCGACACATCAATTACCGGTAATGTAAATTTTAATGAGAAAGAAATAAAAATGATCATCAACTTTTTTACCGCTCATGTTTTGTTCGTTCCTAATAACCTTAACAATAAGGCAATTAATAATTGAGGTTGAAGGTCAACATTCTCGCATTGAAATTCCATTTAGAGCGAAAACAATCTTATTTCCTTTCATTTACTACCAAAATATTTATGTCATGAAATTTGTTTGCTTTTCTTCTACCTTTTTTTCTTGGCAGAATTTGTAAAAAAAGGCATAGGCACAAACTTAAATATAAATTTGCATCAATTTTTCGGAATGAAACTGAAACGTAAAGAAAGACCCAATTAAGGTTATGCGGTAATGTTAATATCAAGAGATATGAAATAATCATAATTTTATGCCATAATAACTTTAGAGCTTTTTGATATAAATGTCAGTAAATATTTGCGTGATTAAAATGTTTTCCTACACTACCGCGGTTCCACAATGGGGCTTTTATGAAGATTACAATACGCTCTTTTCACTTTTTCACTTGAACAAAGTTCCCCAACAAATTATCAGTGAAATTAATTTTCAAGAACTTTTTTTTCATTCCCATGCTATATTTAATACAAGTGACCGACACCGACATCGTAGCTAGTTATTATTTCTTTCCTCATTGTTTTGTCAAAGAAACTAAATATTATTTCGTCGCACTCATTTTCATGAGAATGGTGTGCAAATATTTGTTATGTCCTTCTCTCTCTTTCTCTCAACTAGAACTTAAATGAATGAGAAATGAAAATGAGGAAAGGAAACCCGTTCCATTAGCATGCTCGTTGTATCTTTGAACAAACAAAAGAAAAAGCATTAACCCACAAAAAAGCGTGTACGATAATAATGAGGAAAAATCCAGACAATTTAAATGTTTTCTCGCCGTTCTTCCTTTTTGAAGTAATCATCAACTTCATTCTATTTTCATATTATGTTCACAGTAAGCTAAATCCTTATGGAATTACTTTTCTCTTATTTTCTTTACTTTATCAACTTGTATCATAAAATGTTCTTCTGTTCTTTACTCAACAAAGGTTATTATTGGTGTCGAGTCCCAAATTTTTACTCAAACTGTGGTTTGGGAGCTTCCATTTTCTTGCCAAGAAATTTATAACATACTAGTAAAGTAGTATCAGAGGAAGAGGAATAAAATCTGAATAAGTTACAACATGCAATAAAACAATTAATTTAAATTTTAAATTTCTTTTCTTCCACCCTTTAAAGGGTGGAAAGGCCTTTCCTGATACGAAATTTCGGCGCCTTTAAAGGCGTTTGGTTGTTATTTGCGTTGTATAATCATTTATTTTCGTCATAATAATAGCAGGGTTCGTGAAGAGTAAAAAAATCTTTGATTTTTGAAATCATTTTTTTCTGTGATCTCAGAAAATCATGATTTTTGAAATCCTACGTAAATCTTTACGTAGGATTTTGATTACGTAACGAAAATCATTACGTAGAGATTTTCGTTACGTAAAATCTTTTTTGTTTATGATTTTCATTATGAATCATTTTGAACATTTCAGTCTCAATTTCTAATACAGATTGATTAAACAAAATGTTTAAACGAAAATTAAGCTGTTCTGAATATGCACATTACACTTTAGGTGCTTAATTTAACTAAATTTCGATACAAGTAATGAGCATTTTCGTCTGGATGTTTTTTGCTGATTCAGACGAAAATGAAAGTATTGAAATTTACATAAATTAAGCACCTAAAGTGTAATGTGCATATTCAGAACAGCTTAATTTTCGTTTAAACATTATGTTTAATCGATCTGTATAAGAAATTGAGACTGAAATGTTCAAAATGATTCATAATGAAAATCATAAACAAAAAAGATTTTACGTAACGAAAATCTCTACGTAATGATTTTCGTTACGTAATCAAAATCCTACGTAAAGATTTACGTAGGATTTCAAAAATCATGATTTTCTGAGATCACAGAAAAAAATGATTTCAAAAATCAAAGATTTTTTTTACTCTTCACGAACCCTGAATAATAGTAATCGAAATTTTAATTCAGTCAGGGAAAACATACAAGTATGTTGCTACCAAGGGTAATAGATGTGCGTAAAACAATTTACATATTACGTCTAAAAATTCATTCTAATTAATTTTTTCCCTAGCAAAGTATTAGAGTGCCACAATAATCTGATTTAAAAATGAATTCAGTGAGTTTAATTAGCTTGACATTTTACAAGCTAATGAGATATATCTCATTATTAAGCAGGCATTCCTTATTTGTATAAAAAAAAAGATACCGCCTCCCAGACTACTTTATTATATTCAATTAGCAAGGAGGATTTATAAAAATGAGACATTATTGCCCACACAAATTTCATTAAAAAATTTCTTAATTCATTCATAATATAAACAAATGAAATAAGACATAACACGCAGTCAATTTTATTATTCTTCATTGTTTCTCTTTCGTCGTGGGCTTTCCTCTAATTTACGGAATTAATTGGATTAATTTGAAAGTAATTTGATATTAGCACTGCTTTCTTGTATTCAAGTCAGGCATATTTGGTGAATGAAAATACGCTTGCTGAAAAATGAAGTTCTTGGGGATATTTATAATGTTCTAAATGAGCGCGATAATCCTCAAAGGTCGTTAGTTATGCATTTATTCATACCTGGAAAAATTCCCTCCACCTTTAAAGAGATTGAGTGTCGGTCTGTGCCACGCTCGTTTTCAACAACCAAATAATATGGTCGCGCATCTTGTATGTCTGCTTGATTGATATGGAGAGTGGCTATGTAGCAGTCTTCACGTTTATCTTGTAAAACTTCATCTACTTTAAAACGACCTATGGGAGAAATAACAAGATAAGAGAAAATAAAATGAATGTGCGAGGACAGAGGATATAAAAGGAAGTTGAGTAAGTGAAATGGAAATAGAGAATACGTGTTATCGTCACATTATTGATTTTTTTGGATCATCCTACATAATATTTAGTACAATATATGCATCTTTAGCTCTATTTTCATCCACTTACCATAATCAATGTGAATGTTTCAGATAGAGTTCATATACATACCTATTCCGGCACCAGCTTCTAGCCTTAATGAGCCCCATTCCCAAGCTACGTGTCTCGGTCTTGGATCAGCACATACGACTAATGTTAGTGATGCTGAATCGCCACGTTTCACAGATACATGATAGCCCGATGAATTCGGCCTTAATACTTGTGGTGCGCCTACAACTTGCAATGCAATCGGGTCGGATGTCGTTGAACGTTGTTGGCCATTAATATAATTAGTGGCGCGACACTCATATTCTCCTTGGTAATCGTATGTTACATTATCAATCACGAGACGTGACTCTAGGCCTCTCTCAAGCCATGCACTGCCTTGTGACGGTATTCTAGGGGTGAAAAGAGAAGAGAAAAAAATATTTAATTATCTCAGACAAGTCAATTTATAGTTGATTTATCCTGTATATATGCATCACGTCACACAGCCTTAATTAAGTGAAAAAAATATGAATAACAATGCAATAATAATTGATTCGTGCATCTCAATAAGACTTAATTAAGAATGTCTTTCTCAGTCGTTGCTTCCTGTTGTCATGTTTCACGTAGGAGAAACAACAGAGGAAAAAAAATGTTTTATAAACAATAGATTCATAATGGTGTAACAATTAGATCTAATTAGATGATAATGTTATGTAAGGAAGGAATTGCTAATAGGTGCATGTAGACTAAGGCATGCATGAATTGATCATTATTTCTAGAACAAGTCAGGATACTCTTCTCTATCATGAATGATTCTTCGTATATCCAACACTTCAGCAAAGTCTATTGAAAAAGCATGAGCTTGCTCTACCATATATCATCTCAATTTAACAAGCATAGAAAATTCTTGATAAAATGTAGAAAGAAATCCATCTGACTAGAAGTTAATTTTATCATAATTATGATGTGGAAGGAACTTTTTGTGGACATGAATGTGCGGGGCCTTAATAGAGTGAGCAATAACATCTTCAACTAGAAGTATTGTGTATTGTTCATAGAATAGCTTTTTAATTATCCTTTTTGCTCACTTTTTCAGCCTCTCTAGAGAAACACAATACAGTCAGTAAAAAAGTATAGGAAGGCAGACAGCAATAGCTTGAAAATAGGATGAAATAAGTGAAAGGGGGGAAACTTTGTCATGTTAAATTCTCTCAGATTCCATCTCCTACCCATTGTGATTTGCTGTCAGAAGTGAACAACAAATTAATTTTTCCAAGCACCCAAGCAGTGACAGATGTTGCAGTCGCAAAATAAAATACAGAATGAGATGGAAAAAAATCATTTTGCACAAGTTTTTAATTTAGCATTTTCTTCTTTTTTGTCATTTTCTGTACCCTTTTTTTCATATTTATCCTTTTCATTTAGAGTTTGAAAATTTACAGAGGAAGATTTTATGTAAAAACAATTAAAATGCAGAGAAGTCGTAAGATTATAAAGGAGAGTATTACACAGTAGAATAATAAAATGTTAGTCTCAAGATGAGAATTGCAATTAAAGTCTATTTCTTGTACATTCTTATTCATAAGCTTTAATTTTCCTTTCGTTCATACTTGAAATTATACGAAATATTCAGGACAAGCCATAATTTATATACACAAAAAAAATGTTAACATGATGAGAATTGGGAATATTCATAAGTTTGCTGATGTACAAAATAATGAGAATTTTATTCATTAAGTTTTACCTTACTTAAGGAATAATTCCAGCATGATTTTCTTTTATGTTGCTTAATGCTACCAAATGCTGAAAATGTAGGTGTTGCATCATTAAGGATCTTTGCTTAATGAATGGAAAATTATATGAGACTGTTTCATTTACGGTAAGAACAACATTTTGCACACAGAAATATTCAAGTACTTTTATTTCGTTATTTTTATTATGTATGAAAATTGTACTTTGCTTACGACTGAAAGATCAAAGAGAATAAGAAAAGCCCTCCACATGGATGAAAAAAGTTGTGAGCTTAAAAAGTGAATGGAAAATGTGAAAAGCTCTCATTTCATCAACAGTCTTTATTGTTCTCGCCTTTGTTCCACTTTTATTGTGTTTCATTTTGTCGGATTATTTGGTGCGAAAAAAGTTCATTAATTAAAATTATTTTCGCTTATTTAATTTAAATACTATTGTTCAGGTGTGTATTAAGTAGTATTCTTAATAGGATGGTAGTCAGACATTTTTGCAGAGTTCAAATGTTTTGCTATTAAAGGAAACATTTGGATGGAGATTTGACTTTTTGTCTCAAATTGAACAAGATTTTCCGTTAATTGAGCCATTTAGCTTAGCAGCCATTTACCCCCTCCTCCTCTGTCACGAAATTTTCATTCAAATATCTTTCATTTGTATGAAAGTGTCGCACACTGGTCTAAAATCGAAAAAAAAGTGCAATTGAACTTTTTAGGAAAAGGTTCACCAAAAATCTTCAAAGATATCTCATTTGAAAGCTGTTATATGTAGGAACATATTCTCAAAGTTTCAGAGACTTTGGTTCATCTGGTGAAGTATGGCAGTTCCTTAAAGTTTATAGGGGGTAAATATTCGGAAATTTTTTGAACTCACATGAACTGAATTTTCTCAAAAACTGCTAAATCAATTGAAAAATGGTTTTCGGTTCCTAAAATTACATATAAATAGCTTCAAATAAGTGTATTTATATGTGAACATTTTTGTGTCTATGCAGAGTTTGGCTGGAATATGTACGAAAAATTAGCGAAAAACCGTACTTTTAACCATTGAGAAAGCCTAAGGACAATTAAATGAACTCTATAGGGCAGTCTGTAAACAGTTTCTAGTAGTACAAAGTTCAAATTTTTCAAAATAGTGTCAACCTTGACAATCGGACTGCAGGTTTGGAAGTTATTGCCAGTCAAAATTTGGTAAAAATCCGAAAAGCTAAAATATTTTATTTTAAAATTTTAGCCAAAATTTCCACTTTTTTCGCAAAACATGTCCAAATTCAATATTTAAAATTATTTTGACATTAGTAATCCATTTTTAATCAAATTTTCAAGAAATTTTGTAAAGTAGGCTTATTTTTGACACCCCATGCTGGTTGTTGAGCAACCCCTTTTTCGACTCACTTAAACCACCATAACTTTTTACAAGAGAAATATTTTGCAATTCTGTTTTCTTTATTTGATAGCCAATTTTCTGATGTTTACAGGTGGATTCTAAATCATGACTCGGAGCTACTTTCAAAATGACTACCTGTGAGTAGCAAAAAATTTCCAAAACACTAAATCTTGGTTTTATTGGTCATAGTAATCATAATTGAACATAAAATACACAAGAACAATCAATAATATTGTTTTTAAAAGCCATATCTCAAAATGGTCTATTTAGGATTTTTTCAAAAAGGGGTCGGTCACAAACCAGGGCCCATTAAAAGACTAAAATCTTATTCAACCATCAAATATTATATATTATTTTAAAGGTACTGCAATTGGCTATCAAATAAAGAAAACAGAATTGCAAAATATTTCTCTTGTAAAAAGTTATGGTGGTTTAAGTGAGTCGAAAAAGGGGTTGCTCAACAACCAGCATGGGGTGTCAAAAATAAGCCTACTTTACAAAATTTCTTGAAAATTTGATTAAAAATGGATTACTAATGTCAAAATAATTTTAAATATTGAATTTGGACATGTTTTGCGAAAAAAGTGGAAATTTTGGCTAAAATTTTAAAATAAAATATTTTAGGTTTTCGGATTTTTACCAAATTTTGACTGGCAATAACTTCCAAACCTGCAGTCCGATTGTCAAGGTTGACACTATTTTGAAAAATTTGAACTTTGTACTACTAGAAACTGTTTACAGACTGCCCTATAGAGTTCATTTAATTGTCCTTAGGCTTTCTCAATGGTTAAAAGTACGGTTTTTCGCTAATTTTTCGTACATATTCCAGCCAAACTCTGCATAGACACAAAAATGTTCACATATAAATACACTTATTTGAAGCTATTTATATGTAATTTTAGGAACCGAAAACCATTTTTCAATTGATTTAGCAGTTTTTGAGAAAATTCAGTTCATGTGAGTTCAAAAAATTTCCGAATATTTACCCCCTATAAACTTTAAGGAACTGCCATACTTCACCAGATGAACCAAAGTCTCTGAAACTTTGAGAATATGTTCCTACATATAACAGCTTTCAAATGAGATATCTTTGAAGATTTTTGGTGAACCTTTTCCAAAAAAGTTCAATTGCACTTTTTTTCTCGATTTTAGACCAGTGTGTGTCGTGTAGACCGCCCTTCTCTTTAATATTGGACGTCATTTATGAATTTTAATAGGTTTAACCAGTTTTGTTGAACGTAATTTCTACAATTTGATCAACACAAATATTCAATCATAGTAGTCAACGTTTTCTTCAATTAATTTAGTACAAATTCACATCTTAAACAATAAACACGTATTAATTCGTTTGTCGCCAAGAAAATACAGTCCACTCTAAACCAGAACCATCGCATTTATTATTGTTGTACGCAACAAGTTTAATTCTCAAAATCTCATAGATATTTCCCTGCTATTGATGCTTAATATTTTTACAGTACATATTTACAATATTTCATTTAAAAAGTATTGAGTATTTAAAAAAGAAAATTTAAGTCAGTAACAACAAAAAGTCCACAAACTGGAATTTATGCGATTAAAATCTGAAGCTTTTTTTAAAAGAGTTCACCACAAATTTTTTTAATTAGCGTAGGCGGTTGTATTTAGACTTCAAAGGTATCTCCCACATTTATTTTTTGTAAAGTTAGCGCAATATCACTAATTTAATTACAAAGTTAGATGAGTTCATTTCAATTAAAGCTTTAATTTAATTAAAACTTCAATTTCGGATGCATTAAATTCATTTCAATTCTTGAATGAGACATACATATTGTTGCCTTCACTTAACAACAATTCTTGAGCATTAAAGTATAAAGCTAAAGTGGGAGAAGATCTATAAATCACGTCGGAAAGAAATGACAAAAGAAAATGCGTCACATTTATGTTTATCCCCTAAATCACTTTACTTCACAAACACTTCTATTCACACATGATACAATAAAATGCTATTTATGCAAACTTATTGTGATGTGTATTTACGAGACTATATGACATAGAAATGTTTATAGCATAGAAATTGTATTTCTGTACCAATGAAATGTTTAACTGGAATTCCATGTTCAATAAATGTAGTAAGACATAAGAAGAAGAAGCTTTTTTGTTTGCACAATAAAAAGTAGAAGGAAAATAAGAAGCAAAGCTTCTCCCATTGTTACGGAGTGGTTGCACGAATATGAATGGAAATGGATGTGAGTGAGAATATAATCAAAAGAATTCTCTAGTTTCCCGAGGTTTTTTATTCGCATAATATTACCATTTCATGTGTATTCATATTCCTCTCTTTCCATTTCCACATGTATAGCATTTATTTTTGTTTACGCCGCTATTAAGAAGCAAACAATAATGATGCTTTCCTATTCAATGATACTTTATATTACATACTTTGAGGAATACTATACATGCATGTACATATGGATGTTTAGAGGAATGATAACATTACATATTTTTACCATGTTTATTATTAAGTGAAAAGCTTTTTTATTTTATTTTTTTTTTGAACGTTGTTAGGAAATGAGATGAATGAGAGACATGGAAAATGAGAGAAGGCAGTAGCATATGTAAGCACATTGAAGCATTACAATATTCTTTTCTTCTCAGTGTAATCAGCAAACATTCATCGACTGTGTTGAACGAATGAAGCATACAGATCTAACATACAAAACTGTTTTGTTGTAAAGCACTTCTTGTGTTGGATAATCTTCCTTTCCTTTTTCTTTCTCTTTCTCTTTCCCTATCTTATACTGTCTCGGATCTCAGATCATCGTTTTGCATTCAAAGCAGAAATGGGAAAACAAGCACAAAAATGTAGTAAAAGATTTTGTATGTGAATGGAAAACAGTACGAAATGTTCATGTATATATTTAAATTTATGATTTTTTTCCCATCTTTGTACGACATACGGAATAAAATCTCAAATACTGAAATGAATATCAAAGCTTAACTTTTTAGAATGAATCAAACGTGTTTTCGTATCCTTTTTGATTAGCTTTATTGATAAGAGGTAAAAAGTTTGACTTTCAGAATTTTAATGATGCTATTATGTCATCTTTTTTATCGAAATGGTTTGAATCTTCTTATCTAATTGTGAGTTGAATGATGAGATCAAATGAAAAATCGTTTTAAGAAATAAGGTCTTTAAGCAAATCATGAATTGAGATTAAAATTCAAAAGTACTTCTTTAAGAATTAAATATTAAAGCTTTACAAAGTAAAAATCTTATTGCTGCTGAAAAAGATGCGAAAATTGAGGGTCTTGACAACTGAATATTTAGAATTTTGTATGTGAAAATTCTGTGTTCAAAACATCATAAGTTTACAATTTTTTACAAGTCATAAAATTAATTTTTTTGTTGAATAATATACACTATGTTGTAGCATACAGTTTGCAGGCACTGATATCAAATTAATCAATTTTAATTTAGTTTATATAAGATTAAACTCAGAAATTCATGGGATCGTTCATTTATGATTAGAGTGTCCAGAAAATTTTTCAATAAATGCTCCACATTCTATAAAAAAATATAACGGAATTCTTAGTATTATTGAGTAATATTGAGCAGTAGCGTAGCCAGAATTTTAGTAGGAAAGTTGGAAAAACCCTAACAATTTTAAATAATTACCACGTTTTTCTTAACTTGCTTTCTTATGTGTTTGATTGATTGATTGATTGTCCGCAAAATTTCAAATTTTGCAATCAAATTTTCGACCACTTCTACTGCTCCAATCGAGCTGAAATTTTTCATGCTTACGTATTTTGGATGACAATACAATATTTTAGCATTTTGGAATCATAAAAATGCTTAATTATAGTACAATTTAGTTTATTAATTTTTATATGAGAAAATAATCCAATATCAATGATGTCATTTTCTCATGGACATTCTTGAAGATAATTTGATTTTTCCGAAATGTCATGGGTTCAAATCTCACCAATGACAAAAAACTTTTTTGAACTTTTTTGATTCTTTTTTACACTTTTTTGATGCCTTATGATGTTTCATGATTTATTTATGCATAATTATATTTTTCTAAGTCATAAAACAGCAAAAAAGTACAAAAAAGAGTGAATTTTGATTTTTTGTATGAAATGTCGATATACTTCACAAGAGCAAAAATCTTTCTTTATACGTATATTTTTGTCACTAAAATTTATAGTCGTACAACTTTTTGGCTCAAAATAGTGTGTAAATACATGCAACTCGTTTCATAGTTTGATATCGGTGAATATATTTTTGGGGACAAAACAGTGTACGGCTGTGAGAAATGAAATTGCTTTGGTTTGGGTAGAGAGTGTGTGAAAATTTATCTTGGGTTTTTGCATTTCATGATATGTAACAATGAACAATATATAACAAAGCTGTGTGCAAGTGAGATCAACAAGTACGAGTAAAAAAGTCGAGAAAGCAGAATTCATGGATCAGATTAATACTAACTTTGGGCGAAATTTTAACATAAAAGATAAAACGAAGTTTGAACTAGATTGGAAGTTAGATTGAGCGTAGCTCACAAAATTTTCACGTCCTGAACGAAACGTAACGTTGGCGTGAAAACTTTCCTAACTCGTTAGGAGACTGCGGATATGTGAGAAAGTATTGGTGATTTGAGTAATAATAGTTCGAGCGGAGCTCGAATATAAAAGTTCGAACGTAGTTCGAACTAAGTTGAGCGTAGCTCACAGATTTTTACGTCCTGAACGTAGCGTAGCGAGTGAAGGCGTGAAAATTTTCCAAAGCTGTTAGAAGACTGCGGATATGTGAGAAAGTGTTGGTGATTTGAATAATAATAGTTCGAGCGGAGCTCGAATATAAAAGTTCGAACGTAGTTCGAACTAAGTTGAGCGAAGGTCACAAATTTTTACATCCTGAACGTAGCGTAGCGAGTGAAGGTGTGAAAATTTTCCAAAGTTGTTAGAAGACTGCAGATATGTGAGAAAGTGTTGGTGATTTGAGAAATAATAGTTCGAGCGGAGCTCGAATATAAAAGTTCGAACGTAGTTCGAACTAAGTTGAGCGTAGCTCACAAATTTTTACGGCCTGAACGTAGCGTAGCGAGTGAAGGCGTGAAAATTTTCCAAAGCCGTTAGAAGACTGCGGATATGTGAGAAAGTATTGGTGATTTGAGTAATAATAGTTCGAGCGGAGCTCGAATATAAAAGTTCGAACGTAGTTCGAACTATGTTGAGCGTAGCTCACAAATTTTTACATCCTGAACGTAGCGTAGCGAGTGAAGGTGTGAAAATTTTCCAAAGTTGTTAGAAGACTGCAGATATATGAAAAAATTTGAGTTAACCCCTGTGATCTATAACAGTTGGACGAACGAAGCGAAGCGAAGTGGAGTCCAACACTACTGTGATCTATAACAGTTGGACGAACGAAGCGGAGCGAAGTGGAGTCCAACACTACTGTGATCTATAACAGTTGGACGAACGAAGCGGAGCGAAGTGGAGTCCAACACTGCTGTGATCTATGACAGTTGGACGAACGAAGCGGAGCGAAGTGGAGTCCAACACTGCTGTGATCTATGACAGTTGGACGAACGAAGCGGAGCGAAGTGGAGTCCAACACTACTGTGATCTATAACAGTTGGACGAACGAAGCGGAGCGAAGTGGAGTCCAACACTGCTGTGATCTATGACAGTTGGACGAACGAAGCGGAGCGAAGTGGAGTCCAACACTACTGTGATCTATAACAGTTGGACGAACGAAGCGGAGCGAAGTGGAGTCCAACACTACTGTGATCTATAACAGTTGGACGAACGAAGCGGAGCGAAGTGGAGTCCAACACTACTGTGATCTATAACAGTTGGACGAACGAAGCGGAGCGAAGTGGAGTCCAACACTACTGTGATCTATAACAGTTGGACGAACGAAGCGGAGCGAAGTGGAGTCCAACACTACTGTGATCAATAAACTGTCAACTTATTATCAATCATATGAACAAAATAGTAAAATACTTGATTTTTAGTCTAAAAGTTATATTTATCTGAAAAATGTAGCAATAACAATAACTTTAATAGTGAGCTGTATTTCAAATGACACTTTCTTTGGAGAATAATATCCCAATAATTAACAATTTCATCAATTATTCATCAATAACTTCAAAGAATCTTAATGATTACTTTGATCATAAATAAATCTTAAGAAATGTTGTGATTTGATTCAACAGTATCATCGAAAGACTAAAAAGTAGAAAATAATTTACTATATAAAAAATATTTTTTTTAAAAAAACCACGTTTTTCCCGTGGACTAAAAAGTAGAAAATAACTTTTATTTTTTATTTGTCAGAAATTAATTTTAAATTTTCAGATTTTATTTTAAAAATTTTATCCTCTTCCATGAATTCATGATCATCTATGAATTGCGAATAAGTACACTTCAAAATTATCGTATAGTTCGACTACTAAAAACGTGGGCGCATTTTATAAGAAGTAACTTAAGAAATTTCTATTCTATACAGTAATGATGAATTTATCAATTGAAATTTAGTAAATTTGAAACCCTAATTAAATTTATAACTTCCTATAAAATGCGCCCACGTTTTTAGTAGTCGAACTATACGATAATTTTGAAGTGTACTTATTCGCAATTCATAGATGATCATGAATTCATGGAAGAGGATAAAATTTTTAAAATAAAATCTGAAAATTTAAAATTAATTTCTGACAAATAAAAAATAAAAGTTATTTTCTACTTTTTAGTCCACGGGAAAAACGTGGTTTTTTTAAAAAAAATATTTTTTATATAGTAAATTTTTTTTCGTTTAGCCAATTTTTTTTCGAAGCTAATCCACCCATCCACCCCCTGGCTACACCACTTGTCAGTATATAGTTTTTATATATAATTTGGTGGAAAAAAAACTCTAGCAACTTTATTTATAAAATTGTTTTTCCATAGAAATTTTTTGAGCTATTTCAGCTCCAGTAGATTGAGATCTATGTGATGTTCCATACTATTTTTTATCGTAGTAAAATTTTATGACAAACATTACCAAAAAAATTGCAAAAAATATTTATTTTCATGCTGGAAATTTCTGCAAGCTCCTTAAAAACTCTTTTTCGTAAAAATTTCTGAAAAAATTTATTCGCATTATATTTTCAATTCTTGCACCCACAGTAATTCATAAGCCTTCTTACTCTCTCAACAAACACTTTTTCTAGGAGTAATGAAGAGGAAAGTTATAAGAAGCATTAAAGTATAATAAATTTATGAAAAGTTTCTAATTCCTGCATACGGTCCCGAGCGATGCAAAGGAGGCAAAGGTTGCCATATGGAACCCACACTAACTAAAATCATTGTAGCTTAAAAAAGGTTGCACAACGTAGGGGTAAATCGGTCGGGGCTAAATTCGTTCAAGTTTCAAAAATGATTTAATTTCTTTTGAGAAAGGTATAAACTTGATTCATTTATTGTAAGCTAGACGCTCGAGAGAGGAAAAAGGTGTGCGTAGCACATTATCTTTATAGTCATAATTTGGTGTTTAAAAATTTCTTCTTTTTCATTACAAAAGTATTTTATTTCACTTTAGGCTGAATAAATGAGAGAGAAAGGAGAGGAGAGAAAAATGTTCTGAAAGGAAAGAAATGCTAATCAAAAAAGGATAATTCTAGCGGAAATAAGGTTATAATTTAATTATATGGATAAAGAAAGAGGAACGGAGAGAATTTTTCTTCCGTTTTTCAAGATGCTTCATTAATAATTCCTCGCCAAACACAAAAAGCTCTTGAATTAAGAGTGAAGTGAAGTATTAGGGAGTAAGCATAAGCACCTTTCTCGAAGGCAATAATTACAATCAACGTTTATGTTTTTTATCAGTCTGAGATGTTATTACCTTTGTACCCATTTGTAAGTTGGTGTTGGATTTCCCTCTGCAACGCATTCAAAGACAGCTGGTGTGAATAATGGTGCTGTTGTAAGACGATCTGGTCCAGCTGATAAGATTCTTGGTGGATCTGCGGGACATTAAATATTTTTAATTAATTTCTTTCCTCCCTGCTTTTCATGTTGTGCAGCGAACATTACACTAAATTAATTTAAATTGAAAATAGTCAGCTTGCAATAGCACTTACATTTTATATCCAACTGCACTGACAGTTGATCCGAAGTGCCAACACTATTTTGTGCCTGGCATGTGTATAATCCACTATCACGTCGTCCAACAGGTCTCAGTTGGAGACTTTCTGATAAACTTGCAATTTCTGACCTTCCTGCTCTTCTCCACACAATACTTGCTGGTGGATTTGCATCAGCCTCACATCTCAGTATTAGATTATCCTTTCCCTCTTCTAAATCAATTTGTGGTGCACCGAGCAATTTTATTGTGGGAGCATCTGTTTAGAAAACGATAAAAGCAAGTGAAATGGAAATGTGTTAGACTCTGTTAAATCAATTTTCCTATAAATGAAGAGAGCTTTACTCATAAAAATAATAACTCAATGCAGCTTTTGCCTTCAAAGAAATTTTATTCATTCTTTCAATTAAAAAATGATGAAGAAGGAATTTTATTAATTTGTCCTAGTATGGGGTATTAAAATTGAAAAATATTTTGTTCTGTTACCTGGGTAGTATTTAATTTATAAAAAAATTTCATGCAGTAATGCCTGTGATGTTTGCACAATAGAAAAGCTTTATTGAGCAAATATTTTATAAGAATTTATAAATAAATTTATTTGCAGTAAAAGATTTAAAATCAGGATCATCAGGATGATAGGCAAAAGCAGTGAAAAAGCAACTATGGCGTAATTGTCTAGTAGGATTTGATGGCTCTTTTACTGTTTTAGCCATACCAACTCGGTTTGTGGGTTCGCGACACAGAACAAAATCTAAACTGGATGTTCATCGCATCAAAAATCATCAATAAATTTTGCTGTTGCTAGATCTCTTAAAATGTATAGAGCATATTAGGATCATCATTTAACTGCACTGAAAAATAGAGTCAAGCTCTCACGAATCACTAGTGTGTTTCGGCATACATTTATAGAACCACTGCTCTTCACAAATATATGAATGATATTTATTTCTATCAAAAATATCTTCTGCTTTAAAACCTCAAAAAAAAATTGAATTATTTTTTTATAATGCCTTAAATGGCAACTCAAATTGAATAAATACTTATTATAAAATAACAATTGCCTCTCTCAAATAAGCTTAAAAAGTACGTAAACAATTTTATTGAATGGAATGGCAGCACAATTGAGAGTATTTATTTATGAACGTAGCATAATAAAAAAATTATAAATTTTTCTGTTTTTGTTCTTCAAAAAAAATAAGGAAAAATAAACAGAAAAAAGTTTATCATGCTAAAAACAACCTGAGAAAAATGAGGAAAAGACTGTACATGATAAACAAAGAGTTAAATAAGAAGAAAAAGTACTCTCGAGCCAAATTCAATTGAAGGAAGGAAGAGACTGAATGGGAAAGGTGCTCAATAGACTTGTTTATCAATATTTCCGTTATTATGACTGTAAAATTCTGATAGTGAGGAAAACACTGAGAGAATTAAGTTCACTATCTCTGTGCTATGTTTTTCATCATCAAACTGATGAAGAGAGAAGGAATTCTTTTTTTCATTATTGAATTTCCTTCGGTCTGGAGCATTCAGTCATCGAAGAAGAACAAGAAAATATTTTACGAGAAGTACCTTTTGCAATTATCTTTATCGAATTGTCTGCAATCTTTCCAAGAATCATCTCAATGATTCGTTCAATTTTTCATTCCGCTACTTTTTTGCCATTCTTATCGAGTACCATAATAATGATAGCATTGCTGCTGATGCTTTTTTTACTTGTCCTTTTTTGCTTTCTGACATAGACAATTATTGTCATATTTATATCTTTAAAATTCATTCTTTTGTCGTACGGAATATTTTATCTCCCGATCGGCACACATCGAAATGTTGACCACACAAGGGGCTACCTTCTGGTTCGCTTGACCCCCGTGCAGTCAACATTACATGTGTGCCGATCGGGTCTGTTGATTTCTTTGGGCTATTTCTGTTCTAATATTTAATTTGTGGCATTATTATGGGGTCATTTATGATGTCTAAAATTTATAATGCCATGAAAAATTGCTAATTGGGTATGAGCAATAGAAATCTTTTAAAACCTTCTGGACTAAAATCACATTTTGCACTCCGAAATTACATTTTTCCGCATCATAATCAGAACAAACATTTTACTGATTATATAACTGGAATTAATTAGACAACAAAATTGTAGCAGTAATTGCTCATGAAAATTAAACATTTAATGCTTAATTTTCAATGAGCAGCAAGCAAGTAAACCAAAAAAAAAACGAGGAAACGACGAGGAGTGTCAATGTCAAAGATTCTACGTTAAGTACACAGTGGAAATGAAAAATCTCTCATTGTGTAAATCTCCAGTCACGACATTGTACATTCAGAATGAATGAAATGAGTAAAAAGTGAAATTGGAAGGGTGTGCTTATAAGCACGAGATAAATGAAAGTGAGTAAAGCTCTGTCAGTAATTACATATTAAAGGACTTACATCTAACGTCCATTCGTGCTTCAACGCCGACCGTTCGTGCCGAATAATATTCATGAAATGCTAAACATTTAAGTGCCATTCCGTGACGTTCCTTTGTTGCTGGTATTTGCACAACAGATGCAGCTGACCATGTCCTGGGATTATCAGGCTCTGTCGCATTCGTTTGCGGATGTAATGGTGCTATTTCTTGATCCCCAAGAAACCATTTGAGGACAGCAGGTGGATTACCGTAGTGCGACACACATTTCACCGTTGCTGTAGCACCAGAATCTACTGTGACATTATTACCTGGCAGAATATGTTGTCCTTCATGCTCAAGTTTTGGTTTTTGTGGAGCAACTGTATGAAATTAAAATTGAATATGTTAAACACATGTTTCATCAATTTTTCAATTATCAATTAAAATAATTTTTAATTAATGCAAATAAAAGAAAAATCAGCATATAATTATTTGATAAATGCTCTGCAATTATTGACTCACTTTTATGAACCACAATGTGCAGTAATTTATTATGAAAATGTTCATTCTCTCATTTTAGCACATTTCTCGAATTTTATTATATATAATGAGCTATTGTTTCACAATTTTATTATTTACATAACAAATTGAGTTCATTTTTGATAAATAAAATGCGCTTTATGCTCATTACAGCAATCTTTCTGATAGAATTCAGATGAATCAAATATTTAAACGGTGATCAGAGGACTTCATTTATTATTGTAATTACAAATTATGCATTTTGATTGTTTTATTGTCACTAGAGTGAAAATAAAAAATATATGACAAATAATATTTTGTGATTGTATATGCACGTTCATTTTAAAATAACGATGACATTCGATTATTAATGTTAATATTTGTTCACATTAAAATTTCAATTTTTTTTAATGATTCCCATAAATAATAATGTGGATTCATGAATGTGACAGTGACTGTTGTTTTGAGTATGCAAATAAATGGTATTAAATATTTGGACATTCACAGTAGAAGAGCGCGCGAGAGAGAGATACGGATAAACTGTAATGGGCCTTAATTCAATTAACCACACGTCATAAATTATTATTGGCGTGGATAATTTATGATGACCTTTTTCCCTACTTCAAACATTGTGGCACATTGGCGATTATGTATGGTTACATGAGCACATTAGACAGATTCATATAATACTAACCTCGTACAACTAATCTAACAGGTTGACTCGTTAATGCATCCTGTGTTGTGAAATCACTTGCTGTAACTTGGCACTCCCAAAATCCATCGTCAAACTCGAGGGTTGCTGCACGAATCCATAACGAGCAATCACCCGAGTGTGACTGCATACCCATTGTATTTGTACTACCACTAGCCCATTCATACTTTTTTGGGTAAAGTCCTACTGGCTTGTTGTCCTTGACATCGGAAGAGAATAAGCATAAGAAAAAGTTAAAGGATTTTACAGATACAAAGATAATTATACACGTTTCAAAATATTGAATTTTAATACATTAAAGTTTTGGATCTTTAGCAAAAACAGAATTTAAATTGGTTGAGTAAAGGATATTAACCTAAGTTCAAGGTTTTAATTAAAAATGTCCCATAAAAGAATTTTTACGAGCAAGAGTCAAGATCCAGGATCGTGAAATTTTTTTACACTAATTACATGAAATAACAAACCTTTTGCCACGAACATGTGCCCCTTCTGTCAATGACCTTACATACAAGTAAAGTATCCTGATTTGGATTTACTTCTGTGTACTTTGGTTGCTCTGAAAATCTCTGTAGACCATTTGTGACTGTAAAGAGAAGAACAGAGTAAAAATATAAATGAAAATGAATGCTTAAAGAAAAAAAATGATGTTGAGAAATGAGATCCATTAGCTTAATTAATAATCTACTTTTTCCATTTTGCTGTACATAAAAAATCACCCTTTTACAGCTGCATTTAAGACCAAGACGTCGAAAAAGGATAAGCAAAAGTTTATTGGATTCAAAGGTATTCATAGGAAAGAGCTTAAACAGCATGAAGAAAATAAAATATCAGTTGAAATTTTTACGGATTTTGTTGTTTAAAGCGAACTTTTGTACTTTTAGGAACCAAGCAGCAATCCTTTAGTCCAAGGGAGATGATGACAAATTTACCCATCTTAAATTTGGAAAGGTTTAATATTTGTCATCCAATCCCCTACACTCAATGGCTACATGGCCAAAATTCTAGAATAGCTAATTGTTGAGTATTCCTGACAAAAAAACACATGAACTCAACTTATTTTTCAAAAGTGCTACAAAGCATTTTCTGTGCTAATTTTGTGAGAAATTATAATGAGTGAGTTAAGCTTATAAGCATATTATGGGTAAATATCTGTGGCTCTTCTTTCATAATGACCAACACTATTGATTTCTTTTTCTTCCACATTCCCATCCTCTATATTCCCTCTTTTAGTTTTATTTCATTTTAGTTCTGAAGCAAATGGCCCGTGAAAAGATACATTAGTTTATTGGCTCAATTTCTTTTTGCCTTTACTCGTAGTTTATGTTTGTTCCAGTCTATTTTGCAAATCGATAAAAGGTAATTGAAAAATTATCGATTCACTTCTTCCTCTTTTTTTCATTTTTTTTACTGAGCACATATATTTTTATGCTGAATGTTATGATGATCATTATCGATAACATTAAAGGTGTAATCATGTCATTTTTGGGATGTATTTGGGATAAAATTGCTTAAAGGTGGGTAATTCCACGAGTAAACGGAACTGAAAAATTTTGATAAAATTTTTTAAATCTGTTTGTACGTTTGTATTAGGTACATTATAAAGACTTAACTTGCTTCATTTTTCAATTCTTAATGTAATATCATTACTAAGTAATGATAAAAGTAACAAAAATTAGTTAATTTTGTAAAAAACTATTTTTGTTTTTGTAAACAAATTTAACCGATTGACAATTTCTTTTGCAATTTTCTCGTTAATTACGCTATATTAGTATGACGAGTAACCTTTAAAATATCAAAAACAAGTTTATCTACGTGTTTAATGCACTTTCATTGCATAAAATTGTGTTATTTGTGATATTTTTAACAAAATATGAAAAAATGTTCACAAAAATGAACAAAATTTTAACCGATTGGCAACAAAAAAAACTCAAAAAAATTAACAAAGAAGTACTTTTTGCTAAAATAAGCTTCATAGTAGATTGAATTTTTGTTCTATTGTAAGTTTTAAACGAGAAATCATAGTTTTAATCATTAAAAAAGAAGAAAATTGCAATAAACGAAATCGAGAAAAAAATTGTCACTCGTGGAATTACCCAGGTGTAGATTACATCTGACCTATATCGAGTTATTTTTGTAGGATCAATATGAAGCCTGTCAATCGCAACGGTGAACTTTTAATAATGAATATTACTAATATCTGTGCTTACAACTAATAATAAAACTTAATACGATGATATAGAATTACACCGAATATTCTTCAGTAAAAAGCATAACAGAGTCAACACTGAATTGTTGCTTTAAAAATTATGTAAATAGAATCACCGTAGAAACAATTAGAGTTTCTGACCGAGCCAGGCTCGGGCTCGGAGCTCGGTCATTTTTAGCCTAAAGCTCGAGCTCGGAGCTCGGTACCAAAGCTCACCGAGCCTTAAATTCTAAACATTAATAAATATTTTTCATACATTTTTATTTTTATTTTTTAAATTTTCATAACAAAAACACTTTTTAAAGTCATTAGATTACCTAATTTTTAAAAATCATGTAAAATATGGTCATTTGGCTATTATTTTAAAATCAAAACATTAATTTTAAAATTTTTATTATGAACAAAAATTTCTTTTAAAATTGCATTTTTTCAAGAGAATCAAAGCTCGGAAGCTCGGGATTTTCAACCGAGCCCGAGCCCGAGCTTGACCGAGCCTCAGAACCCCGAGCTTTCAGAAACTCTAGAAACAATGGCACCAAGAGTTTCAAAATTTTTGCATAAAATAATACTTTTTACCATGTTCATTTGGATTATAATTCTTTCTTGCGTAAAGTCTTCAACTTCATTTTGAATAATATAATTAGCAAAAAGGAGGATGTTCATCATAATGAGCATGAAATGTAATTTTATATCCATCTGCAGATGTTAAAAAAATTATTGAAATTCCAATAAAACAGCAGACAAATAAATTTAAATGGAAATACGTTTAAAAAATCATTTCTGACCCTTAATATTGAATTATAGACAGTTCTCTTTTAAATACCAATTTATTGCAAAACAGCAGTATTTTATCCACCAAAAAAAAGAGTTACGAAGAGAAAAGTGCTGGTTGATTTTGAGGATATGCATAAAAAGACAAAGTTTGCCATACTATTAAGCCATTCTGCAGGACTTTACCCTTCACTGCCTCTGAAACGATTTGCTTTTTTCACTGTTCAGTGAGTTCATTTCCCAAGCAAAGTTGCTTCTTTCGTTCGTTTTGCATGAGATGGCTAATAGTGCAAAATCACTTTTAAAAATGGAAAATGGTAAAAAAAATGAATGGAGATGATTTTGATTTTAAAGGCAAACAGAATTCAGTTTTGCAAGATACATATAAGAAAAGAGAAGAGTTCGTTATGCAAATTTTCTTATTCATCATCATGGTAAATTGTATTTTATTATTGTTATGCATGGTGTTAGATTGCCAAATAGATTTTTTTTATTCCTCATAAAAAATATTCAATTTTCATTCTATCGAATGTTTTATTGAAGCTTAGAGAATTGTTTCTTGTCAAATTTTATGTGCTTGCTTGTTATTTTTTCTACTTTTTCTTCTCGTCTATTAATTTTCATGAGATTTTATTTATTTTGCTTCCTGAACAAATAAAATTCAATATCTAGATTATAATAAAAAAAATTTTATGTGCATAGCTATAATGCTCTTTTATTTTAGAATCAAAATAAAATTGTTCAATATTTATTTTTTATTGAAAATTCCAAAAGGAAATGTGTCAATATTCAAACTATGTCCTTTGTTTTATTTATTTTCTAATTTGGGACAATTTGCTCTATTTTCAATTAAGTTATAGGTACCTTGAATTTTGAATTATATGGATTTTTTTTAATAAAATTTTTTTTTACAACTATATCTCTGGAGCTTTTCAATTTTGTGACTTTGTTAAATGGCATGTTAGTCTATGAATTTATTCAGCGACTATAAAATTTTAATCCAGGCTTGGAAACTAGGTGGTATAGGTACCAAATATAGGTATTGGAATTACTTATCGACTAGTATATTTATTTTTTTGATCAGTTCCACTTTGTAGGTCCAACAAACACATCAAATTTTGTGAAACTACTTATCTCATTAGGAACCATATATTTTGACTCAGTTTTTGGTGCTATTCTCTCAGGCAACTAGTGAACCCTTCGGCAAATGAAAGGCAAATTAAAACCACGTGTTTTTAATGTTCTATTTCTCAATTTTTTAGACGAGTCGTTCACTGAGGCGTAGTCAAAGAAGAGTCCAAGAGGATCTGAACCGCATTAAAAAATTGTTGAACCATGTTTTCGTAAGAATTTGATTATCTCGCAGTAAACCTGATTCAGACTTTGTGGTGCAATAACAAAGAAACAAAGAAGATGCCAGCACGAGAATCAAGTTTCTGTTAAACTAAGTTGTAAGGCCGAGAACATATAAACGTCTCTTTTTCTTAGCACGTCGATTCCCACAAAAACCTGATTCCTTCAATCACTATTTTGAGAATTTTCTGTGCTTAAGAATTAAATACCACCCTTCCACTAAATCCAGAAAGTCGTAAATTATTGACATAAACTTTAACTTTCAGATGCGCTTAGGTAATCAATTCACGAAAATTTTCACATCATCTCTTCGTTTATTTATTTATTTGTTTAGAATGGAAAACTTTTCAAATCATAAAACCGATAATATTCTCGCAATTATTCAATAAAATCCGAGAAAATTCAACAATAAATAAATTTAGCAATAATAACAATATTTCAAAAACAATTTAGCTCAGCAATTTCAACAGCAAAATTATCCCAAGCCTTTACGGAGAGGGAAGGAAAAATTTTCTGTATTGCTTTAAACCGCAAAATTGCTAAAACTTTTCAATATTCTATTTATTTCATTGAACAAAAGAAGAGAAGAGAAATTTTTATGTAGGAACAGGATAAGACTTAACTTCAATTTGGTAATCAAAAATTCAACATTAAAGTGGATAAGGAAGGAAAGGTTTATTGCGGTTATTGTACACATTTCTTCAATCAAATTTGACTTCTTTACATTAGAAAACTTTTCTCTCAATGGCATTCTTATTTGAAGAGGAATGGAGATGAGATGAGATGAAGATTAAAGATGGAAATTTTCGGATAATATTTTCATTCATTTCAACAAGCCAAATACAAGTAACGATATTGTAAGGTATTTTGGAGCTATTTTAAGCATCGTTATTTACATAAAAACATTCTTAGATTCTATCGAAGGAAATTATAAAATTATTGGACTCCCCAACAACCGTAAATAATTGCCTCTTATTTTCTTGATGGGAATTTATTGTTTGAAAATTGAAAATAAAATTCTTTCATCGTTAATAGGCAAAAATATAAAATTTATACAAAAAAGCATCAACTCATCGCTTATAGGAAATATTTCATGGATTTTTCACGCAATAAAATTGAATAAAGGAATGTAGCATAATGATGAATAATTTTCTTTAATGTATTACTAAATTCGGAAAGCAGCATAAAGTCTCATAGCATTGAGTATCACATTTCTTTGAAATGTTCGTTTTGCTCGTTTTCTAAGAAAGCAAATTGAAGCGTGGAGAAATTTCGAGAATGTTCTTGTTAATAATAAAATTAAGGAAATTATTTTGCCGACTCAAATAAATAAAATGTTAATCCTTACATCTGGCAGCAACAATTTGAGTGGATGATTTTTGTAAATGCTTTTTATTGTTATGTCGGTTAATTTGAGAAAAGAATGAGCTTGTTTACAAATTAGGTCACATTTGTTGAAACGTCTCGTACCTACTTAAAATTTAACAGCCGCTTTAATTTAATATTTTTGCTTTTCTGGAAGTAGCAAGGGGTCATTCACTTGTGACGTCCATCAAAAAATGTGATTTTTAGATCCCCCCTCCCCCCCTTGTCACAAATTTTAAATGCAAAAAAATTTCTTTAATATAAAGTGTCACAAAATCTCAGATCCCCTCCCCCGTAAATCATGGACGTCATAAGTGAATGACCCCCAAGAGCTATATTTGCATAACCTAGGTTTCAAAAGTTTCTGTAAACAGAATCTACTTACAATAGCTTTGATAAGCTTATTCAAGTTCATAAGTTTTCAATATATAGTACATAAATATGTATGATATCATAAAATACCATAAAAACTTTTATTTCTAGTTTTGCTTGAAGAAGTTTTCATTTTTCAACATCAATAAAAATACTTTAGAAACCATAAGATCAATATCCTTCCTACATCACCTAAAATATGTTTTTCTTTTATCTATTAAACTTGTTTTATGATGAAGAAAGATTTTCAATTTATTGTTCTATTTATGAGCTGTAATAGCATTTCTCTTGTAATGAATCAATAGAAATAGCTCTATCAAAAATAATGTAGTAGTGATTTATAGCCTAATACCACTAATATTCACTAATGTTATATAGAATATAAAAATCAATTTCGAGTAACAATTCATCAGAGGAAAGTAATTTTTTTATGATTAATAAATTTTAATGTTCAGACATAAGTATCAAGAAATTAATTTTGCAGTAATGATTTGGGCAACATGCCGTAATAATTCTCTAGAACCCATCATTTTGAAATAAGACCTTGCCAAAAATTTGAGTATGTTGTTGATTCCTTCAGAATGAATGAGACTTCTTTGTATGAATTTAAGACCAAAAACATTTATACGCAAATTAGACTCTATCCTAAAGGCACTGGATCCATAAAAATTGTATAATTGAAGCGAGTCAAATTGAAAGATTCTTCTCAGTGCCTATGAAAGGATTTAATTTATTTAAGTTTCTTAACGATGATAATCGTCGATTTCAATCATCATTCTTATAATACCAGCTAAAGAACAAGCATTTTCATTTAATTCAAATGGTTTTAATCATCTCACATAAGCAATTGTTGTAAGTCTTAATAAATGATAATTTTAAACATCAGCAAATAATCTTTTCAATTGTTTCATCCGCCCCTTTTTCTTTTCCTTTCCTCTCTTCATTTTCATTCACAATGAACACGTATTTATATCATCCTACTTTGTATTTAACATTCTTTGTGAGCTCGTTTGTTTGTTTACCAAATGACGGCGGAATTATTACTTCATTATGAATTTTGAAAGAGAATGATCAATGGTGTCTAATGTTGAGTAATTTGCGTTGTTTTGCCTTTTCCTACATTCATTTAGAACAGTTGAGACTATATCCATATTTTGGTAAGACGAACACATAATGTCTGCAACAACAATTTTGTTGAAATTTTTCTGATTTTGGCTAGGGGTCATTAATTGAGTATTATATTCTAAAAACTAGAACCAGTGACATAGCAAAAGGCATCAAATCCGATTTAAGAGGACCTAAATTTTTAAGGTACTAAGAACTCATGCACTGAGTATAACAATTGACCCAATGTCTGTATTTTTGGTAAGAAAATGAGTTTGAATGCAATAATCTCAGTAATGGATAAACTGATGGAAATGTGGCAAATCAGAGCAACAATGATGGCACTTCATCATACTACTGTGAATTAGATTCACAAAATATCCAACTTGTTCAATAGATTCTATGTGGATATAGCTCAATATACATCATAAATGCGCTTCAGCCAGCCATGATCAATACCACATCCAATTTCCAACTGGTGGATTTTAAAACAAAGTAAGTAAACGAGGAATTCGAGAGTGAATTTAAGACTATTGCCGCTGATGCTGTTTGCTTTTTATGATGATTATTGTTGTACTAAAACAAGGCAAATCCAAATATAAAGAAAGTGAGAGAGGGAATCAAAAATAATCGCCTTTATCATCATCATTTCATACTTTTTATAGAGAAGAGATTCTCAAATTATACATCATTATTTATTCTAAATCACGTTCACGTTTCGCACAGACGAATAAAAAAGTGGAAAATGAAATGGATGAACAGCGAAGAAAGAAAAAGTATGTAGAGAGGCGATGGAGATACACATAAGATATAGGTACATACTTACAAACATGTATAAGAGAGAATATAGATGTCTGTTATGGATTTACATGATTCTTGTTCAAAGTCCCATTATGTTTTGCTTAAGCGGCTTAAAAACGTGTGTATACATTACTTAAGACTTATTTGTGCAGCTCTTTTCATTCCCTTCGAGAGAGCAATTTTTTCATTTCTTTTATTTATTTCCCTCCGATTTATTTCGTCTCATCTTGCTGCTTTAATACTGCATAGGGCATGAATATGTGTAAGTACATGTATTCTTATGAAATATATATTCAGTCATTGAAATGGAAATAAAAATCTCAGTTTTTCTGATACCATTCTAATGCTGGCTGTGCTTCTGCTTCTTTACATTTTAAGCGTAAATGAATAATGTGAATCCACAGATATGCTGCACATTCTCGCTTGCTGTGAATAGGAGCTTAAGCATATTTTTTGCTTATTTTTTATGGTCAAATTATTGTGGAAATGGAAAATTAATTGCGTGTAAAATATTAATGACAATAATTTACATCCATTTTTGCCAAAAAGATTATATTTCATTCTGCGTATAAAGCCATTAAATCTGCTAATTTTTACAACATGCTGATGCTCTTTTTGACCGTTGAATGTAGATAAGCTAAAGGTCTTTGTAATTTTCGCTCATTTAACATTACTCACAGTTCAATCAATTCCTCTACCTTGAATTACACAATGGAATGTATTGAAATTGAGCTTTGGACGAAAGGTCGTCACTATGTAGGTGTGTAGACAAAATTTAAATAGATTTGTTATTGAGAGTCGAAAATTACACTTCTTCTTTTTGTTAGACTTATTAACTTTTTTTGTTGTATTTGGTACTGAATAAATAAATGAAAATATCAACATGCTGTACGTTAATGTTTATTAAATGTGGGCGATAATTTTTTCCTGTTATTTACGATTTCCATTTATCTTATAAAAAAAATTTCTGTCTAGTATGAAATTTGCAAAAAAATTATTTGCTTTATGAGCCAGGGGTGTAGGCAGCAATTTTCCATACCAAAAGTTGAAATTCCTAAAATATTTGTCCCAGCCATTAAGTATTGTACCGAAATTTATTTTTGGATAGAAGCCCCAGGAAAGCCACCTCTTTCCTACGTCCCTGCTATGAGCTACAAATTTTGCTAAACCTTGATCTTAAATTTCGAAAGAGCAGACCATTAATTCACTTTTCAAGTGCTTTCCTATACTTCCAATTTTCTTGTGCTTAACGAAGAAAAATGTTTTTAAGAAATTTTTGCTACGTAACGAAGTGAACTTTAGATTATGTGCTTATAAGTGGCTAAAATAGCTGTGCTATGCATGCAAATGTATGCTAATTTTACAATTTATTTTCGAAGACAATTTTGCATTTGCCATATTAAATTATTATCAATAAATGCCTCCATTACGGTTGTGACTTATTGTGGAATGCGAAGAAAGGTCAAAATATGGAAACGATTTTTTATATTACGACAATAAAATCGAAAATTATGTAATATAATAAATTTATCTATTTCATAAATATCAACCTACCGAATTGAGCATTCCATTCAGAATTTTTTTTTATAAAAATGCAACAATTAACTGACAATTAATGGCAGTCGATAAAGGTAAATGAATAACATGAATTGCCGTTGTGTTTGTAATGAAAATGACAAAGTGATGAAAGTTGAGGATAATTGTAATGCTTAGCTGCTTAGTGTATTTTTATGGTACCCAAAAATAAAAGTCATTGTGATGAGTTAAAGATATCCAAATCTTTTATTTTCTAAGTATTTCCAGAAATATTGAAAAAAATGGATTAACTTGGAAATTATCAGCCTATGAAATCAGCAAAAACGCACTCAAAAATAGTCAACGAAACTTTTTTGTCATCAAGTCACAAACGGAAAGAATGAATGAGTACGAGTACACATTTATTATTATTAATTTTTTACAAATGACTGCATATTAAAACATCAGAACGGATCAGAACAAATATGAATGAGTACAAAAACGATTCTCAATGTGCGTGAATAATTCAATGAGACTTTTGATCGCGTGGATGTAAGTCTCACATATGAATGTAAATCGCAAATCAATATTATTATGTAAAGAAGAAAAATCAAATTAAAATTGCATGACATTTGACTGAACATCAATATAAGGAGTGAGATCAATCAATTGATTTTTTTTCTTAAATATAGATTCACGCGCGTCGTTTTACATCATCCAATGACAACAACATCTTCAATTTTATTTGATGTCTTTGAGTATTTGATCGTCAATCTTTGCATAATAATGAAAAGTAATAATCATGTTATATGTAAGCAAATCGACACTCAATATAGAAAAAATCTTCAAAGGCTGATTCAAGGGATGAGAAGTATAAAGAAATGTTTGCACAAATTATTCAGGAAATTGAATTTTTTTTTCTGTAAAGAAGAAATTGTTGTCACAAAGTTAAAATCTACAAACTTGTTTTAAAATTGATTGAACATTATGCACAATTTTCCATATAGATTCAAGAGAAATTTTTGATGCTAGCATGTGTAAAACCTAAATATAAGAATCTCTTTTACTGCCAGGAAATATTTGTAAATTTAGAATTATAGATCAAAAAGTGCGTGGCAGAATGATTTTTTCTATCAACTATCAAAGCCTCCCAAATATTGGACGTTCCTTGTAAACGTTACCCTTTATACTAGTGTATTCTAAACCATGTGTTGTGTCTGTCATTTAAAATTCTAAACTTGCAGCTAGAGTTTTCAAAAAGGCATAAAATGACCAGTATTTTCATACATGTTCCAAAAATGTGACATCAATTATTGTAGAAAGGCTTGGAAGACATTGTCTTATACAATAGCTAAAAAAATTAATTTGTGTAAATTATTTTGTTATATTCAATAAATAAACAAACAAATATTCAAAAACAATACCAGCAACAGCAAAAAGTTAGAGTCAGTATAAAAATTGCTAGTTTCTTCAATAGTCGGTTTGTTTCTTGGACAAGTATCCATTCAAAAACGATTAAATTGTATATTTTGTAGGCGGGATAATATTGATGGAATTTTTTTATATTTGCCATTTCAATAATGTTTCTGGATTTGACTCTTATTGACATTTGAGAAATATTTCTTGCGCATTTTTACCTCTTTCCAAGCTCGTGCTGATATAAATATTTTCAACACAGTAATTGAAAAATATTTTTATTGACAGCAGAGGTGAGAGACGATTGTAAAGAGGATTGAGCGCATGAGGAGTTGTTCGAATAAAATATTTATGTATGTTTTCATGTACGATTGTCAAACAAATGAGAATTTCCATTAAAATACGAGCAAAAAAATTCTTTTTTCAATTGAATGGAGAAAAAGGTGAAAACTGAAAATGGAATGGATTCTTGAACATAAAACAAATTTCTCACGTTTACTCGCAAGAGAAAGAGAAGATAAGAGTGGAATAGGAACGATGTGAAAATTGATCAGGGCTTCTGTTTTATCATTCATCTGTTTGATCTGCGCCACATTACATTTGTCTATTGAATGACATATTGTCAGAGAAATTTCCGTACAATAAACCCTGAAAATCGATATTATGCAATGAATAAAATATATCTCAATCACATAAACACTTTTTTATGCTCAAAAATATTTTTTATATGCTTTCATGCTTTTGACACATTCAAAATGCCATTTTCAATACATACATTTGTCTAAATGTATAAAATGTTCATTTAAATGATTTTTTATGTCTCTCGCTTTCAATTTCTTTTATTTTTCACCTCATTCCAACTTTTCATTTTACTATGTTGTAGTCAATATAAATAACAGAATGGTAAGCGATCGTTCAATAGGTTATTAGCATTTTTTTTTTTAAAAAAAAAGGAAGTGAGCTATTATCCACACTTGATCGGTCCATTAGTTATAAATTTAAATGATACATTTAATTAGGACTATTCAATTACTCAAATAAGGATGGAGGATGTTGATATCGACAGTTTTGCACTTAGTATTGCATGAATGAATGATTTAATGAAAATAATTCTGAGCATAAAGTATTGAAATTTCCTGAAAAAGACGAGCAGATGGGCACCCTCGTCATAAATCATATCTGATCTGTATGGTCAGCGAAGTAAGCAAGTGTGTATTCAGTAACCATCGTGTATGTCTTCAATAAATAACCTTTAAAGGACTTTGTAATTAAAAGTAAACTAAACTATGCTGCTCTTGAAAGTTGTTGAAGCATTAAAGTATTGTTCTTATAATTTATGACAGAAAAACATGCGCTTACGATATCCCTTGCACCCTCAAACTTTTCATTTTCTCTCCTTTTATTTCGATAAAAAAAATATTAAATTACCTGTCGGTTGATATTAAAAGTTTTTTCAACCGCAAAAATTTGATTGTAGGCGTTAAATTGGTTGAACTTAATTGACATAAGTCTTGTGTATCTTTTCGGAAAATTTTTATTTCCATTCATTTCATTCTGTATAGAAATTAAGTGACATTCAAGTGAACTCACTTAACTGGAAAAGTTTTCATCGATAAAATACAAAAGAAAAGCGACTTTCCTTCCATAAAGGGTTTCTCATTTACTGTTAATGTTAAAGAGTTACAAACACTTTCCATGCATACATTAAGAGCGAGTCTAAAGTATAATAATACTAAGAAAAGTTCAAGAAAATGGCCTCGCTTGAATCTTTAATAAGCAAAACATGAAAAACCTTTTTCCTCCACATTAATTCTGAATTGCTTTAGGAAAAAAGAATGAGCTTTGTGCTTAAAGGATAGAAATGGGCATAAAAGGTTATGTGTGACCATCGCCGCTTGTGCAAATAATTTCAATATTCTGATTAAGGATTCGATTTATTTTCCGGCATATTTTTCTACGGATAATAAAAAGGTTATTTATGGTTAAATGGGGAGAAGGGCAAGATTATTCGATGGACATTACTTATATGGACGAATGTAAAATTTATTTGAAATTATGGAAGCTATTTTTCTTGAATTTTAAAGAAATGGTCGTCCTTTAAACGAAAAGGTCAATACAATGAATTTTACAGCATTTATTTTCTAAATATCAGAAAACCCACAAGCAGAACAATGATAAATAATTGATTTAAGAGTTGAAGACATTGTTGTGGGCTGTACAAATTTTCAATTAAAACCTTTTCAATTTTGCGCTAATTAAATCTAGTTGAACAATTTCAAATTAATTTTATTTGTATTCTATTAAATTAAGCTCATTAAAAGCTTATTGATTTCCTAGAAAGCCTTTAATTATCATTATTACTTTCCCAGAAGAGAATTGACAAAGTAATAATCTGGAAAGGATGAAAATTAAGCATTGAACGTAAAGGGGGCGTTCACTTATTACGTAACGCTTTTAGGGGGAGGGGGAAGTGGTGAGTTCTGAGATTTTGTGACAAAGAAGGGGAGGGTGGTTCTGAAAAGTCGGTTTTTTGTGTTACGTAATAAGGGAATAACCCCAAACAACATAATTTATAATACACAACAGAATAGACGGCTCACAAAAAAAATTCAATAATGTTCGAACAAAAAAAGATTTTGAAGAAAAAAAAGAGAAAATATTGACATGCTATAATGCTTATAGGAGTCGAAAATAAGAGGAAATATAAAATTATGATTAGCTAAATAACATTAAATAAATCATCAATTTTTACTATTATTGCCTTTTTCCTATTGGTTATTGTGCATCGACACGGTAATGATAATGAAAATGATCATGAGAAGGAATAAGACCACAAAAAAGCGATAGATTAGATTCACATTATTCATTCGATAAGAGGAAAAAAAGAGAGCACACTGTAAATTCGCGTAATTTCATCACGATTAGCATTGATTGTGGCACTGTTGTGAATATTTAGTAATCATACATTTTACTTTGGCATATGAATGAGACATAAATATTATGCTCAAACATGAATTTTATGGAAGGAGATGATGTGAAGTCATGCATTGCTTATGACAAAAAGGGATGATATTTTATGTATACGCAAACATAAAATTTTATTATGATGAATATATTAAAAAAGAATCTATGTATAATGAAATTCATACAATTTTCCGAGCAAGCTTTCCATTCAATAATCGGCAGTCAAACACTAATCGCTATTTATAAAGCAATAATTTTATTAATTTACAATAAATCACTTAGCGTGATTGCAAACTTTTTCCGGTACAAACTTTTAGTTTGGCGTCTGATTTATGCTCTTTTGATACATCAGCTAGCGAAGGGAGAATTTATTGGAAACTCAAAACGAATATTATTATTATTATTATTGGTTACTGTTTCATAGAGCATATCAATATTTTCTTTACAAAAGCAGTCAATTATTGATGGGCCGTAACCGGATATTGATATGACATTTGAGTAAAGAGAAGTATCGCATGTAATAACTTCTTCCAATATTTCCCTTGTAGTTTGAATAAAAGACCAAAAGGCGTGTAGAATAATTTGTATTTGATGGAATAAATTGTTTTATGTGGTTTATATTGCATAACTTTAATAAAGGTTGAAGGTTTTCAATCATTATTCTCGGGTTGAAATTTATATTATCATAAAAATAAATTATGTGAAATTGAAGGTTTTCTATTTGTTTTTTTTTCTGCAACGTACGTACTTGAAATATTTCAGAGTTTTCAAAATCATTGCTGCACATTTTTCTATTCTTCTTTGTAAAGTGCAAGAATTGAAAAGAAATTCTTCAAAGTCTCGACTGAAAAATTATTGACTTTGTAAGCAGTAAATTCCATTTTGCAATTTTTTTTAAACACTCTCCTTAGTTCTTTATATTTTTATACAAAGAAGCCACTATCTTTTATAAAAATTCTTAAGATCATTAGAAAAATTCTACTTCATCATTTTTGAAGCTTGTAATCATATCTCAAGGAATGCAAGCTGACTAAAATTTCATAACATCGATAACTGTAAGAGAGTTAAATCAACAGACTAAACAAAAAATAATTTCATCTTCGTCATATGTAAACTCTGCGTAGTTCCAATTTCATATAAACATAATAAGTGACAGGGCGTGTTTCATACATGCTGAACTTGAGAATACCCATAAATAGACTTCGAAAAAGTAGCATTTAAATTATGATTACTTTAAATAATAACAATCAATGTTTTGAGGATTGGCTTTCATAAATTCATGCGAATGAGACTCAGCAGCACATGAGAAATTAAATTTATTGAAACAAAACAAAAAAAAGTTGTTGAATGTAATTCGATACGTTCCAAAAATTTTCTGGTTTATTGTTGAAAGAAATTCAGTTTCTACGTTTTATTCAGACAAATTTCTGCTGTTTATGTTGCACAATGAAATATTATTTTCATTATAAATTCATCAAAACAAATTTTATTTCATGCTTTTAATAAATTTTATCCGTATTTTATGAAGAAAAAGTGAAGTATGAGCTACTCAATGTCTTTTCATTCATTCACACATACTTATGGACCAAAATAGCATGCAGAAATTGAAATTTCATTCTGTGATCTTTTATTGTGCTGTATATCTCTCTTTTGATATAAGTAACAGTAAAATGTTGTGTGCAACATGGTATAATAATAAACAATAAAAGAGCTCTTATGTGTATATGTACTTATAAACCACACACAGTGAGAATAGTCTCATTGTGACTCAGCTGAAGTGTGACGTCACGGTTGAGATCGTCTGAGCGGTTTAGCGTAAATCCTTTTAGACTCTAACTTTTTTTTATTTATTCACATTTAATGCATCTCTGCATTTTGAATAAATTCTCTCTCATTTCTCGGTTGTTATTTAAACTCTTTCATGTCCACTCATTCATTAATGCAAGACAGGAAGAAAGGAAACAGAAAAGGGAAAACCCTAAACTACAGTTCATGATTATGGGTCATTAAATTCGTGAATTGACCATAAAAAAGACCTCGTAAATTTCTCTATTCCTATAAATTTTCATTATACAAAAGAATCATTAATGTTAAATTCTTTTTGACCTTGTAACTCATTAGTCATTTTATGCTTCTTTCAGATTTTTAATGACTGGAAAATTGTTTTTAATAAACTCATTAAAACGAGATTCTGTCACATTTAAAACCCCCAAAAACCTACGGAAAATCCACTCAATTTAGTCCTTAAAAACGTAATATCATAAAGCAAAACAGCACACAAAAAATATCCGAATAAAAGCACAAAGGCTATGCTGTTTGTGTACACAATGTTTTCATTCTAAATTGAAATAATAACACTATACGGAGCACAAAAAAAAGGTTTTTTTCATGTGGCAGCACGTCATCACAAGATGGTTTCTGGTTAATAACTTTTATTAGCATTTCATTCATGCAATCATTATACCTCTTTTATTCTAGCTTACAGGGCTGTTTCGTACTTAAATATTATCCATTGTTTAAATTTCTTTCGTTTCTATTAGGGGTAGGCTGCCCATCTATACACTATTAGGCGGAACGGTCAAAAGTCGATGGTCTGGTTAATTAGGGTTCGTTCAATTATTATGTCAAACATTGATGTGTGACATTCAAAAAAAATACAGCATGGGGAGAGGGTGTCAAGAATTCCAGTTGAAGGATATCATTAGTGAACGACTCCTTAACTTTAGACAGGTTACATACTCAAAAAAACAAAAGAAACATGTAAATTAATAAATCCAAAGAAGAAAGAGAGAACGAGACAGGAAAAAAAACAAAGTTATGAAAAAGTACGGATAGATGAAGGTGGAAGAAAGGCATGAAACGATAATGACTTGGAAAAGCAAATACCCACAAAATCGTATTGTGATTTTATTTTGAGCAAAAATGGGAAAAAGAATTACTGAGTGGATAAAAATAGGAGAGAATAGTGGTTCTATGGAGGTAGAAAATGGAAATGATTCAATATTTTGATAGGAAACTTAAATGGAATTGTGGGTGCATGAAAGGATGTGTTCACAATGGACATTTGTTGTAACTGACATTGTCACAACTTTGGTTTAATACAAAAGAAAAGTTTTTTAATACAAAACAAGCCAAATTTGACAGAAAATTTGGTTTTGCATAGAAAAAGTTTCAACATTTTCTCAAATGAAAATGTCATCAGAGGAGAACCGACAAATTTGAACTCCTAGCATCCAAAGCAATTGTAATATTATTCATCTCCACTGTTTTCTGTCGTAATGCAAACGTTTTTCTTTTTCTGGCATGCAAAAAAGGGCAAAAGGTATGAAAAAAGGAACTTGATGACGTGGTGTGTCAAAATATTTCTGTTGACCTACTTTTTATCGATCACGAAAAAGAAATTTTTTTATCCTTCTTCGTTACATGCTAACGAGAATAAATTTCTTTCATTCATTTTTTGATAAATTTCAACACGGTTGATTACCAAATGGAATGAAAAGCAAACAAAATGTTATGATTACATTTTTTCCTCTCTCCTTCATTCTATGATAAAACTGTTTTATGAAATAACTTTAGGCTATTGTTTGTTATTATTGAGTATACATTATTATTATATTGAGTTCTTCATAAAAAAGTGAGTTGAAATTTTTGGGTTTTGAGGAATATGTGAAGAATGTCTTCTGTAACTTTTGGGTTATTCGGGGTTATTCAAATTTGAAATTTGAAAATAAATAAATAATAAATCCAGCAACATGGAATCACAAATTCAATAAACCTCTTGATGTACACACTTTCTGGTTTTTCATTAGTTTTCTCAGAAATTTATGGCATTTATTATTAGTTTCGTAATTATTTTTTATGATTAATAAAGCAGGAAGAATCTCAGCATGTAAAGTAATTAATAGAAATATGTATCAGAATATGAGGTAATTATTTTTCTTTCATTATTCGAGATGCCTTTGTCTATGTAAAAAGCAGAGTTGTCACCTATCAATTTCATATCAAAGGTAAAAATCTAGGGACCTTTGGAAACGCATCAATGTTGAAAAAAATCGTCATTTTTTGATCGCTTTTCCAAAGTGTATCTGTCATTTTGAAAAAAAAACATAATGATTTTTGGCTTTGCCTAGGCGTGGCTGTGTCTAGCTAAGACCTAGGTAGACATTTTTGCCCTTACCCAGGCATGTCTAGACTTAGCTAATACCTGGGCAAGGGCAAAACCTACAATGATATCGCTAGGCACCTTTCCAAAGGCACCTATCTGATAACTCTGGCTAAAAAGTGTAAATTTAGGTTTACCAAATTCATTTGTTTCTGGACCATTCAGAAAATTTCAAATGGAATTTGAAGAAAAAATCCACAATGCCTAAAACCCCTGGATATGGACCAGATTAGCTTGCTTTCCATAACCTGCTATCATTCTTATTAAGTTACAAGAGCTCAAAAAGTTCTCCTTTAATTATTTACACTCATATTATCCGGCATAATTTCTTATTCCTTTGAAATACAAATTAACATTTTCCTCTTTGCTGTTTTGTGAGCATCAAAAATTCTCACTCGACTTAATCCGTAATGAAAATTACCATCCAAGTGTCCTGAAAATTTAAGCTTCCCTTTGATTTTGTATATTTTATCTGCAAAGACTGTCAGTAATGATCTCTCGTAATCTTTTCATCAAAAATTTATTAAAGAATTCTTGAAAATATTTCTTTGTGTAAATCTGAAAAGCTGGAGAAGAAAATTCATGGCTCATTTCTACATTGAGATCAGAAGAAAGTAAAAGGAATGAAAATGAAAAGAAGAAGAAGTGCGCGAAATGCTGTGAAATAAAATAATCAAGTTGTTTGAAGTTGTAAGCTTGCTCGTTATGTTTGTGTATCCCTCGAGAGAGAAATAAGCGAATCAACATAAAATAAAAGTGTATATCATGTAGCACACATGAATGTCAATGCAATATGAATACACATTTATCATTCTAAATACAGTCAAAAGCAATAAAATGAAAATCCCGGAAAAAAACTTTCCCGTTGTTAAAATTTGCACGAGTTCACCTAATTCTATTATTCCGCTACTCTTTCTCTTTATTCTATTTAGAATACTTTTTTTTACCCCATCTCAAAATTTTTCATATTATACACATGTATATTTACCGTGTGTACATTTCTCTCCATCTCACTTTCTCTTTCTCTCTCTCTCTCAATGTTTGCCGCATAAATTATGCTAAACAGAACAGAATGTTGAACACAATTGATGCGTGTATCGTTGACATGTTTAACAAATAGCAAAAGTCATTCATTTAAATGATTTTTTATATACGCTATGAGGCATTATCTTTGAGCACTTTTCAACAATTTCATTCTTTTTCTTATACATTCTTGTGTGCTGTTCGCGACCAGAAAATTCTCTAAAAAAAGTTTTAAAATGATGGCAGAAGCGCATTTTTAAGACATGAAATGAAACTAATTTAATAATTTTGTTTAAAAAAAGAATTTAAACTGCATGCTTATAGCCTTTGAGTGGGCAAAGCTAAGATTCAAAACAAGCATATTTTTGAAAAATCTCGCTGCAAAACTTTTTTCCCATCTGTACTCTTATTCTTGCATGAGTTAGAGACAAAATATTCAGAAGCAGAAGAAAAAAGTTTTAACTTTTGTTAAAATGAAAAAAAAATACGCGGTGAAGAGTCGTGGAGTTGCTTGAGGTATGAATAAATGAAAATGTTGTGTCGCTATTTTTAGGCAACAAGAAAAGTAATCAAGAATAAACATGGAATCACGTGAACTTCATTAAAATGGTATCAACTGTGACTTTATGTCAACATTAGTTGCTCAACCTAGTCACCTGTCTCTCCCTTAGATTCCATTCTTTTGTTGTGATTTTCTTTTAAACTGCACTTAAGAAACACTTTATGCCATTATGTGTGTAAAAGTTCTCCCATTTCATAGAGAAAATAATAATAAAAACGGACGAGACCGTCTTGAAAGTTTTATTTCTCTTTTGAGTAAAGAGACACAGAGGAAAATCATTTCAATGAGGTAACATTTCATTCTTGATATCAGAGTTGGGAGCGTCCTATTTTAGCGGCGGCCGCTACCAGCGTCGGACGCTACTAGCGTCGGACGCTCAAAAAAAAAATTAGCGTCCGACGCTGGTAGCGGCCGACGCTGGTAGCGGCCGACGCTGGTAGCGGCCGACGCTGGTAGCGGCCGACGCTAGGACGCTGAGCGTCCGACGCTAGTACAAATTTTCGAAAAAAAATTAATGTTTGTAATTTTTTTTTGGAAATGGTGGAAATTGATGGAAAATGGTGAAAAATTATAGAAATTGTTGGAAAATGATGAAAATGGTGGAAGTTTATGGAAAATTGTTTAAAATGGTGAAAAATTGTGTATATGATAGAAAATGATTGGAAATTGTTGGAAAATGATTTAAATGGAGAAAAATAATGAAAAAATTGATGGAAAATGGTGAAAACTGGTGAAAAATTGTGGGAAATGGTTAAAAATTGTGAAAATTGTTGGAAAATTGTGTATAAATAGAATCGTTTTCTAAAAAAATTTCATCGATTTCCATCAATTTCAATCATTTTGGATAAATTTTCATCATTTTCCAACAATTTTCATCGTTTTCCATCATTTTTCACCATTTTCCATCAATTTCCACCATTTTCATCATTTTCCATCAATTTCCACCATTTTCATCATTTTCCATTAATTTCCAACAATTTTTACCATTTTCCATAAATTTCCACCATTTTCATCATTTTCCAACAATTTCCATAATTTTTCACCATTTTCCATCAATTTCCACCATTTCCAAAAAAAAATTACAAACATTAATTTTTTTTCGAAAATTTGTACTAGCGTCGGACGCTCAGCGTCCTAGCGTCGGCCGCTATCAGCGTCGGCCGCTACCAGCGTCGGACGCTAATTTTTTTTTTTGAGCGTCCGACGTTTTTGGGTTTTCAGCGTCCGACGCTCAGCGTCCTGCCAACTCTGCTTGATATATTCTTTAAGCATCTTTTGGAAAAAAGGAAGAAAAAAAGATTCTCACAGCATCCCCTGGAGAGAGTTTATGGTTATGCTATGTAATGGATGCTTGAGCTTCATTTCCCTTCACTTATGGTAAAGTCAAAAACAAAGGAATCGTTGATTTTTCAGGAGTAAACCTCTGTATCAAGAGCATACTTAAACTTGGGAAATATGAGTGGCAAGGATAATTTTTTTTCTTTTCATTTTCATGGGTGCCATATTCATGTATCTTTCTCTCAACATGACAGAATATTTAATAAATCTCGTTGACTCGTTGAGTAAAACTTTTACTTCCTCTTTTTTTAAGACAGTAACAGAAGGAAGTTTTGTAGATCGAGGGGATCTTAAAATGAGAAAAGCTTTTAATACATTTTTTTTTTTGAGATTTCCATTTTATGAGAATTAGGAAAATTGTTAGCAGCAGTAAGGATCTAGCTCATTGAAAATGAAATGCCGTGAAAGCTTTTTTCAGGAAGTCATTAGTTGAACCCTCGAGAAAATGTTAATTCCATACATGTGTATTTTAAAATTTTCATTATTTCACCACATCTTTAGGTCTTACACCCCTCGTTTCAACCTTCTTTTTTCCGTTTTCATAAACATAAAATTCATATAAATACACATTCATTTCCGTATATGTCTTACACTGTGTGATAAATAGCGCTTGATTTGAAATGTATACGAATATGTTCTGCATGTGGAGTGTGAGAAAACAAGCCTTGTGTGTAAATGTGCAAGTCTGTTTGCCTTCTTAAAATATTATTCTTTAAACGAAAGCTAAATTGTACCAAGGGGATTTTTCCTCTTTCTTTCCGCTTTTATCATTAGAATGGCAGTTATGGTTGAGGCATCTGAAGGAATTATTAATATTGAAAAAAATTTACTTCTTTTCTTCTTCCTTTCTCTTGTTTTTCATCTTCAGATGAACAAAAAAAATAAATGAAATGAAACATTTTTGATGATGAAAATTCTTTTCGTATTAACTCACATACACAAATGATGATGGTGATGGAAAAGATTTTTTTTTTTTATTTTTTTTCATCTTGCAAACAAAAAACGAGGAAAATTGTTGTTATTCTCTTACACTGCACACACAAAATTCAATCCTTCAATTTGCTCTGGGGACTTTCGGTACTAAAGTAAGATGTAAGATGAAAGGAAGAAAAAAATCTCTTCTACTTCCATTCTCATAATCATCATCATCAGTTTGTTACAGCTACTGGTTGAAAATGTATACAATTCTGGTGTATACATCTTGTGTATGTGTGTGATTGAGTATGGTAATTTATTATGAAACTTTTTGACAGGCATTTTTTTTTTCTCCATCGTTATTCAATAACTTTGTTCATTTTCGTCTACATTTTAGCTCTCCTCCTTTTTCTAATCGAATAAATGAGTGGATGTGAGTAAGTGAATAATACGAAAAATTCTTTTGCCCTTTTTTCTCAGAGTTTTTCTTTTCTAAAAAAATAGTCGCGTCAGAAATTTTCCTTTACATTTTTTTCCATCTTTAATAAGAAAATTTTGTACCATTTTTGATGGCAACAGAATCTTAGTTGGATATTAAAGCGCATTTTTATGATAAATACCTGGATAAATTTTTTCCAGTTTAGATTTTAATTATTTTTATGTTTTCATTAAATTCTTTTTAAAATGTGAAAGTTGTTCAACACTTGTCTCAAATTTGGTATCGAAGGTCGTTGGTTTGAATCCTACCATTTTTAGATTTTTTCTGATATTTTTAGATTTTTCGACTACTTAATGAACGAGATCAAGACAAAATTGAAGCTCTAGGCAACGTTGGAAAAGACAACGAGTCTGAAAATTGAAGAAATGGGGTAGCAGAGGGGGCAACCGGGGCCTAGTCGACAAATACAAATTTTTTTGTTTACGTCTTTTACTTACAACCAAAAGTGGTAGCCACACTTTCTTGGTCATGAAACTTTTCAATGAGTTTTGGAGTGAACAGAATCGACGAACCAACAATCATCAAAATCATACCATTTGACTACTAAATCAAACATTGATCTCTCTTTATTCTCTATTTCAGTCACATTTTGTATAGAATAAGCCACTTAAGAAAGTTTTTTCTTTCTTTCTGAAGAACCCTTATAGGACCGATACCTTCATTCTTCTTCTTCAATGATGAATGAAAAAACTTTTCTCCACTGTAAGTAAGTTCCATCGAAGAAACAAAGCGATTCATTCATCTAACGCGATTATTAGCAAATTGAAAATGTGCTAAAAATGCACAGAGTGTAAAGAGAAAGGAAGAGAATTTAATGAACTTGATAGCTTTTAATTTTTATTAATGGAAGTTTCATGTGACATAGATTTATGAATATACCCAAAAAAGTGGGGGGATTATTGCTACTACTGAACAAATTTTTTCTTCTACCTACCTACATCACAAAATGAGCTTAAGCATCATTTACTTTATGAAAAGAAACATTGAGGAGAAAAAAAAGCCACCACGCATTTCTGTCAAATGAATGAGCGAATGAAGTCAATAATAAGATTTTGATATGGCTTCTCACTTTACATTCCTTACTTTTCTGCTGTTGAACGGCGATAAAAGGAACGATTGACAATAGTAAAAATAAGAGTGTAAAAAAGTAAAAGCAATTTGTCATAAATCTCATTCTTTTTTGCTATATCCGTTCCGTTAATGAAGTTTTTGATGCTTCTCAATCACTTCGATTTAATTAATGACGATCGAAGTGAGTAATTTGACGATTCCGTTGATGATGAGATTGAAAATGGCAGTGAATGAGAGTTTCTGTTCTGCTGAAGATAAATCTTTTAAGTTGCAGTTGAAAATAAGTTGGAAAGTTGAAAGATGTGGTTGTTTAAAGCGCATTTTTACTCTAAATTAACTTTTTTCTCATGAATCAATTTTACCACGTTTTTCTTAACTTGCTTTCTTGTCTGTCTTTCTGTTTGTCTGTCTTTCTGTCTTGGTCAAATCTTGCAATCGATTTTTCGACCACTTCCACTGCTCCAATCGAGCTGAAATTTTTCATGCATGCGTATTTTGGATGACAATGCAATCTTTTAGCATTTTGGAATCATAAAAATGCTTAATTATAGTATAATTTAATTTATGAATTTTTATATGAGAAAATAATCCAATATCAATGATGTCATTTTCTCATGGACATTCTTGAAGATAATTTGATTTTTCCGAAATGTCATGGGTTCAAATCTCACCGATGACAAAAAACTTTTTTGAACTTTTTTGATTCTTTTTTACACTTTTTTGATGCTTTACGATGTTTCATGATTTATTTATTTATAATTATATTTTTCTAAGTCATAAAACAGCTAAAAAGTACAAAAAAGAGTGAAGTTTGATTTTTTGTATGAAATGTCGATATACTTCACAAGAGCAAAAATCTTTCTTTATACGTATAAATTTGTCACTAAAATTTGTAGTTGTACAACTTTTTGGCTCAAAATAGGTCGTTTCATAGGTTGATATCGGTAAATATATTTTTGGGGACAAAACAGTGTACGGCTGTGAGAAATGAAATTGCTTTGGTTTGGGTAGAGAGTGTGTGAAAATTTTTCTTGGGTTTTTGCATTTCCATGATATGTAACAATGAACAATATATAACAAAGCTGTGCCAGTGAGATGGAGACGAGTAGAAAAAGTTTGGACATAACGATTCGGATTAGGTTGAGCGTAGCTCACAAAATTTTCACGTCCTGAACGTAGAGTAACGAGTTGGCGTGAAAATTTTTCTTAAATCTTTAGGAGACTGCGGATATGTGAGAAAGTAATGGTGATTTGAGTAATAATAGTTCGAGCGGAGCTCGAATATAAAAGTTCGAACGTAGTTCGAACTAAGTTGAGCGTAGCTCACAAATTTTTACGTCCTGAACGTAGCGTAGCGAGTGAAGGCGTGAAAATTTTCCAATGTCGTTAGTAGATTGCGGATATGTGAGAAAGTGTTGATAATTTGAGTAATAATAGTTCGAGCGGAGCTCGAATATAAAAGTTCGAACGTAGTTCGAACTAAGTTGAGCGTAGCTCACAAATTTTTACGTCCTGAACGTAGCGTAGCGAGTGAAGGCGTGAAAATTTTCCAATGTCGTTAGTAGATTGCGGATATGTGAGAAAGTGTTGATAATTTGAGTAATAATAGTTCGAGCGGAGCTCGAATATAAAAGTTCGAACGTAGTTCGAACTAAGTTGAGCGTAGCTCACAAATTTTTACGTCCTGAACGTAGCGTAGCGAGTGAAGGCGTGAAAATTTTCCAATGTCGTTAGTAGACTGCGGATATACGAGAAAGTGTTGGGAATTTGAGTAATAATAGTTCGAGCGGAGCTCGAATATAAAAGTTCGAACGTAGTTCGAACTAAGTTGAGCGTAGCTCACAAATTTTTACGTCCTGAACGTAGCGTAGCGAGTGAAGGCGTGAAAATTTTCCAATGTCGTTAGTAGACTGCGGATATGTGAGAAAGTGTTGGTAATTTGAGTAATAATAGTTCGAGCGGAGCTCGAATATAAAAGTTCGAACGTAGTTCGAACTAAGTTGAGCGTAGCTCACAAATTTTTACGTCCTGAACGTAGCGTAGCGAGTGAAGGCGTGAAAATTTTCCAATGTCGTTAGTAGATTGCGGATATGTGAGAAAGTGTTGATAATTTGAGTAATAATAGTTCGAGCGGAGCTCGAATATAAAAGTTCGAACGTAGTTCGAACTAAGTTGAGCGTAGCTCACAAATTTTTACGTCCTGAACGTAGCGTAGCGAGTGAAGGCGTGAAAATTTTCCAATGTCGTTAGTAGACTGCGGATATACGAGAAAGTGTTGGGAATTTGAGTAATAATAGTTCGAGCGGAGCTCGAATATAAAAGTTCGAACGTAGTTCGAACTAAGTTGAGCGTAGCTCACAAATTTTTACGTCCTGAACGTAGCGTAGCGAGTGAAGGCGTGAAAATTTTCCAATGTCGTTAGTAGATTGCGGATATGTGAGAAAGTGTTGATAATTTGAGTAATAATAGTTCGAGCGGAGCTCGAATATAAAAGTTCGAACGTAGTTCGAACTAAGTTGAGCGTAGCTCACAAATTTTTACGTCCTGAACGTAGCGTAGCGAGTGAAGGCGTGAAAATTTTCCAATGTCGTTAGTAGACTGCGGATATACGAGAAAGTGTTGGGAATTTGAGTAATAATAGTTCGAGCGGAGCTCGAATATAAAAGTTCGAACGTAGTTCGAACTAAGTTGAGCGTAGCTCACAAATTTTTACGTCCTGAACGTAGCGTAGCGAGTGAAGGCGTGAAAATTTTCCAATGTCGTTAGTAGATTGCGGATATGTGAGAAAGTGTTGATAATTTGAGTAATAATAGTTCGAGCGGAGCTCGAATATAAAAGTTCGAACGTAGTTCGAACTAAGTTGAGCGTAGCTCACAAATTTTTACGTCCTGAACGTAGCGTAGCGAGTGAAGGCGTGAAAATTTTCCAATGTCGTTAGTAGACTGCGGATATACGAGAAAGTGTTGGGAATTTGAGTAATAATAGTTCGAGCGGAGCTCGAATATAAAAGTTCGAACGTAGTTCGAACTAAGTTGAGCGTAGCTCACAAATTTTTACGTCCTGAACGTAGCGTAGCGAGTGAAGGCGTGAAAATTTTCCAATGTCGTTAGTAGATTGCGGATATGTGAGAAAGTGTTGATAATTTGAGTAATAATAGTTCGAGCGGAGCTCGAATATAAAAGTTCGAACGTAGTTCGAACTAAGTTGAGCGTAGCTCACAAATTTTTACGTCCTGAACGTAGCGTAGCGAGTGAAGGTGTGAAAATTTTCCAATGTCGTTAGTAGACTGCGGATATACGAGAAAGTGTTGGGAATTTGAGTAATAATAGTTCGAGCGGAGCTCGAATATAAAAGTTCGAACGTAGTTCGAACTAAGTTGAGCGTAGCTCACAAATTTTTACGTCCTGAACGTAGCGTAGCGAGTGAAGGCGTGAAAATTTTCCAATGTCGTTAGTAGATTGCGGATATGTGAGAAAGTGTTGATAATTTGAGTAATAATAGTTCGAGCGGAGCTCGAATATAAAAGTTCGAACGCAGTTCGAACTAAGTTGAGCGTAGCTCACAAATTTTTACGTCCTGAACGTAGCGTAGCGAGTGAAGGCGTGAAAATTTTCCAATGTCGTTAGTAGACTGCGGATATGTGAGAAAGTGTTGGTAATTTGAGTAATAATAGTTCGAGCTTAGCTCGAATATAAAAGTTCGAACGTAGTTCGAACTAAGTTGAGCGTAGCTCACAAATTTTTACGTCCTGAACGTAGCGTAGCGAGTGAAGGCGTGAAAATTTTCCAATGTCGTTAGTAGACTGCGGATATACGAGAAAGTGTTGGGAATTTGAGTAATAATAGTTCGAGCGGAGCTCGAAGATAAAAGTTCGAACGTAGTTCGAACTAAGTTGAGCGTAGCTCACAAATTTTTACGTCCTGAACGTAGCGTAGCGAGTGAAGGCGTGAAAATTTTCCAATGTCGTTAGTAGATTGCGGATATGTGAGAAAGTGTTGATAATTTGAGTAATAATAGTTCGAGCGGAGCTCGAATATAAAAGTTCGAACGTAGTTCGAACTAAGTTGAGCGTAGCTCACAAATTTTTACGTCCTGAACGTAGCGTAGCGAGTGAAGGCGTGAAAATTTTCCAATGTCGTTAGTAGACTGCGGATATACGAGAAAGTGTTGATAATTTGAGTAATAATAGTTCGAGCGGAGCTCGAATATAAAAGTTCGAACTAAGTTGAGCGTAACTCACAAATTTTTACGTCCTGAACGTAGCGTAGCGAGTGAAGGCGTGAAAATTTTCCAAAGTCGTTAGTAGACTGCGGATATATGAAAAAATTTGAGTTAACCCCTGTGATCTATAACAGTTGGACGAACGAAGCGAAGCGAAGTGGAGTCCAACACTACTGTG